>CM077197.1:10603183-10620683 GCA_039654625.1 Rhinogobio ventralis
TACTGACTTTATAACTCACAATTCTGACTTTATATCTCACAATTCTGACTTTATATCTCACAATACTGACTTTAGTATCACACAATACTGACTTTATAACTCACAATTCTGACTTTATAACTCACAATTCTGACTTTATATCTCACAATACTGACTTTATAACTCACAATTCTGACTTTATAACTCACAATTCTGACTTTATATCTCGCAATTCTGACTTTATATCTCATAATTCTCACTTTATATCACACAATTCTGACTTTATCTCACACAATACTGACTTTATAACTCACATTTCTGACTTTATATCTCACAATACTGACTTTATAACTCACAATTCTGACTTTATATCTCACAATTCTGACTTTATATCTCACAATACTGACTTTATATCACACAATACTGACTTTATAACTCACAATTCTGACTTTTATAACTCACAATTCTGACTTTATATCTCACAATACTGACTTTATAACTCACAATTCTGACTTTATAACTCACAATTCTGATTTTGTATTTATATCACACAATTCTGACTTCATATCACACAATACTGACTATATATCTCACAATTCTCACTTTATATCACACAATACTGACTTTATAACTCACAATTCTGACTTTATATCTCACAATTCTGACTTTATATCTCGCAAATTCCGACTTTATAACTCGCAATTCTGACTTTATATCTCGCAAATTCCGTCTTTATAAACTCACAATTCTGACTTTATATCTCACAATTCTCACTTTATATCTCCACAATACTGACTTTATAACTCACAATTCTGACTTTATATCACACAATACTGACTTTATAACTCACAATTCTGACTTTATAACTCACAATTCTGACTTTATATCTCACAATACTTACTTTATAACACAATTCTGACTTTATATCTCACAATTCTGACTTTATATCTCACAATTCTCACTTTATATCTCACAATTCTCACTTTATATCACACATTTCTGACTTTATATCTCACAATTCTGACTTTATATCTCACAATTCTGACTTTATAACTCACAATTCTGACTTTATATCTCACAATACTGACTTTATAACTCACAATTCTGACTTATAACTCACAATTCCGACTTTATATCACACAATTCTGACTTTATAACTCACAATTCTGACTTTATAACTCGCAATTCTGACTTTATAACACACAATTCTGACTTTATATCTCACAATTATGACTTTATATCTCACAATAATGACTTTATATCTCACAATTCTGACTATATATCTCACAATTATGAGTTTATATCTCGCAATTCTGATTTTATATCTCGCATTTCTGACTTTATATCTCGCATTTCTGACTTTATAACTCCCGAATTCTGACTTTATATCTCACAATACTGACTTTATAACTCACAATTCTGACTTTATATCTCGCAATTCTGACTTTATATCTCACAATTCTGACTTTATATCTCACAATTCTCACTTTATATCTCACAATTCTCACTTTATATCTCACAATTCCGACTTTATATCTCACAATTCCGACTTTATAACTCACAATTCTGACTTTATATCTCGCAATTCTGACTTTATATCTCGCATTTCTGACTTTATAACTCCCAATTCTGACTTTTATATCTCACAATACTGACTATATATCTCACAATTCTCACTTTATATCACACAATACTGACTTTATAACTCACAATTCTGACTTTATATCTCACAATTCTGACTTTATATCTCGCAAATTCCGACTTTATAACTCGCAATTCTGACTTTATATCTCGTAAATTCCGACTTTATAACTCACAATTCTGACTTTATATCTCACAATTCTCACTTTATATCTCGCAATTCTGACTTTTATATCTCACAATTCTGACTTTATATCTCACAATTCTCACTTTATATCTCACAATTCTCACTTTATATCTCACAATTCCGACTTTATATCTCACAATTCTGACTTTATAACTCACAATTCTTACTTTATATCTCGCAATTCCGACTTTATATCTCGCAATTCTGACTTTAGTATCTCGCATTTCTGACTTTATAACTCACAATTCTGACTTTATATCTCACAATTCTGACTTTATATCTCACAATACTGACTATATATCTCACAATTCTCACTTTATATCACACAATTCTGACTTTATATCTCACAATACTTACTTTATAACACACAATTCTGACTTTATATCTCACAATTCTGACTTTATATCTCACAATTCTCACTTTATATCTCACAATTTCTCACTTTATGTCACACAATTCTGACTTTCATATCTCACAATACTGACTTTATATCACACAATACTGACTTTATAACTCACAATTCTGACTTTATAACTCACAATTCTGACTTTATATCTCACAATACTGACTTTATAACTCACAATTCTGACTTATAACTCACAATTCTGACTTTAGTATCTCGCAATTCCAACTTTATAATCACACAATTCTGACTTTATAACTCACAATTCTGACTTTATAACTCGCAATTCTGACTTTATAACACACAATTCTGACTTTATATCTCACAATTATGACTTTATATCTCACAATTCTGACTATATATCTCACAATTATGAGTTTAGTATCTCGCAATTCTGACTTTATATCTCGCATTTCTGACTTTATATCTCGCATTTTCTGACTTTATAACTCCCAATTCTGACTTTATATCTCACAATACTGACTTTATAACTCACAATTCTGACTTTATATCTCGCAATTCTGACTTTTATATCTCACAATTCTGACTTTATATCTCACAATTCTCACTTTATATCTCACAATTCTCACTTTATAATCTCACAATTCCGACTTTATATCTCGCAATTCCGACTTTATATCTCGCAATTCTGACTTTATATCTCGCATTTCTGACTTTATAACTCCCAATTCTGACTTTATATCTCACAATACTGACTATATATCTCACAATTCTCACTTTATATCACACAATACTGACTTTATAACTCACAATTCTGACTTTATATCTCACAATTCTGACTTTATATCTCGCAAATTCTGACTTTATATCTCGCAATTCTGACTTTATATCTCACAATTCTCACTTTATATCTCACAATTCTCACTTTATATCTCACAATTCCGACTTTATATCTCGCAATTCCGACTTTATATCTCGCAATTCTGACTTTATATCTCGCATTTCTGACTTTATAACTCACAATTCTGACTTTATATCTCACAATACTGACTTTATAACTCACAATTCTGACTTATAACTCACAATTCTGACTTTATATCTCGCAATTCCAACTTTATATCACACAATTCTGACTTTATAACTCACAATTCTGACTTTATAACTCGCAATTCTGACTTTATAACACACAATTCTGACTTTATATCTCACAATTATGACTTTATATCTCACAATTATGACTTTATATCTCACAATTCTGACTATATATCTCACAATTATGAGTTTATATCTCGCAATTCTGACTTTATATCTCGCATTTCTGACTTTATATCTCGCATTTCTGACTTTATAACTCCCAATTCTGACTTTATATCTCACAATACTGACTTTATAACTCACAATTCTGACTTTATATCTCGCAATTCTGACTTTATATCTCACAATTCTGACTTTATATCTCACAATTCTCACTTTATATCTCACAATTCTCACTTTATATCTCACAATTACGACTTTTATATCTCGCAATTCCGACTTTATATCTCACAATTCTCACTTTAATTTATATCTCACAATTCTCACTTTATATCTCACAATTACGACTTTATATCACACAATTCTGACTTTATATCTCGCATTTCTGACTTTATAACTCCCAATTCTGACTTTATATCTCACAATACTGACTATATATCTCACAATTCTCACTTTATATCACACAATACTGACTTTATAACTCACAATTCTGACTTTATATCTCACAATTCTGACTTTATATCTCGCAAATTCCGACTTTATAACTCGCAATTCTGACTTTATATCTCGCAAATTCCGTCTTTATAACTCACAATTCTGACTCTATATCTCGTAAATTCCGACTTTATAACTCACAATTCTCACTTTATATCTCGCAATTCTGACTTTATATCTCACAATTCTGACTTTATATCTCACAATTCTGACTTTATATTTATATCACACAATTCTGACTTTATATCACACAATACTGACTTTGTAACTCACAATTCTGACTTTATAACTCAATTCTGACTTTATATCACACAATTCTGACTTTATAACTCACAATTCTGACTTTATAACTCGCAATTCTGACTTTATAACTCACAATTCTGACTTTATATCTCACAATACTGACTTTATAACTCACAATTCTGACTTTATATCTCACAATTCTCACTTTATAATCTCACAATTCTCACTTTATATCTCGCAATATCTTTATATCTAAGATATATCTCGCAAGATATAACTTATATCTCACAATTCTGACTTTATATCTCACAATTCTGACTTTATATCTCACAATTCTGACTTTATATCTCACAATACTGACTTTATAACTCACAATTCTGACTTTATATCACACAATACTGACTTTATAACTCACAATTCTGACTTTATAACTCACAATTCTGACTTTATTTCTCACAATACTGACTTTATAACTCACAATTCTGACTTATAACTCACAATTCTGACTTTATATCTCACATTCTCACTTTATATCTCACAATTCTCACTTTATATCTCACAATTCCGACTTTATATCTCGCAATTCCGACTTTATATCTCGCAATTCTGACTTTATATCTCGCATTTCTGACTTTATAACTCCCAATTCTGACTTTATATCTCACAATACTGACTATATATCTCACAATTCTCACTTTATATCACACAATACTGACTTTATAACTCACAATTCTGACTTTATATCTCACAATTCTGACTTTATATCTCGCAAATTCTGACTTTATATCTCGCAATTCTGACTTTATATCTCACAATTCTCACTTTATATCTCACAATTCTCACTTTATATCTCACAATTCCGACTTTATATCTCGCAATTCCGACTTTATATCTCGCAATTCTGACTTTATATCTCGCATTTCTGACTTTATAACTCACAATTCTGACTTTATATCTCACAATACTGACTTTATAACTCACAATTCTGACTTATAACTCACAATTCTGACTTTATATCTCGCAATTCCAACTTTATATCACACAATTCTGACTTTATAACTCACAATTCTGACTTTATAACTCGCAATTCTGACTTTATAACACACAATTCTGACTTTATATCTCACAATTATGACTTTATATCTCACAATTATGACTTTATATCTCACAATTCTGACTATATATCTCACAATTATGAGTTTATATCTCGCAATTCTGACTTTATATCTCGCATTTCTGACTTTATATCTCGCATTTCTGACTTTATAACTCCCAATTCTGACTTTATATCTCACAATACTGACTTTATAACTCACAATTCTGACTTTATATCTCGCAATTCTGACTTTATATCTCACAATTCTGACTTTATATCTCACAATTCTCACTTTATATCTCACAATTCTCACTTTATATCTCACAATTACGACTTTATATCTCGCAATTCCGACTTTATATCTCACAATTCTCACTTTATATCTCACAATTACGACTTTATATCACACAATTCTGACTTTATATCTCGCATTTCTGACTTTATAACTCCCAATTCTGACTTTATATCTCACAATACTGACTATATATCTCACAATTCTCACTTTATATCACACAATACTGACTTTATAACTCACAATTCTGACTTTATATCTCACAATTCTGACTTTATATCTCGCAAATTCCGACTTTATAACTCGCAATTCTGACTTTATATCTCGCAAATTCCGTCTTTATAACTCACAATTCTGACTCTATATCTCGTAAATTCCGACTTTATAACTCACAATTCTGACTTTATATCTCACAATTCTCACTTTAATATCTCGCAATTCTGACTTTATATCTCACAATTCTGACTTTATATCTCACAATTCTGACTTTATATTTATATCACACAATTCTGACTTTATATCACACAATACTGACTTTGTAACTCACAATTCTGACTTTATAACTCAATTCTGACTTTATATCACACAATTCTGACTTTATAACTCACAATTCTGACTTTATAACTCGCAATTCTGACTTTATAACTCACAATTCTGACTTTATATCTCACAATACTGACTTTATAACTCACAATTCTGACTTTATATCTCACAATTCTCACTTTATATCTCACAATTCTCACTTTATATCTCGCAATATCTTTATATCTAAGATATATCTCGCAAGATATAACTTTATATCTCACAATTCTGACTTTATATCTCACAATTCTGACTTTATATCTCACAATTCTGACTTTATATCTCACAATACTGACTTTATAACTCACAATTCAGACTTTATATCACACAATACTGACTTTATAACTCACAATTCTGACTTTATAACTCACAATTCTGACTTTATATCTCACAATACTGACTTTATAACTCACAATTCTGACTTATAACCTCACAATTCTGACTTTATATCTCGCAATTCCAACTTTATATCACACAATTCTGACTTTATAACTCACAATTCTGACTTTATAACTTGCAATTCTGACTTTATAACACACAATTCTGACTTTATATCTCACAATTCTCACTTTATATCACACAATTCTGACTTTATATCACACAATACTGACTTTATAACTCACATTTCTGACTTTATATCTCACAATACTGACTTTATAACTCACAATTCTGACTTTATATCTCACAATTCTGACTTTATATCTCACAATACTGACTTTATAACTCACAATTCTGACTTTATATCACACAATACTGACTTTATAACTCACAATTCTGACTTTATAACTCACAATTCTGACTTTATATCTCACAATACTGACTTTATAACTCACAATTCTGACTTTATATCACACAATTCTGACTTTATATCTCGCAATTTTGACTTTATATCTTGCAATTCTGACTTTATAACTCGCAATTCTGACTTTATATCTCGCAATTCTGACTTTATATCTCGCAATTCTGACTTTATATCTCGCAATTCTGACTTTATATCTCACAATTCTGACTTTATATCTCACAATTCTGACTTTATATTTATATCACACAATTCTGACTTTATATCACACAATACTGACTTTGTAACTCACAATTCTGACTTTATAACTCAATTCTGACTTTATATCACACAATTCTGACTTTATAACTCACAATTCTGACTTTATAACTCGCAATTCTGACTTTATAACTCACAATTCTGACTTTATATCTCACAATACTGACTTTATAACTCACAATTCTGACTTTATATCTCACAATTCTCACTTTATATCTCACACTTCTCACTTTATATCTCGCAATATCTTTATATCTAAGATATATCTCGCAAGATATAACTTTATATCTCACAATTCTGACTTTATATCTCACAATTCTGACTTTATATCTCACAATTCTGACTTTATATCTCACAATACTGACTTTATAACTCACAATTCTGACTTTATATCACACAATACTGACTTTATAACTCACAATTCTGACTTTATAACTCACAATTCTGACTTTATATCTCACAATACTGACTTTATAACTCACAATTCTGACTTATAACTCACAATTCTGACTTTATATCTCACAATTCTCACTTTATATCTCACAATTCTCACTTTATATCTCACAATTCCGACTTTATATCTCGCAATTCCGACTTTATATCTCGCAATTCTGACTTTATATCTCGCATTTCTGACTTTATAACTCCCAATTCTGACTTTATATCTCACAATACTGACTATATATCTCACAATTCTCACTTTATATCACACAATACTGACTTTATAACTCACAATTCTGACTTTATATCTCACAATTCTGACTTTATATCTCGCAAATTCTGACTTTATATCTCGCAATTCTGACTTTATATCTCACAATTCTCTACTTTATATCTCACAATTCTCACTTTATATCTCACAATTCCGACTTTACTATCTCGCAATTCCGACTTTATATCTCGCAATTCTGACTTTATATCTCGCATTTCTGACTTTATAACTCACAATTCTGACTTTATATCTCACAATACTGACTTTATAACTCACAATTCTGACTTATAACTCACAATTCTGACTTTATATCTCGCAATTCCAACTTTATATCACACAATTCTGACTTTATAACTCACAATTCTGACTTTATAACTCGCAATTCTGACTTTATAACACACAATTCTGACTTTATATCTCACAATTATGACTTTATATCTCACAATTATGACTTTATATCTCACAATTCTGACTATATATCTCACAATTATGAGTTTATATCTCGCAATTCTGACTTTATATCTCGCATTTCTGACTTTATATCTCGCATTTCTGACTTTATAACTCCCAATTCTGACTTTATATCTCACAATACTGACTTTATAACTCACAATTCTGACTTTATATCTCGCAATTCTGACTTTATATCTCACAATTCTGACTTTATATCTCACAATTCTCACTTTATATCTCACAATTCTCACTTTATATCTCACAATTACGACTTTATATCTCGCAATTCCGACTTTATATCTCACAATTCTCACTTTATATCTCACAATTACGACTTTATATCACACAATTCTGACTTTATATCTCGCATTTCTGACTTTATAACTCCCAATTCTGACTTTATATCTCACAATACTGACTATATATCTCACAATTCTCACTTTATATCACACAATACTGACTTTATAACTCACAATTCTGACTTTATATCTCACAATTCTGACTTTATATCTCGCAATTCCGACTTTATAACTCGCAATTCTGACTTTATATCTCGCAAATTCCGTCTTTATAACTCACAATTCTGACTCTATATCTCGTAAATTCCGACTTTATAACTCACAATTCTGACTTTATATCTCACAATTCTCACTTTATATCTCGCAATTCTGACTTTATATCTCACAATTCTGACTTTATATCTCACAATTCTGACTTTATATTTATATCACACAATTCTGACTTTATATCACACAATACTGACTTTGTAACTCACAATTCTGACTTTATAACTCAATTCTGACTTTATATCACACAATTCTGACTTTATAACTCACAATTCTGACTTTATAACTCGCAATTCTGACTTTATAACTCACAATTCTGACTTTATATCTCACAATACTGACTTTATAACTCACAATTCTGACTTTATATCTCACAATTCTCACTTTATATCTCACAATTCTCACTTTATATCTCGCAATATCTTTATATCTAAGATATATCTCGCAAGATATAACTTTATATCTCACAATTCTGACTTTATATCTCACAATTCTGACTTTATATCTCACAATTCTGACTTTATATCTCACAATACTGACTTTATAACTCACAATTCAGACTTTATATCACACAATACTGACTTTATAACTCACAATTCTGACTTTATAACTCACAATTCTGACTTTATATCTCACAATACTGACTTTATAACTCACAATTCTGACTTATAACTCACAATTCTGACTTTATATCTCGCAATTCCAACTTTATATCACACAATTCTGACTTTATAACTCACAATTCTGACTTTATAACTTGCAATTCTGACTTTATAACACACAATTCTGACTTTATATCTCACAATTCTCACTTTATATCACACAATTCTGACTTTATATCACACAATACTGACTTTATAACTCACATTTCTGACTTTATATCTCACAATACTGACTTTATAACTCACAATTCTGACTTTATATCTCACAATTCTGACTTTATATCTCACAATACTGACTTTATAACTCACAATTCTGACTTTATATCACACAATACTGACTTTATAACTCACAATTCTGACTTTATAACTCACAATTCTGACTTTATATCTCACAATACTGACTTTATAACTCACAATTCTGACTTTATATCACACAATTCTGACTTTATATCTCGCAATTTTGACTTTATATCTTGCAATTCTGACTTTATAACTCGCAATTCTGACTTTATATCTCGCAATTCTGACTTTATATCTCACAATTCTCACTTTATATCACACAATTCTGACTTTATCTCACACAATTCTGACTTTATCTCACACAATACTAACTTTATAACTCACATTTCTGACTTTATATCTCACAATTCTGACTTTATATCTCACAATACTGACTTTATATCACACAATACTGACTTTATAACTCACAATTCTGACTTTATAACTCACAATTCTGACTTTATATCTCACAATACTGACTTTATAACTCACAATTCTGACTTTATAACTCACAATTCTGACTTTATATCTCGCAATTCTGACTTTATATCTCATAATTCTCACTTTATATCACACAATTCTGACTTTATCTCACACAATACTGACTTTATAACTCACATTTCTGACTTTATATCTCACAATACTGACTTTATAACTCACAATTCTGACTTTATATCTCACAATACTGACTTTATATCACACAATACTGACATTATAACTCACAATTCTGACTTTATAACTCACAATTCTGACTTTATATCTCACAATACTGACTTTATAACTCACAATTCTGACTTTATAACTCACAATTCTGATTTTGTATTTATATCACACAATTCTGACTTCATATCACACAATACTGACTATATATCTCACAATTCTCACTTTATATCACACAATACTGACTTTATAACTCACAATTCTGACTTTATATCTCACAATTCTGACTTTATATCTCGCAAATTCCGACTTTATAACTCGCAATTCTGACTTTATATCTCGCAAATTCCGTCTTTATAACTCACAATTCTGACTTAATATCTCGTAAATTCCGACTTTATAACTCACAATTCTGACTTTATATCTCACAATTCTCACTTTATATCTCACAATACTGACTTTATAACTCACAATTCTGACTTTATATCACACAATACTGACTTTATAACTCACAATTCTGACTTTATAACTCACAATTCTGACTTTATAACTCACAATTCTGACTTTATATCTCACAATACTTACTTTATAACACAATTCTGACTTTATATCTCACAATTCTGACTTTATATCTCACAATTCTCACTTTATATCTCACAATTCTCACTTTATATCACACAATTCTGACTTTATATCTCACAATTCTGACTTTATATCTCACAATTCTGACTTTATAACTCACAATTCTGACTTTATATCTCACAATACTGACTTTATAACTCACAATTCTGACTTTATAACACACAATTCTGACTTTATATCTCACAATTATGACTTTATATCTCACAATTATGACTTTATATCTCACAATTCTGACTATATATCTCACAATTATGAGTTTATATCTCGCAATTCTGATTTTATATCTCGCATTTCTGACTTTATATCTCGCATTTCTGACTTTATAACTCCCAATTCTGACTTTATATCTCACAATACTGACTTTATAACTCACAATTCTGACTTTATATCTCGCAATTCTGACTTTATATCTCACAATTCTGACTTTATATCTCACAATTCTCACTTTATATCTCACAATTCTCACTTTATATCTCACAATTCCGACTTTATATCTCACAATTCCGACTTTATAACTCACAATTCTGACTTTATATCTCGCAATTCTGACTTTATATCTCGCATTTCTGACTTTATAACTCCCAATTCTGACTTTATATCTCACAATACTGACTATATATCTCACAATTCTCACTTTATATCACACAATACTGACTTTATAACTCACAATTCTGACTTTATATCTCACAATTCTGACTTTATATCTCGCAAATTCCGACTTTATAACTCGCAATTCTGACTTTATATCTCGTAAATTCCGACTTTATAACTCACAATTCTGACTTTATATCTCACAATTCTCACTTTATATCTCGCAATTCTGACTTTATATCTCACAATTCTGACTTTATATCTCACAATTCTCACTTTATATCTCACAATTCCGACTTTATATCTCACAATTCTGACTTTATAACTCACAATTCTGACTTTATATCTCGCAATTCCGACTTTATATCTCGCAATTCTGACTTTATATCTCGCATTTCTGACTTTATAACTCACAATTCTGACTTTATATCTCACAATTCTGACTTTATATCTCACAATACTGACTATATATCTCACAATTCTCACTTTATATCACACAATCCTGACTTTATAACTCACAATTCTGACTTTATATCTCACAATTCTGACTTTATATCTCGCAAATTCCGACTTTATAACTCGCAATTCTGACTTTATATCTCGCAAATTCCGTCTTTATAACTCACAATTCTGACTTTATATCTCGTAAATTCCGACTTTATAACTCACAATTCTGACTTTATATCTCACAATTCTCACTTTATATCTCACAATACTGACTTTATAACTCACAATTCTGACTTTATATCACACAATACTGACTTTATAACTCACAATTCTGACTTTATAACTCACAATTCTGACTTTATATCTCACAATACTTACTTTATAACACACAATTCTGACTTTATATCTCACAATTCTGACTTTATATCTCACAATTCTCACTTTATATCTCACAATTCTCACTTTATATCACACAATTCTGACTTTATATCTCACAATACTGACTTTATATCACACAATACTGACTTTATAACTCACAATTCTGACTTTATAACTCACAATTCTGACTTTATATCTCACAATACTGACTTTATAACTCACAATTCTGACTTATAACTCACAATTCTGACTTTATATCTCGCAATTCCAACTTTATATCACACAATTCTGACTTTATAACTCACAATTCTGACTTTATAACTCGCAATTCTGACTTTATAACACACAATTCTGACTTTATATCTCACAATTATGACTTTATATCTCACAATTATGACTTTATATCTCACAATTCTGACTATATATCTCACAATTATGAGTTTATATCTCGCAATTCTGACTTTATATCTCGCATTTCTGACTTTATATCTCGCATTTCTGACTTTATAACTCCCAATTCTGACTTTATATCTCACAATACTGACTTTATAACTCACAATTCTGACTTTATATCTCGCAATTCTGACTTTATATCTCACAATTCTGACTTTATATCTCACAATTCTCACTTTATATCTCACAATTCTCACTTTATATCTCACAATTCCGACTTTATATCTCGCAATTCCGACTTTATATCTCGCAATTCTGACTTTATATCTCGCATTTCTGACTTTATAACTCCCAATTCTGACTTTATATCTCACAATACTGACTATATATCTCACAATTCTCACTTTATATCACACAATACTGACTTTATAACTCACAATTCTGACTTTATATCTCACAATTCTGACTTTATATCTCGCAAATTCCGACTTTATAACTCGCAATTCTGACTTTATATCTCGCAAATTCCGTCTTTATAACTCACAATTCTGACTCTATATCTCGTAAATTCCGACTTTATAACTCACAATTCTGACTTTATATCTCACAATTCTCACTTTATATCTCGCAATTCTGACTTTATATCTCACAATTCTGACTTTATATCTCACAATTCTGACTTTATATTTATATCACACAATTCTGACTTTATATCACACAATACTGACTTTGTAACTCACAATTCTGACTTTATAACTCAATTCTGACTTTATATCACACAATTCTGACTTTATAACTCACAATTCTGACTTTATAACTCGCAATTCTGACTTTATAACTCACAATTCTGACTTTATAACTCACAATTCTGACTTTATATCTCACAATACTGACTTTATAACTCACAATTCTGACTTTATATCTCACAATTCTCACTTTATATCTCACAATTCTCACTTTATATCTCGCAATATCTTTATATCTAAGATATATCTCGCAAGATATAACTTTATATCTCACAATTCTGACTTTATATCTCACAATTCTGACTTTATATCTCACAATTCTGACTTTATATCTCACAATACTGACTTTATAACTCACAATTCTGACTTATAACTCACAATTCTGACTTTATATCTCGCAATTCCAACTTTATATCACACAATTCTGACTTTATAACTCACAATTCTGACTTTATAACTCGCAATTCTGACTTTATAACACACAATTCTGACTTTATATCTCACAATTCTCACTTTATATCACACAATTCTGACTTTATATCACACAATACTGACTTTATAACTCACATTTCTGACTTTATATCTCACAATACTGACTTTATAACTCACAATTCTGACTTTATATCTCACAATTCTGACTTTATATCTCACAATACTGACTTTATAACTCACAATTCTGACTTTATATCACACAATACTGACTTTATAACTCACAATTCTGACTTTATATCTCACAATACTGACTTTATAACTCACAATTCTGACTTTATATCACACAATTCTGACTTTATATCTCGCAATTCTGACTTTATATCTTGCAATTCTGACTTTATAACTCGCAATTCTGACTTTATATCTCGCAATTCTGACTTTATATCTCACAATTCTCACTTTATATCACACAATTCTGACTTTATCTCACACAATACTGACTTTATAACTCACATTTCTGACTTTATATCTCACAATACTGACTTTATAACTCACAATTCTGACTTTATATCTCACAATTCTGACTTTATATCTCACAATACTGACTTTATATCACACAATACTGACTTTATAACTCACAATTCTGACTTTATAACTCACAATTCTGACTTTATATCTCACAATACTGACTTTATAACTCACAATTCTGACTTTATAACTCACAATTCTGATTTTGTATTTATATCACACAATTCTGACTTCATATCACACAATACTGACTTTATAACTCACAATTCTGACTTTATATCTCACAATATTGACTTTATATCACACAATTCTGACTTTATATCACACAATTATGACTTTATAACTTACAATTCTGACTTTATATCTCACAATTCTGACTTTATATCTCACAATTCTGACTATATATCTCACAATTATGACTTTATATCTCGCAATTCTGACTTTATATCTCGCAAATTCCGACTTTATAACTCACAATTCTGACTTTATAACTCACAATTCTGACTTTATATCTCGCAATTCTGACTTTATATCACACAATTCTGACTTTATAACTCGCAATTCTGACTTTATATATCGCAATTCCGACTTTATAACTCACAATTCTGACTTTATAACTCACAATTCTGTCACAATTCTGACTTTATAACTCACAATTCTGACTTTATATCTCGCAATTCTGACTTTATATCACACAATTCTGACTTTATAACTCGCAATTCTGACTTTATATATCGCAATTCTGACTTTATAACTCACAATTCTGACTCTATAACTCTCAATTCTGACTTTATAACTCAAAATTCTGACTTTATTTCTCACAATTCTGACTTTATAACTCACAATTCTCACTTTATATCACACAATTCTGACTTTATATCTCACAATACTGACTTTATAACTCACAATTCTGACTATAACTCACAATTCTGACTTTAAATCTCGCAATTCTGAGAAAAAAGGTAAACTCACAATTGTGAGAGAAAAAAGTCGCAATTATCTTTTAAAATGTTTTATTCTGTGGCGAAAAGAAGCTTCCATAGTTTTGACACTCATCCTATCAGTGGAGATATTGTGGTCGGTTGGCTTCTTGATGTGCCTAACCCTAACCCTCTGCTTTTACTTTAATTCTTTAAAGTTTCACTAATTTTGTGGGAGTTTTTTTTCATTCTATTTGTTTTAAAAAAACATTCTATATAGTTTTTATTAATTAATTTAGTTTTAGTTACTTTAGTACTTTAAGTTAAATAAACAAAAATGGGAAATGTTGCCTTGGCAATTAGCTGAAATTAGGTTTTTCATAATTTAATTTGTTAACATTTATTTTGTTTCAAGTTTTTTTATGGTTTTAGTTAAGGGTAATGACCCTGCTGCATTGTCTTAATTTGACTACGTTTTGTCTCTGAAGGTCTGTGATGAGATTTGAGGCCATCATATTTGGATGCTCACATGAAATCAAAATGAGAGTTTTGTATCTTTTAGTCGATGTTTTTGGCTCATTGTATATACTAGTATATTCCTAAACATTGACAAAATTCACTTTTAGCTGATATACACTAGAAGTACAGTCATTTTCTTCTGGAAAAACTTCTGGCAGTCCACCTGCACTACACAGATATTTGTCCAATCAAATGCTCTCTAGAGTGAAAAAGTCCCTCCTCCTAATATCGTGTGACTGTGGCTGCATCCCAAATCGCATACTTACCAACTCTATAGTAGGTGAAAAACAGTATGTGACAAAAGAAGTATAAGAGTAAGGCAAAAAGTACCCGGATGAGATTCTGAAGTGCACATACGATGGACATGTTACTATCCCATGAGACCACGGGAGAGGATTTATGAATGGTAGTGAAGTGACGCAACTGATGCTGGTAGGTCACATGATAATGACAACATGGCGAATGTAGTATGTCCAGATTACTTTGACATACGCACATTCATACTATATATAATGAATAATATATTGAATAGTAATTACTTATTCAAAATAAGTACCTACTCGAGAGTATGCGATTTTGGACACAGCACTGACCAGCATGTAGCAAATCATGGTTGTCCTAATTACAGCATATTGCTAAATGAATGCAGATAATTATGTTAGGTCACAAAATCATCACGATTTGTAAATTTAGTCTTATAATCTGAAGGTTCCATGTTTCAATTCCATTCTGTAAGTAGCTCACAAATCTGTGAACTTTCGATGGAAAATCATGGTGTATCAGGGCAATACTTTAAAAGGAAAAAAAATGTATTCCCCTGGTTTCACAGACAAGGTTTAAGCCTAGTCCCAGACTAAAATTCATGTGTGAACTGTTTTACCTGAATGCAACTTGCACTGACATATCTTAAAATCATAAAGTCATTGCCATTGTTTCATCTCAAGATGCACACCAGTAATGTTTTTTTCTAAGACATGTTTATAAAAGCTACTTAAATGTCCCTAATTGAAATGAGGCATAATCCTGGCTTAATCTAAGCCCTGTCTGTGAAACCAGGCCTTTCTTTTTAAATTTAATTAACAGAACGGGACCTCAACATAACTCATTATTAAAAAGGATGTAGTTACAGCATCTGCCATATATATATACTTATACTTCAGTCTTCAACTGTCACATCTTTTGTAACATTATTAAGGTCTGCACTGTTAAGAAGTATTCATTTATTTTTTCCCCCCAATTTTTTTTAATACGTAAATCTCAACCACAAAGTCTGTTTATACATTTTCACTGTGATCAAACAGCAAACTAAAGTCCAAAAGCCCTCAGGTCAAGAACCCATTTCAGTGTACATGGCAGGGGATACCCTCAAGCTTCAACCTTCT
>CM077197.1:11825683-12155683 GCA_039654625.1 Rhinogobio ventralis
GAAGATCTGCTCTAGCGTAAAATAACTTTCTGCGATGTTTGTTAATATTTACTGAGGAATGAAGTCTAGATGTTTCCTCCACTCTCACTCTGGTAAGACAGGCACAAACATTGGCACATTCATAGAAATTATTTTCTTTTTTTGTAATCACTACTGTGTGCTGAGAGCAGCAGTTTCTCGCTCTTTGGTACATTGAACAGACAGTGCTGAGTGTTAAAAACAGCCAGGAAGCTTTGATTCGGTCTCAACCCACTCACGTGCCACATTCAGATTTTGGATACAAGCAGTAAGGTTATAGTTAAGGATAGTTAGCTTGTCTTGGTGTGTTGGTCAAGACAAGGTAGACATTGAATATACGCTGTTTCAAGAGAAGTGGACAAACATTGATAAATGTTTGTAATTGTGCCAATAATAGTAGCAGGGCTCAACAATAAGGTCGATCAGTAATGTTTTCCTTCAAAAGTGTGTTGATATGAATTTATAGTTGTATGTTATATATATATATATATATATATATATATATATATATATATATATATATATATATATATATATATATATATATATATATATATATATATATATATACACACATATTGTGTATACATGTTGTGTATGCCTTTTATATTGTGTATTATTAATTTCAAAATTAATAACAATAATAAATGTTTAAGGACCATATTAGCACATTAGAATGATTTCTGAAGGATCATGTGACACTGAAGACTGGAGTAATGGCTGCTGAAAATAATTCAGCTTTGCAATCACAGGAATAAATTACATTTAAAAACACAATATTACTGTTTTTACTGCATTTTTGATCAAATAAATATTTCACAAACATTAAAAACCAGTTGACCGGTAGTATAATTATAGTAAATTAAATAAAATTATGTAAAATTATATAAATATAAAAAGCTACTAAAGAAGTGTGTTGTCAAAAGTACCGACTTCTGTACCAAGTCTGTACTGAAATTTAAAAAATGTGGCGCTTTGAACGCTGTTGAGCGGAATCGTAAACACCTCTGATGGGCTATTATGCTCAAGCGCTCATCAAATATGTCTGTGATTGGCTACAATGATCAGTGCTTCAAAAATATGTTGTAAATATACATCAATGACGCTCTTCACTAAGCGCTTACACAGATACATACTTTCAAACGCTCCCGTGCGTTGATCATTGTAGCCAAATCACAGACATATCTGATGAGCGCGTGAACACAATGGGCAATCAGAGGTGTTTACGATTCCGCTCAACAGCATCACATTTTTTAAATTTCAGTACCGACTTGGTACCGAAGTTGGTACTTTTGACAACACTAAAGAAGTGTGGCCAATGAGACCTGAACTATTGTCATGACTGGGTCAACAGAAAAACCCTTACTGTTGAGCCCTGTCTAGTTAGATTCATGTTTGTTAAAACAGTTCAACTGGGCCCCAATGGATTGATAATGCCACCTCAGGTAACTTTTGAGTTTTCCATTTAGAGGTTACGAGTTAACTATGCAGCGGAGCTCTCCGACAGTCTAGGTTCACGTTGGCGGTAGTGGAACAGGCTGGTGACGTCTAAGTCACTGGAATACCTAATGGCTTCTGCAAACAGCTTAACTACCTGTAGAAAAGGGAAATGGGTATTTAATACTAGAATAAAAAGTATGATACGTTCATGATACATTGAAGAGACAAGGCTGACCTGGAAGTTTGTGATAAGAGGTACTCCGTAATCCACTGCCATTCTCCGGATCTGGAAGTTGTCCTTGAGAAACTTGCTGTTGTTATTTGGTAAGTTGACCACTAGGTCAATGTGTCCTTCAATGATAAGTCTATTTAGAGCATAATGCAAAGAGTGATACATTATAAAAATTTTACAAACTTCAAAAAGGTATACTTAGTCATTTTTTGGTCCCCATGAGGCAACCGATTCAATGTAAAATAAAGCAGTTTTTATTAGGCTACTAATATAACTAGATTCTCTTGCAAGTGTGCATGATTTTAACCATTTTTCAAAAGTGCTAAAAATGTTAATCAAATATTCAAACTAGACACCAAGCCTTAAATTGTGTACACAAGTCTCAAATAATATATTCTGATTTGTTATAAAATGTGATTAGCTTAATCTGTGATCCGACTTTAGTAAACATTTTTTAACTGCAACCCTTGAGGGCAGACATACTCTTATCTCAGTATGCAGTGTCTGAACAGAGCCGTACACCAAAGCAGAATGCTAACCCTCTTTTGGCGTTACTGCCAGGATTTACTAAAGACACGCAGTGAAAAAAAAAGAGCTAAAAAGGCGTGGACAGAGTTATTTTTGTGGCTGACATTATTGCATATGCATTTGTAGGAGTTTCCCTTTCAGACACAAAGTTTATGAGAGGAGAGTATTAAAATGAATCACGCAAGGTGATTTACTAAGGTTTGCGCTCGTCAATTTACTGGTATTTGCGCCATTATTTACTGCCCAAAAAAGCATGTCTTAAACCAGACGCTAATTTGTGCTGCTCTTTGTAGATTGCGTTTGTCATTATGGAAATGATCCGGCTGTGTCTGTGTTCTTTAATTTGCGCGTCGTCAGAACAGTCCACTCCAATCTGAGCTTTTGTGGTTTTGTGCTCTCACATTAATTTGCCCTGTATAGTAAATCTAGCCCAAAGATGCCTAAACGCATAAAAGGATCCTCTGTTGACAGGTTTGGCTTCTTGGGTCTCATAACAGCAGATCAGTGACGGTCACTGCTAAATGTTTCAGCTAAACAAAGCCAACAATAATTTTCAGCATTATGCAATATCACTGTAACTCAAAGTAGTGAAGCCACTATCCTTACTGCGTTTTTGAGCAGCATAACTCGCTGTTTCATAATTGAATACATTTAATGACGATATAAATATTACATATTAACGTTTAAACATTTGGGGTCAGTAGGACTTTTTAAAGTTAATACTATCAAGGACACATTTAATGGTTCAAAAGGGACAGTAATTATACACTCACCTAAAGGATTATTAGGAACACCATACTAATACTGTGTTTGACCCCCTTTCGCCTTCAGAACTGCCTTAATTCTACGTGGCATTGATTCAACAAGGTGCTGAAAGCATTCTTTAGAAATGTTGGCCCATATTGATAGGATAGCATCTTGCAGTTGATGGAGATTTGTGGGATGCACATCCAGGGCACGAAGCTCCCGTTCCACAACATCCCAAAGATGCTCTATTGGGTTGAGATCTGGTGACTGTGGGGGCCATTTTAGTACAGTGAACTCATTGTCATGTTCAATAAACCAATTTGAAATGATTCGAGCTTTGTGACATGGTGCCTTATCCTGCTGGAAGTAGCCATCAGAGGATGGGTACATGGTGGTCATAAAGGGATGGACATGGTCAGAAACAATGCTCAGGTAGGCCGTGGCATTTAAACGATGCCCAATTGGCACTAAGGGGCCTAAAGTGTGCCAAGAAAACATCCCCCACACCATTACACCACCACCACCAGCCTGCACAGTGGTAACAAGGCATGATGGATCCATGTTCTCATTCTGTTTACGCCAAATTCTGACTCTACCATCTGATTGTCTCAACAGAAATCGAGACTCATCAGACCAGGCAACATTTTTCCAGTCTTCAACTGTCTAATTTTGGTGAGCTCGTGCAAATTGTAGCCTCTTTTTCCTATTTGTAGTGGAGATGAGTGGTACCCGGTGGGGTCTTCTGCTGTTGTAGCCCATCCGCCTCAAGGTTGTGTGTGTTGTGGCTTCACAAATGCTTTGCTGCATACCTCGGTTGTAACGAGTGGTTATTTCAGTCAAAGTTGCTCTTCTATCAGCTTGAATCAGTCGGCCCATTCTCCTCTGACCTCTAGCATCAACAAGGCATTTTCGCCCACAGGACTGCCGCATACTGGATGTTTTTCCCTTTTCACACCATTCTTTGTAAACTCTAGAAATGGTTGTGCGTGAAAATCCCAGTAACTGAGCAGATTGTGAAATACTCAGACTGGCCCGTCTGGCACCAACAACCATGCCACGCTCAAAATTGCTTAAATCACCTTTCTTTCCCATTCTGACATTCAGTTTGGAGTTCAGGAGATTGTCTTGACCAGGACCACACCCCTAAATGCATTGAAGCAACTGCCATGTGATTGGTTGATTAGATAATTGCATTAATGAGAAATTGAACAGGTGTTCCTAATAATCCTTTAGGTGAGTGTATTATATTATGTTACAAAAGACATATATTTCAAATAATGAAATTATCTTTTCATCAAAGAATCCTTAAAAAATGGATCACTGTTTCCACAAATAAAAGTTATTTTGTACTATTGTTTTCAACACTGATAATAATAAGAAATGTTTCTTGAGAAAATGTGCATATTAGAATGATTTCTGAAGGATCAAGGGATACTAAAGACTGGAGTAATGATGCTGAAAATACAGCTTTGCATCACAGAAATACATTACATTTTAAAATAAAAACATTTAAAATAGTAATAACATTTCAAAATATTAATGTTTTCACTGTATTTTTTTATCAAATAAATGCAGCCTTGGTGAGCATATGTGACTTCTTACTTTTGGACAGTACTGTATATGCATTAGCCATTAAAGAAACCCATATTTTCTTAATTTGTGAAAAAATGTATATGTATATATGTATATATATATATATATATATATATATATATATATTTTTTTTTTTTTTTCTTATAATATAAAATTAGTGCTAATAAAAATACAGTGAAAAAAAAAAATCAAAAGTACTCACCTGCTGATGCTTGGTAAGGGTGTGTTATTGGTTTCATGGCTTGGCCAAGCAACTGGGATTGTTGGAACATCATTAACATTAAGCCAAGCTGATGTACCCTCTGTGGCGTAGAGCTTAAGACAGGGCAAGAGAAGCAGATTTGTTCTTTATTCACATGAGATGTAATTCAGCTAAGAAAAAGACTACTTAAGTGTGTCAACAGCTTTTGTTTTGTTGGTTCATGACAGTAAAACTAATCCTTTATCGAACCCAACAAAGGAAGTGGATGGAAATAACTCACCTTGAAGCCCTCCTCATGAAGCTGATGAGCAGTGGACAGGAAGTTAGGCCTGAATGAATGCTAGAGACAAAAACGTAAATAAATAAATAAATAAAAATAAGAAAGCAAGTAGAAAAAGATAGCCGGACAGAAAGAAAGATAAAAGCCAAAAGGTCAAGCAGTCTGTTGTGGATGGACACAGAGCAGGAGACTATTTCCAGAAGAAAGTCTTCCTCGAAGCACTTCCAGATCAATAGCACAGCTCTGTGTTCACAGAGACTTAACCACGGGCTGGTAATCAGGCTTTAAAAAGCACGTCAGATCTTCAGTCCCCAGGTACGGCCATCAGGCAGGTAGCGTCTACAGAATCCGGAGGTTTGTTTCGAATGGGAATTTCATGCTCTCATTCATACCCGAGACTCCATTAGAACACAATGCTGTCTGAGCATCGTCAATGACCCTGACAAGATATTTGATTTCTACGCTGAGAGTGGGCATGAATCGTAAACATCTGAGAGAGCACAGGAGGAAATGAAAGAGGGCATGTTGATGATGATATTACATCAAAACATAAAACAAAGCCTCTGAATTCCAGTGTCATATTCAAGGCTTATAATGATGTGTGAACATCACACAGTTACACCCACGGAAAATGAATCACAAAAACATGTTGCCTATAGAAAACCATTTGAGGAAACAGATCAGGGCCCGTATTTATCAAGCTTCTCAAAGTGCTGTTTTAGTCTTAAGTGCTGAAAATTCATGAAATTTACTAGTATAAAAGCAAGTTATAAAATTTCTTAAAGCTAAGAATCACTCTTACTCTCCCAGTTATTTAAGACAGCTCAAGAGGTCTCAAGTGGTTAGGAGTTGCCAGTAGGGGCTTGTAATGGCACTGAGGAGACAAGTGCGCAAATCTTTCAGGAGAGGAAGAATATTTTTGAAATGTTTGACGACGAGCAGTTAATCAAACGATATTGTTTGGACAAAGCAGGCATCATGTTTGTCAGCGCTGGTTAATGTTGGGCTGAACTTGCCTTTTATAACATGTTTCCGCTGTTCGACTAATTCAGCACGCAGTAGCGCTTCTTCCTCCCACCAATTCGGTTTTCTTTTGGATTATAATCATAAAATATAGTCTATATATAGACAGGTCAGTTAACAGCACACCGATTTAAAACTTGTAATTAAGACATGCTGGAAAATGTGTTTCTCTTTCATTTCCAATGTAAATATCATAATGTATTCTCTTGAAAATTCTTTATTGTCAAATGTGTGTTGAATGTAAACTCCTCTTAGGAATTTCACCATTCAATGTGAATTTATCTGAGAATATTCTTATAAGGAAATCTATTAAGTGATTGGTCGTCATCCAAAATCCCATTTGTGGCACAGCAAAGTGTCGTGAATCATCTCTAAGATTGACACTTAAGATTTAGTCTTCACTTCACTTAAATTACGACTGAGATGCTTGATAACTAACTTTTAAATCACAGCTTTGAGCCAAGTATTTTGTTCATCTTAAGTCAATTCTTAGCAGTGTTCTTGTGAGTAATTCTCAGAGGCTTGATAAATAAGGGCCCAGATCGTAACTATTAAGTGATTTGTGTTTTAAGCATTTAGGAATTTCTTTATAAAGCCTGTTTAATACATCTTAAGGTTGTGTCGCACTTTCCGAATTTGGAAAGACATTTCACTATGATTCTCAATCATTTGAAATGAAAACAGGAGTACTGCAAGAACATAAAACACTGTAACAGGGTGATTCAGGATGCATATCATGTGAATATATGTGATTACAGTGAATATATGTGATTGTGTATTCACCCCTTCGGGACTGTTAAATGTTGTGCAGCTTCAGAGAGATTTACATGCAATAAATTCAAGCTGTTATGCACCCCCTTTCTTATTTTAGTACTCATTTATGGATAATCAATGTTTGCGATTTGTGGCTTCACATTTGATGAGGAAAAAGTTTGGCTCAGATACGAGCAGGACATTGAATATACACATAACACACTTTCAGCCGGACTGTTTATTTAGGCCTGTCACGGCGACTGATTAATCGTCTGATCATAGTTATTTGATCCAATCGTATTTATTTGCAGTTTATTTGAGACAATAATTGTGCAGTTTGAATCCAAATGAGGGAAATTTAAGAGCCTGAAGAAATGCCATCAAATGCACAATATCACGTCTCCTTTTCCGTTGTGGTATGGAGAAGCAGGGGAGTCATAATCTGGCAGGTCTTTCTCTTTATGAAGGTTTATGGGTTTAATCAGACTGCATTGTTATATTATATTACATTACATTACGGGGCTGTTGAATGCTTGAATCTGACTGGTTGACGAACGTTCTAAGGTGTGCAAATATTTTCAGGAAAACGCACAGCTAAAGTAGTTCCAGGCAGGTCTTGACCGCATTACACATCCATATCACTTCGCCAAATGATTTCAGTTTTTTCAAAGGTCTTTACAGCCTACAAGAGCAAAATAACCAAAACCCACAGCGACACTGAACAAGCAAATACATATAGTAAACCAATAGGATAAAAATTACAAATTATTTGCATGCCTCTGCCACAAAATTAAGTTTTATTATGTACGGAAAGCACATACTCTTTCTCCCACTCTCTCTTCCACTCAAACGCATACACATACATACAGTACAGACACACGCACAGAAACACGTTATCAACGCTGCTCTGGTGATTTTATCAGTAAAATAGTTTAACAACTTAAAAGCTACATGACATTTCTCACTAGCGAGGCAATAACAGTGCTGTTCTTGGAGCAGATAAACTTCGCTAAAAAAGTTCCGCTATTAGCAGAGACGCTGCTGTTGAACACTCGAGAGACACACAGACAGTAATTCACTCATGCTAAATCTCACTCTCTCTCTCTCTCTCTCTCTCTCTCTCTCTCGCTCGCTCTCTAATAACTGCCTTAGTCTGTTATCAGTGGCTCAAGCCTCCGCTACTAGCTCGAAAATTACGTTTTGGAATTAGCAACTGAGGCTTGGAATTAGATGCGTAAGATTCCTGCACACGAGCGTTTAAAGGACAAAAACCTGACAAATGTTTTGAAATACATCATCTGAACAATGTTTTGAGGTGTGGTAACCATAGTATAAGCAGAATAATTGACTCCGGGATGTTGAATTATTGAAAAAGAATGCACACCCGGGATGGTAATGTGGTCACTTATATTATATTATATTATATTATATTATATTATGCACAAGTCATATTGACCATTTATATGATACTATTATGGCGTTTTTTGTAGCTCAACAAACCTAGTCCTCATTCACTTCCATTGTTTAGAAGAGCAGCCAGAACATGCTCATTTTTTGCTACCCAGAAGAAAGAAAATCTTTTTGTAATACAAGGGTAAAAAACTAACAGAATTCATATTTTTCCATGCAGGAATTGTTTTTCCTACTTAAAAACCCTTATATTATGGTGTTTATCATTTTATGAGGAAATAACAACCTGCTCCGATCAAAACAAGCCAGTAAGGTTTATGTATTACTGTGTAAATCTGAGAGGATGCAAAGCAGGCAGTCTTTTGAGTTTCACCCCTTATGGAAAGAAAAAAACTAATTCTCCTTTACTTGTATCCCAATGAGAATCCCCTTCTGTGGAAGTTTGAATCCTGTAGAGAGCATGGCCTTCAGGAAAGCAGAATAGATGTTTGGTCCAAAGCAAGCCACCTGCAGAGAGCAAAAGAGAATGCTGAAAAACAAGAGCAAGAAAGAAATATCTTGATCTTTAAGGTTATGAGCAAATCTGCAAATATTCATTGCAGCATACAGAAACTCCTGGATAAATTATTCATTTATCTCCATTAGTACAATATTCAAAGATACCAAGGTGAGATAAATCAAAAATATTAATGTTGCTGAATAAAGGTAGACTGGTTTGATATTACAATTATGAAAAAAACGGACAGAATGGGGCCATCATAAAATCTGGGATGGAGATATTATACTTCCTGTTCTAAAGCTGAAAATCAGTTCTGCACGATAAAAGCGCTCCTCCTGCTTCATTGTCCTCCAGGCTGGTTTCTATGGTTTTCCCGTTGCCAGGGAGAGCAGGTAGAGTGGCCCGCGTGGAAACATAAAAATAATCTTTGCTGAATTTAAAGGCAGGACAGGATGTAGGTGTCCACGAGCGCCTCAGAACTAATAGGGCTACAAGTGGACAATATGTAAATGTTTATCCCTGATGGTGGGGCTGTTTTCCAGATAACTAGATGAAAACATGAGCTCCAGCCTTCCGATTTTATGACAGATGTAACCGTAATCAATGTGTCTAAAGCAGCTCCATACCTCTCCAGTGGAGGCCATCTCACAACGCAGGACAGGGTCAGCTTCTCTCAACCGAGGCCAGGAAAACATGGGAGCCTAGCAAAGAGTATATAAATATATTAAATTTCAAGTAGTCTTTCAATTTTGTTTTTTATGCATATACAATGCATATACAGTACAGCACCGTTCAAAAGTTTCAAAACGTTTTTAAAAAATGTCTTTAATGCTCACCAAGGCATGCATTTATTCAATCATAGATTAAAAACTGTAATATAGTGAACTATTACAATTTAAAATAAGTATTTTCTATTTGAATATATTTTAAAATGCAATTTATTCCTTTGATGGCAAAGCTGAATTTTCAGCTGAATATACTTAGGTCTTCAGTGTCACATGATCTTTCAGAAATCATTCTAATGCTGATTTGCTGCTCAAGAAACATTTTGTATTATTATCAATGTTGAAAGCAGTTTTGCTGCTTAATTATGAAAACTGTGATACATTATTTCAGGATTCTTTGTTAATTAATTAACAATTACCATCGCACACCTGTTGGTAATAGATAGGTGCGTAGGAAAGAGGATACATTTTTTTATTTTTTTTATTTTAAAATCTCAAAAGTTAAAAGGAAATCCTGCACACTATAGTGGGATTTCCTTTAACTTTTAGGATTCTTTGTTAGAAAGTTGAAAAGAACAGCATTTATTTGAAATGAGTCTTTCATAACTTTATAAATGTCTTTACTGTCACTTTTGATGCATATTTATATATACACACACATACATACATACATATACACATACCTATATACATTACTATTTAGGAGACGCACAGTAGGCATCCATTTATTTAGAAAAGCCAAATGCTGTTTACTTCCTTCCTGACACGTATCTGTGAAGCATTATTGCTCACGGTTTATCACGAATCCTGGGAACAAGAAAGCGAGAAAATGTATATAAGCCTAATGAAAGTCTAATGTGTCCATTTTTAATATAGGGATAATGGTTTCAAGAGCATTTGACATGTTAGGGTGATTCTCACCAATCAAATGAGATTATAAGAGAACTTCTCGAATGAGAGTGTATAAAAAAAAAACAGGAAACCTGCTACACCACTGCCACCCACAGGCCAAAACATAAGCAGACCTGAATCATCCAAACAGGCAACATTCAAAAACATTTGATGAAGAAACATAAATTTAAAGGACACAATGAAACAACTTAAAAGGGTCAAGTTATGATACCTCAATTTAAGCAGAAAACATATGTAAAGGAAAAAAGGATGCTGGGTAAGTTTCAATTTTCAATCAAGCTTATCCAGCTTATTTTGCAATGCGGATGTAAGCTATTTTCTGTGAATGTGCAAGACTTCCAATTTATTAGCCGCTATAGGTAAATAACTAGAAAAATAACAAATGCAGTACACAGTAAAATTGTTTGTTTATAATTAAGAGAATACATTAAACTAATGTGAAAAACAGTTTTTGTAATGCTAAAAATATCTGGAAGCGGGTTGAGACCAGAAGCCTCGTACAAATGGCTGCACCTGCTTTTATGTTAAAAATAAGGTGGATAGAACATGATGAGACTGATAAAATCTGAATGTTTTGGACTAGACCAATAGGGGAGCAGGTTTGACTTCTATTCAAGCAGTTTTCAAGTGACAGGGGGGAGCTGATTGCCCTGTGAGAAGTGACATCCTTATCTCTCCAATTAAAGGCAGACAGCTCCCATGACCTGCACAGGGGACACGGGACACAGATTAGCATGCCACCTTAGCCTCAACTGCAGCGCGCCACCAGGGGGAACTCCTCCTCGAAACCATCTAATCAGCCCAGGGTAAGCCAGCCTCTCTTATGCATGTAAATGCAAGACGAAGGCGCACCAGCGGGAATAAACAAGCAGCTTTGATGCATTCTGATATTGATGCATTGTTGGCTGTTAAAGTGGCAGGAATCCCAGTGGGCACCTCCGCCAGGCTGAACTGTGGAGGTGAAGGACACTATTAGTTCTTCTTCTACAACTACTACTACTACTACTACTACTACTACTACTACTACTACAAACCAGGAACTATTCCAGAGACAGTTCATCATGATAGCAGATATATTATTTACCACTGACTGAACCCCCTGAGGATTCACACTACCCTGCAAGGAGAATCTCAGAACATCTTGGGTGAAGTAGCAAAGCGTGGTCTTTCCTATTACCAATTTATAGAGCTTTCTTTAAAGGCCGGTGGTTGGCATGGAAACCAGGCCATTCTGGTCCGAATGGGTCACTGCATACATTACAAGAGGAAAACTGCAAATATTGTATACTGACAATCGTACCACATAATGCCAGCAGAACGCTGGATAAAAGTCAGTGAGCAAATCTGTATTGAACCTTTCTCAAAAAACCCATGGTTCTCTATGGAATGCCAAGTCTGCCAAAATTAAAAATAAATAAATACATAAATAAATAAATATACAAATAAATGTAAAAAAGCAAAAATAAATAAATATATAAATAAATATACACTCACCTAAAGGATTATTAGGAACACCATACTAATACTGTGTTTGACCCCCTTTTGCCTTCAGAACTGCCTTAATTCTACGTGGTATTGATTCAACAAGGTGCTGAAAGCATTCTTTAGAAATGTTGGCCCATATTGATAGGATAGCATCTTGCAGTTGATGGAGATTTGTGGGATGCACATCCAGGGCACGAAGCTCCCGTTCCACCACATCCCAAAGATGCTCTATTGGGTTGAGATCTGGTGACTGTGGGGGCCATTTTAGTACAGTGAACTCATTGTCATGTTCAAGAAACCAATTTGAAATGATTCGAGCTTTGTGACATGGTGCATTATCCTGCTGGAAGTAGCCATCAGAGGATGGGTACATGGTGGTCATAAAGGGTTGGACATGGTCAGAAACAATGCTCAGGTAGGCCGTGGCATTTAAACGATGCCCAATTGGCACTAAGGGGCCTAAAGTGTGCCAAGAAAACATCCCCCACACCATTACACCACCACCACCAGCACGCACAGTGGTAACAAGGCATGATGGATCCATGTTCTCATTCTGTTTACGCCAAATTCTGACTCTACCATCTGAATGTCTCAACAGAAATCGAGACTCATCAGACCAGGCAACATTTTTCCAGTCTTCAACGGTCCAATTTTGGTGAGCTCGTGCAAATTGTAGCCTCTTTTTCCTATTTGTAGTGGAGATGAGTGGTACCCGGTGGGGTCTTCTGCTGTTGTAGCCCATCCGCCTCAAGGTTGTGCGTGTTGTGGCTTCACAAATGCTTTGCTGCATACCTCGGTTGTAACGAGTGGTTATTTCAGTCAAAGTTGCTCTTCTATCAGCTTGAATCAGTCGGCCCATTCTCCTCTGACCTCTAGCATCAACAAGGCATTTTCGCCCACAGGACTGCCGCATACTGGATGTTTTTCCCTTTTCACACCATTCTTTGTAAACTCTAGAAATGGTTGTGAGTGAAAGTCTCAGTAACTGAGCAGATTGTGAAATACTCAGACCGGCCCGTCTGGCACCAACAACCATGCCACGCTCAAAATTGCTTAAATCACCTTTCTTTCCCATTCTGACATTCAGTTTGGAGATTGTCTTGACCAGGACCACACCCCTAAATGCATTGAAGCAACTGCCATGTGATTGGTTGATTAGATAATTGCATTAATGAGAAATTGAACAATTGTACATAGAAAAGCAAAAAAAATTAAATAAAATAATTTATACATTTCCTTATGTACATATAAATTTTTTTCCACATTTATATATTTATTCTTTTATTTATTTATACATTTATTCATTTCTATTTTTATTTATTTCCACATTTATTTCTACATTTCTTTATTTTTACATTCATGTATTTTTGCATTTCTTTGTCCGTAGGGTAATGAGGAGGGCGTGGTTTACCTCAGACATAGCAATCAAGCTCAGAGTAGGCGAGGGTGAAGCGTTGAGGCCACAGTGACACCTTGTGGTGTGGCCGAAATACAATAAGTATAGCCTACTGACATTGATACTGTCTGTGATAAATTACTTGGATAGGTATATGGCCAAAATCTTATATCACGGGTAAAGTCATAGGTCATAAGGTTGCTCCTGGACATCAGTTTATGGGGGTAGGCTAAAGACTACCACTGCTTAATAGAAAATATGTTTGTTTCTGTTGCTGTCAGTATTGTTTTTGGAAGTTACATTAAGATGCAGTTATCTCAAAAATATGTGGGCACGCGACAGGTGCTGTTTGAAAGAGGATGATGCATCTGTGTATGTTTAATGCATGGCGTGTGTTTCACCAGCTCTGTTTCCATGGGCACATTTGATTTATCTAATTCTGGATTCCAAGAAAAACCCATTATACTCAGTGATGCTGTGACTGTCCACATGTAAAGTGACGTGACACGACAAAATGTTGTACTGTAACCATGTAACTGACGCCTCGTTCTATTTTGGATCTTTGAAATATGCGTTGTATTTTAAGCGTTTGTCACATGTTGTGCATGTACAAATAGGAAATATGAATGTGAAGTGAATTTGTAGTCTCGTTTCAAATGCATTGCGTCGACTTCACTGTAGCCTATATTTGCGCTGCTTCCTTTCCGTGTGTTCTGACCGGTAATGGAAAATATAAAGCGCTTGTTAAAGTCCCTGTTATCAGATCTGTTGAAGATGTTCATGTTTGTTAGCCCAGAACATTTTACAAATCCAGACCAGACGATGTTTTACGGCTAAATAAAGAGTAGCCTATCCATGCACACAGTAGTTAGGGTGATATGACTTATCCCGTGATATAAGATTTTGTCCATATATCTATCCAAGTCATTCACTACAGACAGTATCCATCTGTCAGTAGACTATACTTGTATTTCGGCCACACCACAATGTGTCACTGTGGCCTCAACGGTTCGCCCTCGCCTGCTTTGAGCTTGATTGCTATGTCTGAGGTAAACCACGCCCTCCTCATTACCCTACGAACAAAGTAATGTAAAAATACATAAATGTATAAATAAATAAATAAATGTGGAATTAAATAAAAATAGAAATGAATAAAATAATAAATGTGGAAAAAAATAAATATATACATAAATAAGGAAAACAATGTATAAATAATTATTTAGTTTTTTGCTTTTCTCTGTATATTTATTTATTTATTTTGGCTTTTTTACATTTCTTTTGTATATTTATTTATATATTTATTTATTTATTTTTAATTTTGGCAGACTTGGCATTCCATAATTCTCTGGTTAAATGAGTGCGGAAGTTGTTCGGCCCGATGAGATCTATATGTGTACAGAGTTTCATAAATGTACGTGCAAGTGTGTTTGATATATGGCCCAAGTTTTCAGACCCCGCTTAAGGAGGCGCTGTCGAGCCCCCCTGCCACGCCCGGGTACCAGCTTTGGCCCGGCCCTGATGGCCGCAGATTCCAACATATGTGTAAAAGTTTCAAGAGTTTTCGAGCACGTTAAGGGCCCCAAAAGTGCCCGAGAAGTCAAAAAAAAAATATTTCTGTGAGGAGCAGAGATTCTCAAAGCACTTTTATGAAACACAAAGATGGAGTGTGTCCATGCACTTTGAAAAGCTCTTACAGTACATGCCGACTTTCCTCCAACAGTTACCTGTGAAGCTGAGGAATGCAGACTTCACATTGGGGACTTGTTAGGCAGGAAGTAAACTATTTCTGAGACGCTACCCAACTTGACAAAGACAAGGAAACATGAAACATGACAATGAACTAATGTGGGCTCTTGTCATTTATTAGTGTCATCCCATACCTGACTACTCCCACAGAATTTAACTAATTCAATTAGTTTAAGATCCTTTTACCTTTACCACACATTTTTACTTTTTCTCAGGTGCCACAAATAAAGAAAGAAAGAGAAAATATTATAATAAATATGTATCAACTACTGTTCCAAAGTTTGGGGTTGGTATGATTTTTAAATATTTTTTAAGGAAGTCTCTTACACTCACCAAGCACAGTAAAACCACAGTAAAACTGTAATATTGTGAAATATTAGTAGAATTTAAAGTTCTATTTCTGTTCTACTTTTCTAAATTTTTTAAAATGACATTTATTCCTGTGATAGAAATCCAAAGCTGAATTTTCAGCAGCCATTACTCCAGTCTTCAGTGTCACATGATCCTTCAGAAATCTTTCTAATTTGCTGCTCAAGAAACATTTCTTATTATTAATGTTGAAAACAGTTATGCTGCTATATACACAACATTCTAAAGCAGAAGTCTCCATTTGCTCTTGTAGCTGTCTAGGAGAAACAATTGAGGTATAAACAATATCTCTGTCAAGGCATTTCTTTCCTATGGGATACTGAAGAAAGGTTCACGAGATGCATTTGAAGAAGAGAGAGAGAATGAATCTTTAATCTTGCGAGAGAGTGTAAATCCCCTATACATCTCTCCCTAACGGAAACATCCAGTTAGCTGTTTAAAATTCCTCTCAGCACTAAATGAGGTATTTAAAACTTTGAGATTGGCAGAAGACAGGGATTATTCCCTTGTGATTGGCTCCTCTTTGTGGCTATTGCACTGAAACTCCTCGATCATTTCACAGGAAATGACTTTAGGAGAATAGAGAAACCATTCAGGCAGATTCCTAAACCTGTGACACAAACCAGCACTAACACTCTAGTAATTTAATTGTATAATCAATCACTTTTAAAGCTCACTCTTAACTGGCTTGCTCGGTAAGTAGTAACTTGTTACATGAGAAGACAAATAAACTTCTAAACAGCAGTACCAATGATCTTTGGCAGTAGTTTGCAAACAGGTAGAATGTGCTGTGTCCCAAGGTGTTACGTAATATGCTGGAAATATACATTACTATTCAAACATTTAGGGTGTTTTTTTTTTTTTTTAGCAAGGGTGCTTTTATAATGTTACAAAAGATTTCTATTTAAAAAAGCTCTTATTTTGAACTTCATATTCATCCAAATTTTTCCACAAAAAAATATTAAGCAGCACAACTGATTTCAACATTGTTAATAAGAAATGTTGGTCACACTTTAGAATAAGGTTTCATTAGTTAACATTAGTTAATGTATTAACTAACATGAACTAACCATTAGCAATACATTTGTTACTGTATTTGTTCATCCTTGTTAACGTTAGTTAATAAAAACACAGCTGTTCATGGTTTGTTCATGTTAGTTCACAGTGCATTAACAAGATTTTAATAAAGTATTAGTAAATGTTGAAATTAACATTAACAAAGATTAATAAATGCTTTATAAGTGCAGTTCATTATTAGTTAATGTTAACTAATGTAGTTAACCAATGAACCTTATTGTAAAGTGTTACCGAAATGTTTCTTGATCACCAAATCAGCAAATTAGAATGAAGGATCATGTGACACTTAAGACTGGAGTAATGGCTGTTGAAAATTCAGCTTTGCCATCAGGAATAAATCACATTTTAAAATATATTAAAATAGAAAACAGTTATTTTCAATTGTAATAATATATTTAACAATATTATTGTATTTTTTAGTCAAATAAACGCAGCCTTAAGTGATATAAATATACATACCGATCAGGCATTTCATTATGACAGGTGAAGTGAATAACACTGATTATCTCTTCATCACAGTACCTGTTAGTGGGTGGGATATATTAGGCAGCAAGTGAACATTTTGTCCTCAGAGTTGAGGTGTTAGAAGCAGGAAAAATGGGCAAGCGTAAGGATTTGAGCAAGTTTGACAAGGGCCAAATTGTGATGGCTAGATGACTGGGTCAGAGCATCTCCAAAACTGCATAGTCGATGTGGGATGTTCCTGGTCTGGAGTGGTCAGTATCTATCAAAAGTGGTCCAAGGAAGGAACAGTGGTGAACTGGCGACAGGGTAATGGACGGCCAAGGCTCAGTGATGCACGTGGGAAGCGAAGGCTGGTCAGTGTGGTCCGATCAAACAGACAAGCTACTGTAGCTCAAATTGCTCAAGAAGTTAATGCTGGTTCTGATAGAAAGGTGTCAGAATACACAGTGCATCGCAGTTTGTTGCGTATGGGGCTGCATAGCCGCAGACCAGTCAGGGTGCCCATGCTGACCCCTGTCCACCGCTAAAAAAGTGCCAACAGTGGGCACGTGTGCATCAGAACTGGACCACAGAGCAATGGAAGAAGGTGGCGTGGTCTGATGAATCACATTTTCTTTTACATCATGTGGATGGCCGGGTACGTGTACGTCGCTTACCTGGGGAACACATGGCAACAGAAGGCAAGCCGGCGGAGGCAGTGTTATGCTTTGGGCAATATTCTGCTGGGAAACCTTGGGTCCTGCCATCCATGTGGATGTTACTTTGACATGTACCACCTACCTAAGCATTGTTGCAGACCATGTACACCCTTTCATGGAAACGGTATTCCCTGATGGCTATGGCCTCTTTCAGCAGGATAATGCGCCCTGCCACAAAGCAAAAATGGTTCAGGAATGGTTTGAGGAGCACAACGAGTTTGAGGTGTTGACTTGGCCTCCAAATTCCCCAGATCTCAATCCAATCGAGCATCTGTGGGATGTGCTGAACAAACAAGTCCGACCCATGGAGACCCACCTCGCAACTTACAGGACTTTAAAGGATCTGCTGCTAACATCTTGGTGCCAGATACCACATATATAAAAATACTTAAAAAAATATATATATATTGAATTTTTATTCATTATAAAAATGAAACTTTCATAAAGCTTTAATTTTATTTTTGGGGGAAAGAGATAAAAAGGATGTGATAAAGACATGACACAGACTACAACAGAACCTGCTTCTCCTACATGAGCTCAAAAGCTGAAGCATGTGCAATAAATCCTAGATCACAGCTCACTTCCCTTACACACCTTAATGCCAACATAGTCGACTGGAATGATTGGGTTTTCTAGGGAGGGCAGGCAAGACTCGTCCACTGGCTCATCCACCATGACCCTGGTGGCCACATCAATGAAGTCCACACCAATAGTTTTAGAGATGAAAGGGAAGGATCGAGAGGCACGCAGGTTACACTCTATCACCTGAGACAGAAACACATGGTCCTGAGTAACCAGCAGCCATATTTAACAAATTACAAATATAAAGCTGAATGCAAACTCAAAAGCTTAGCATGATTCATTTCTTCCTGACCTAATGATTTTCAATGAAAAGCATAATTTACAGAGTAAATAAAGAAGAAAAAAAGACAAATAGTTCATTCTGGATAAAAAATGTTTCCAAATGTTGTTAGTCCACTGGCCATGAAAAATTTATGTTCAAATGTATATCTTTTAAAAGTCATAGACACATTTTTCTTGAAGAACTGTGAACCAATAACTTACCATAACATCATTGCCTTTCACCAAAAATTGAGTGTTAAATGGCCCTGAAATCTCAAACGTCATTGCAATTTTCTGTGTAGCAGTCTTCACCTAAAATAAGAAAAAAAAAATATATATATATATTATAAATATATAATATAAAGTAATAAAGTCTTTGCATATGCCCAGGCGGAAAACATCAATCACAGTCCGAGTTATGCATGTCCTGTCAAATATACACCAATTAAATGTACAACTTGAAACATTTTAGGAAGCACAGATAGTTAAATATCAACTCTAATAAAGCAAGGCAGCTGAAAAGAGAAGACTTTGACAAACTGCTGGCCCCTCTGAGAGACCATTTGTAACTTTGCTGGGTATAAACACACTTTGTCAGATGTGTTTTTAAGTTGTGGATTTCACAAACACACAAACTACTTTTGACAGTCAGCTTTGATTTAGCTTGAAGGAGAATGAAAAGTCATGAAAAACACAATCAAGACCACACCCTTCTGGAGGGAAAGAAACTTTAGTCTAAAATTTACATTAGCCTATGTTTTTTTTTTGTTTTTTTTTTGTTTGTTTTTTGACCAACGGAAAATAATATGTAGACAGGTTTGATTTTTCCTGTTCGGACTGCAGTGGTTTTTGCCAACACACCGATTGTCATAGTGACGATGCAAACTTTAGCAGTAGAGGTTTCAGGATTATGTTTTTCATGAGGACAGTATTCAAATCGCCAAAGAGAAAAATGTGAAAGATATGTTTTAAAGAAAAAACTACAAATGGTGAAAATAAAAATAAGAATATGGAATATGGTTTGGGTGAGGTTTGTGAAAAATGTGTTGAAATGTGTTGCAAAGGCAAAATAATGTCTGTCTGAACCAGGTGCAGACCAGCTTCACCAGAAATGACACAGCAAGCTTTGTTGAATGAAAACGAGGCTGGGACCTTCTCCAGAGCTCCCTGGCTGATGGTCTGGGTGGGCAGTATGAGTGTGGCATCTCCTGAATGCACTCCGGCGTCCTCCACGTGCTCTGTGATAGCATGAGCCAGCACCTGTAACGACAACCACACTCAAACACACTTTCAGCACCAGGGGCAGTCGTGGCCTAATGGTTAGAGCGGTCAGACTGGTAACCCAAAGTTTGCGGGTTTGATTCTCAATACAGGCAGGAAATGACTGAGGTGCCCTTGAGCAAAAGCACCCAACCCCCAAATCGCTCCCTGGGTGTGTGTGTGTGCTCCCAGCGGTTTGCAGTGTGTGTGTGTGCACTAACTTGGATGGGTTAAACGCAGACGACAAATTCAGAGTATGGGTTACCATACTTGGCCTTCACATGTCACTTAAAACAGCTAATAATTTATTTCAACTCGCATAGTTTTGCTTTTTGAAAATCATGGATCATCTTGTGTAACTTTATTTATTTTCCCAATCATCAACTAAATGCAAATGTTGTAACTTGATTCATTTTGAAAGTGTCTTCATTACTTTTGTCAATGGTACTAGCTGTCAAGTGTCACATATATTTATAACTCGTATATTGTTTTGGAAAAACAAGATGAGACATGCAACGGCCTGTACATTGAAATCCAAGTCACTTAAGTACTGAGTAATTTCCAGATGCCTGAGGAAGTGATATCAAGTCTAAGTTTCAGTCCTCACCTGAGATCGGGTCAATTCACACTGCACAGCAACAGACACTTTGTTGTGTTTTGTTGGATCAGTGTGTTACCCCTGTCGCCATCTGTTGGTGTTGGTCGGCGATTGTTTTCATTGAATCTGCATTTGTTGGGTATTGGAATGTCTGAGAAGTGACGCACCACAATCTGGTGACTGTTTGTGTTGGTCAGCATCTGTCAGTAAAGTGTGAATTGGCCTTTTAGGACTCCACACAAGTGGGTACTCTTTTTAGTGCCTTTTTGCAATTCCTACAAAATCAAGTTATGATACATGTCGTTTAAACTGTATTATAATGGCCATTAATGTCTTTAAAATTATATTTATATTCTGGTATAACCAAAGACATAGGATATGAAATCAAACATTTCTCATTTGTACTTTTTATGTACTAGCATAGCATAGAGCTATCCGATTAACCTACTATCTTAGCTTATACACTACTCAATTGCACTTACCCTACATATATTCACAACAGTCTAAATATTTAATGTTATTATTTAGGTTATTAAAATAATGTAATGACATTTAATTATTAGTTTATTATTATTATATTACATTTTTGTTCTTGTAATGCTTTTATTTTGTACAGCCACTATAGCCTGCTACAAGTTACAACATCTCAGATTAGCCATACAACAAGATATTGTAATAACTTTTGATCAGACATTAAAAACAGCTACTACCTGGGTCCTAAATAAGACCCGATTTGGATATGAAAATGGATAATTTAGTTGTTCCAGTTAGCAAACAATTTCAATGGGTAAGATGTTTTACTAATCACATTATGTTTTATGTAATAATTTTTGAGTGTGTGTGTAAGTGTGTATATGTGTGTGCGTGCATGCGTGTGTGTGTGTGTGTGTGTGTGGTTTGGATTTGATTTGATAACTGAGCACACACAGGCCTGGGATAGCATCGGTTTGAGTGTGAGCAGTCAGATTCTTTGTTCAGCTAATCAGAAGACTTAAACGCAATTACTGTGTGACAACATATTTTAACATCAATTTAAACCAAACCAGCCTACAATTAAGATTATACTCACTTTAATCCAAAATACACCTCATGTGACAATCCTAATTTTACACACCACAAAAACATTTGGTGATAAATAAAGCCATGATAAAAGGAAGATACAAGCATTTTACAAGGTACAAGCTACAAGTATTTTTTCCATAGAGAAGCTGCCAGAGCCATCTTTTATTTATTTATTTATTTTTATTTATTTTTTGTTGTATTGTTATGGTTATGTGTGGATGTGTGGGATAGCAATGTTCTAAAAAACATTCTAAAAAGTCTTCCAAAATGCATCCTCTGAACAATCAAACCACTGCAACGTAGATCTTTGATTCGGCAAGACATTTTCAATCAAAACCAAGTGTTCCACATTCTGCTTTCAATTTTAGACAGATTTCTATTTAATGCCTGATAAATTCATTTTACTCATTTTACACATTTTCTGTTGGAGAATGAAAACACCAGCATGCTTCTTGAATCGCTCACCTTGCCAATTCTGGCCACAGCATCCACCTCCACTTCTCTGGCACCACGGACGAATTTGGTGATGACCACAGGATGATCCTGTTTCCGAGAAAATGCAGTAAATAACAACATTGATAAAACATATCTTAAGAATATAATGCAAAGGACATCAAAAACACTGTATTGAGAGGCTCGTTCGAAAAGTCTTTCAAGGCTATAGCTGTACAGAGCTTTTGCTTCCCAGAATTGCTAACCGTCTCTTATTGCCACATCAACCTTAGTCTCATGCAGCACAGGGTCATTCTGTTACTTGCGTAAATACAAGCATCATGCAGTGCAGAATTTAACCCTTCTACCCAGCACCTGCCTGAAAGACTATATTTCAATCTTGTTATAACCATGATTAGTTATATGAGTGGCTTTCCAAGACAACCTGACTGACAGAGGATATATAGCACATATACTAAGCAAATATATCTTTACCTGATGTAAGACACACTAAGGCTAATTTAGTGATTGAGAACATTATTTATTCCTTCTCAATCCAGCCATACATACACTATATTGACAAAAGTATTGGGACACCCCTCCAAATCATTGAATTCAGGTGTTCCAATCACTTCCATGGCCACAGGTGTATAAAATCAAGCACCTAGGCATGCAGACTGCTTCTACAAACATTTGTGAAAGAATGGGTCGCTCTCAGGAGCTCAGTGAGTTCAAGCGTGATAGGTTGCCACCTGTACAATAAGTCCATTTGTGAAATTTCCTCACTACTAAATATTCCACGGTCAACTGTTAGTAGTATTATAACAAAGTGGAAGCAATTGGGAACAACAGCAACTCAGCCATGAAGTGGTAGGCCACGTAAAATCACAGAGCGGGGTCAGTGCAAGCTGAGGTGCACAGTGCGCAGAAGTCGCCAACTTTTTTTTTGTCAATTGCTACAGACCTCCAAACTTCGTGTGGCCTTCAGATTAGCTCAAGAACAGTGGGTAAAGAGCTTCATGGAATGGGTTTCCATGGCCGAGCAGCTGCATCCAAGCCTTACATCACCAAGTGCAATGCAACACATCGGATACAGTGGTTCCCAACCTGTGGGCCGCAGCCCACTAGGGGGCCTCAGTGATCCTGGGGGTGGGTGGATGAAATTGTATAATTTCAAACGACACATTTCAGTTGGATAAAGAAAACCAGTGTCGCTAAAAAGTTTTGATGGATAACGGTTGTAATGAAGGTCAAGACGATTACAGTGACATAGGCACGCGTATGTCCATTATTATTGATGCGCAAACAAACCATGTACACTCACCTAAAGGATTATTAGGAACACCATACTAATACTGTGTTTGACCCCCTTTCGCCTTCAGAACTGCCTTAATTCTACGTGGCATTGATTCAACAAGGTGCTGAAAGCATTCTTTAGAAATGTTGGCCCATATTGATAGGATAGCATCTTGCAGTTGATGGAGATTTGTGGGATGCACATCCAGGGCACGAAGCTCCCATTCCACCACATCCCAAAGATGCTCTATTGGGTTGAGACTGGTGACTGTGGGGGCCATTTTAGTACAGTGAACTCATTGTCATGTTCAAGAAACCAATTTGAAATGATTCGAGCTTTGTGACATGGTGCATTATCCTGCTGGAAGTAGCCATCAGAGGATGGGTACATGGTGGTCATAAAGGGATGGACATGGTCAGAAACAATGCTCAGGTAGGCCGTGGCATTTAAACGATGCCCAATTGGCACTAAGGGGCCTAAAGTGTGCCAAGAAAACATCCCCCACACCATTACACCACCACCACCAGCCTGCACAGTGGTAACAAGGCATGATGGATCCATGTTCTCATTCTGTTTACGCCAAATTCTGACTCTACCATCTGAATGTCTCAACAGAAATCGAGACTCATCAGACCAGGCAACATTTTTCCAGTCTTCAACTGTCCAATTTTGGTGAGCTCGTGCAAATTGTAGCCTCTTTTTCCTATTTGTAGTGGAGATGAGTGGTACCCGGTGGGGTCTTCTGCTGTTGTAGCCCATCCGCCTCAAGGTTGTGCGTGTTGTGGCTTCACAAATGCTTTGCTGCATACCTCGGTTGTAACGAGTGGTTATTTCAGTCAAAGTTGCTCTTCTATCAGCTTGAATCAGTCGGCCCATTCTCCTCTGACCTCTAGCATCAACAAGGCATTTTCGCCCACAGGACTGCCGCATACTGGTTGTTTTTCCCTTTTCACACCATTCTTTGTAAACTCTAGAAATGGTTGTGCGTGAAAATCCCAGTAACTGAGCAGATTGTGAAATACTCAGACCGGCCCGTCTGGCACCAACAACCATGCCACGCTCAAAATTGCTTAAAATCACCTTTCTTTCCCATTCTGACATTCAGTTTGGAGTTTAGGAGATTGTCTTGACCAGGACCACACCCCTAAATGCATTGAAGCAACTGCCATGTGATTGGTTGATTAGATAATTGCATTAATGAGAAATTGAACAGGTGTTCCTAATAATCCTTTAGGTGAGTGTATGTGCGCTTCCGGCTCACTGATCGCTATAACATTGTATTTCTGCATGAACACAGTTCAATATATTTGCATAGTTGTCAAAATGAATGTACTGTTTTACAAAGGATGCTAGCCGAAGAAGCGTGTTTTGGAGAAGTTTGTGAGGATCAATGGTGTTTATGTACACATGGGCATCAGCTACAAACATAGATACGATTGCTTGTTCGGACAGAGGAACTGTTCACTGATGACATCGACTCGTCTTCAGATCGCTAAGTTTCCACACATTTATTTTATTTTTCCTTTGTATTGTAGTGCGTTTATTAATTATGAATGGATCCGTATAGTAGTTATATGCAGTCCTTTGGCATCTCCCTGTGGTCTTGTTTGATATGGCAATTTGACTTGTGCTTATTTGTACTTATTGTACTGTACTGAGCAGAGTAAGTACTTTTAAGTTGTAAAGAATGTCTGCAAAGTATGTTTGCAAAAAAGAACACTGAAGGTTTAAATCTATCTTGAATTTCTTTTGTTTAAAAAATAACATGGAGTTTAAAACTAATAACACTAGAATACATGTTCACAAATGTTTTTGTGAATAAAAAAGACAGGAGTTGGGGGTGGGGGGTCCTTGCCGTATTGATTCGGAGAGGAGGGGGGTCTTCGAGTAAAAAAGGTTGGGAACCACTGGTGTAAAGCACACCGCCACTGGACGTGTGGAGACGTGTTCTCTGGAGTGACAAATTACACTTCTCTGTCTGGCAATCCGATGGACGAGTCTGTGTTTGGCAGTTGCCAGAAGAACGGTACTTGCCTGACTGCATTGTGCCAAGTGTAAAGTTGGTGGTTCCAATTTGGTTCTTAGTTCCAGTGAAAGGAACTCTTAATGCTTCAGCATACCAAGATATTTTTGACAATTTCATGCTCTAAACTTTGGGGGAACAGTTTGAGGATGGCCCCTTCCTGTTCCAACATGACTGCGCACTAGTGCACAAAGCAAGGTCGATAAAGACATGGATGAGCAAGTATGGTGTGGAGGAACTTGACTGTCCTGACCTCAACCCGATAGAACACCTTTGGGATGAATTAGAGCGGAGACTTCCAGGCCTTCTCGTCCAACATCAGTGCCTGACCTCATAAATGCGCTTCTAGAAGAATTGTCAAAAATTCCCATAAACACACTCCTAAACCTTGTGGAAAGCCTTCGCAGAAAAGTTGAAGCTGTTATAGCTGCAAAGGGTGGGCCAACTCCATATTAAACCCTACGGATTAAGAATGGGATGTCATTAAAGTTCATGTGCATGTAAAGGCATGTGTCCCAAAACATTTGGCAATATAGTGTATTGCCAGAGTCTTAAAATGGTTCACATCTGCTCCATTATAGGATTGAAAAGTTACAGACCTCATGAAATCATTTTTGGAAATCTGTGGCTTTTACACATCTGTTAGCTTAGATGCCATTTATACACCAGTGACAAAGAAAGCAAGCAAAGAAAAATTGACTAATTTCTCTTTAAGCTAATATACATATTTGTACAAATTGACAGCCTTTCTTTTTTTTTTGGCAAAATGTATTACAACATTGCTAGAATAAGCAGGCATTGCTAAAATTCATTCATACATTGATGTGGCATTTAAATTTAAGATATGAGGTGATGTGCAACCTGCTATGCTTCACAATTCAGATAAAGTTAATTGTTGTTGGTGTTTGGCAGAGGTCCAATCTAGATCATTGACTTTATGTAAATATTGCAAAGAATTGCAGTCCTTCAATAGTTCTCTACATTCTGTAGCTACAAGTCTCAATATTTTATTAGCTCATGATAATACAAAAACTGATAATATCCATATTTTAATAGTAATGGTAATAAGTAAAAGATATGGGGAAAAAAATACTAAATATCCTTGCTTATGCACTCAGGAATGTCGCTATGGTGACAGCGTTGGTAAAGCGGTTTTGCTGGACTCAGGAAAACTATTGCACTCTTAAGTGAAAAACTGTAAGGGGCAGCAGGAACGGGAGATGAAAATCAGTACTGGCCCTGAGGTACAGGAAACTTGGAGCTAATGGAAATGTGCTTGGTCTGCCTTAAAAAACATCTTTAGGGCATCTTTTTCTAAAGGGTGTGTTTAGATAGGATGAAATATAATTTCAAGAGCATCATTCATTTTATGATAATGGATAAAAAAGGGTGCATAATTCATGACTGAGCCGTTGCATGATTCATGTGACACAACCACAATGCTTCACATTAAGTTATTTGTGCTGCGACTGGGCCAAATGGCTAAATGTGCAGACCTCACCTGTGACACCTGCGTGGCTTCCTCCAGGAAACGTTTCATCTCGTCTTCACCGTACACAACATTCATGGCTGAGCCACTGAAAAGAGAGAAAGATTTTTATCATTCATCACTCTGACACTTAAATGAGTCCATCAGGAAATAATATGAGACAAAAACATAATTTGATGGTTGTAGAGTCAAACCTAACAAGAAGATAAGTTGTGTAAAAGAAGAAAGGAAGAGAGAAAAAGCCAACTAGAGAAATATATTTGGGTCAGCTGCTCCTCGCGGCGATTAGCACTGAATGCGTTTCATATTGAAGGAAATAAAAGACAGTTTTCTGTGATTTTAATGGTATCAGCCCTGCAGCGAACATTTGTGGTGTCACCAGACATGTAAAAGTGAAAGCAATCCATACCATGAATAGATGATCATCCATATATCTGGACCCCCATGGACCCTTGTCCATCCGTCTGTCTGTCTGTCTGTCTGTCTGTCTGTATATATATATATATATATATATATATATATATATATATATATATATATATATATATATATATATATATATATATATATATATATATATATATATATATATATATATATATACACGCACACACATTTTTGCGGTCATATCTTGAATTTTGTGGGCATTTATATAAATTTTGGTCATTTTTGAGACAATGCTGCATTGATTTTGAACCCGGCAGCACAGTAACAAAAGAAATCACATTACAAAGAAGTAACTGATTGCATTTTAAGCATATTTTTGCATATTGCACATATATTGGATGCATTAAATTGATCAAAAGTGAAATAGTTCAAAAGAACAGCATTTATTGAAATTATATTTTCTTTAGTATCACAAAATTCACAATATTACAGTTTCCACAAAAATTAAAATTCAGCTTTGCTTATTTAAAAATATATTAAAATAGAAAACATATTTCTATATAATTTATTAATTATATTGTAATAATATTTCAAAATATTATTGTATTTTTGATCAAATCAGTACAGCCTGGTATAGCATAAGGGACTTCTTTCAAAAACATACTAAAAAATCTTATTGAACCCAAACTTTTGTTTCACAACCATAAGGCTATATCAGAAGCATAAGGCTTGTAAAGTTAAACTGTAAAACCATATACTGTATATATTTCTGAATACATAATTAGGTCCCAACAGACAGAATTTACTAATTTAGATTAGGAAAGGCACCCATTTCATAGACTGACACATTTATGGAAAATACATTTTCAAATAACTCACTATTGGCAGGTATGGTAAAAAGTTAAATTTGAACACTGGTTGATCCCACAAAAATATTACGACAGGTGACCACTGCTTACTGTCACACTATTTAATTGACAGTCAGCAATATGTTTCACTAACATATCAAAATACAGTGAACACAGAGAGACAAGAGGGAAATATACCGAGACAGCCCTAAGCGTCTCTCTTCAGTATGAACTGCTCCACGGTCCAGATGAACTGGCAGTGTTTCTGTCAGGTTCTGTGTCAGAGCTGCAGTCCCAGAGAGTCTGAGCCTGAGGCATGGGTTTAGGCAATATAATGATGCCAAACCACAGTTGGCACCTCAGAGACATAGAGCAGGACTCAAAACACAGCTCTCAACTGAGCAGCTAAGCAGTGATGGATTCACATTGAGCAGTAAATATTCAAACGAATGAAAAGAAGTAAAAAAAAGTCTTGTTTTTGGCAGTTGTATTTTCTTGAAAACTAAAAGCGAATCACTGTCACTTCAAGAGACTAGACTGTATGTGGCTGTTGGTTTATACCGTACAACAGTATACAGATATTATAGATATGAATGGATGTGCTAAAGCACTTTACTTTCATTTAGCTTCAGTTTCATGTTGTGAATCTGGTTACAAGAAAACCAGATTGAAATTTGTGCTCTGTACCTTCCACTGATAACCATTAGCTTTACACTTGGCATTTGTCACTGTATTTTTGACTGCTGTGGTTCCCTGAAAAAACTCTAAACTGGTCTTAAAACAGGCAATAACATTTAAGGCAACATCTAATGAAGAACAAATAGAAAATCCACTGATGAAAGTGCTTTTATGATTGAGACATGTTCTGGGTAACGGTAAAAAGGCAACATTACCTGCTATTTCTTTGTGCCTTCTTGCTGCACAGCGGACTGGATTTGAAAGGAAAGTAATTTTTCCATCGAGGCACTCAAAATAGATGCCTGCTGTCTGATTATTGCAAATTAGCTGTTTGAGTCCTGTCAATCTGGATTCTTAGAATGTGGGTGAATTGCATTTTATCCAGTATATTTATAGGCCTCATTGAGAAGAGTCTGGAGTGAAATGTCTCTGCTCTTGACAAATCTGGATGGATGGATGGATGGATATGGATGGATGGATGGATGGATGGATGGATGGATGGATGGATGGATGGATGGATGACTGAACCAGTGATGGAAGGAGCTGTTAACTGATCCAGTGCACGTGAATCACTGTTTCATTGAGCTGAACTTGAGAACTGGATAAGTAAATTGCCCTTTTGAGCTGATTCTTTTCACATTTACTAGTTGAACTGGTTCACAATTCAGAGTGAATGATTTATTCACCAATATTACTGATATGATTGCAGTAGATTGAGTTGAGATTTTTGGCGGGAAAGATTATTGGTGAAATGTGACTAAATATTTTTTCTTTTTGCCATACAAAACTGTGGTATGACTCCAGAAAATTTGGAATATAGCGTTTATTGTAATTGTTTCATCTCTGAACTGTTGTAAACTGCATGAAGATTATTTGAAATATAAAATATTTAATTATACAGAAGAATGAAATTCATACAGATCTGGAACGACATGAGGGTGAGTAAATAATCATAAAACATAAATTTTTGGGTGAACAATTCCTTTAAGCACTTTGTGTGAAAACATCTATAACCAAAGAGATACAAAAGCATCACATGGGAAATCAATTCCAAAGCTGATCGTCCATACTGTGCTTGTGTCCTGAATTCATCGTACTTACCTCAGAACGTAGGATGGCCGCAGGAGGCAAGGGTAACCCACATTACTGGCAAAAGAAACAGCATCTTCCTGAAAAAGAAAGAAAGTTAGATATCCCTTTGCAATCAGCTGCACAGAAACACCTAGTCTGTGTTTCAGATGAGGTCAGGCTTCTTCTGCTCTTTTCTCCATTTGAGTCCCAGGCTGTGGGCAAAGGGCCAGACAATTACCGCTGACCACATCTATTCACCTTACTTTTAAAGCTTTGTGAACTGGCTATTTCACAGTGAGAAAACTTTGAGATAAAACAACCCTCTACCTGAATAAACCATTATTAGCGAGCTGAATTATCTTTTGCAGACCGCATTGAAGGAGATTCTGCCTAACTTGAGCTAAAATACACCCAGCTTTATATCAGGGTTTCATCAAATCCGGTCCTTGAGGGCCACTGCCCTGCAGGGTTTAGTTCCAACCCTAAATCAAACACACCTGAACAAGCTAGTCAAGGTCTTCAGAATTACTAGAAAATTGCAGGTAGTTGAGTTCAATCATGGTTTGAGTTAAGCCCTTGAGTGCCACTGTCCTGCAGAGTTTGATTTGAGGAACCCTGCTTTATATTGTACAAATGGATACATGGATGTTAATCTTGATTAAACCAGAGGAGAGCACATCCAAGTTTCCTATTGAGAGCTACAGTAGAAAGGTAGATCAAGTAAAAACATATACGTCAAATAAATCTATAGAGTGCTGCAGAGATTACATTTTTGTTCGCATCACCCTGGTTCCTTTGATAAAAAGTCAACAAGATTTTTCCATTGGGTTTTGGATTATTGCTGAAAATAAACTCTGTGACCAACAAAAATGTAATTCTTACATGTTTAGTTCATTAAGATGATCTCCACAAATTAACAAAACTTTTATAATTTTGAAGCCTAGCAGTCACCAGAAGTAAAAAGCTAAATGTAGGCTATAAATGAACAACACTGCGATCAGATGATCAGATGTCACCACCATTAACTTTCTGAAGTCAACCTATAATCTGTTAAGTTTCTACTTTTATTTGTGTATACTCACAATAAAAACAAAATGTTGTGCTTTTTGCAAGATAATGTTTTGCAATGTTTTGCAAACATCATGTTTGTTTTCTTTATTTTGCAAAAAAGCACAACATTTTGTTTTTATTGTGAGTATACACAAATAAAAGTAGAAACTCGCGATCTGCAGCCTCTGTCTCAATGAAGTATTTTCTGATTCTCTTTAGAAATTGAACTGTAACTTAGTGAATACTTGTCACACAAACATGAGACATATGTCTAAAGAAACGTTGAAATATCAGGTTTTAAATCATATAAATCAAATCGAAAAGAAATATTCTGTGTTTATGTAATCTGTTTGAAAAGAGAGAGATGTTAGTCGTTCGCGAGCCTCTTCTTTAATGTTAATGTGGCCACGCCCACGGAGCACGCGTTCTTTTGAGATTCAAATACTGACACGATCCATGCGAGTCAACGCCCACATCAACTCGAAAAAACACATCAAGATTAGTGCATGTAGGCCTTTACATTACAACTTTACATCGTTTTGAGACACGGTGAGGAATAATCCTCGAATAATTTACCTCAGAAGAAAAGCAGTTTATTTCTAAGAGTAACTGATCCAGCTGATTGTGAGGTAAGTTTATTCTGTAAGTGTCTGTGAATATTAAACCACAAAAGACCGCACTTCGCTAAGTTTTGTTTTGTAAATCCTTTCTTTAAAGTGAATTTCGTTTTGTATAAATTGTATCTTAATTTTAATCAATGTTTCTTCAGCCAATTGCCTGGATTTAATAAGAAGCAAATATAGCAGACAATAGCCTGCGTGTCTCATGAATGAACACATTACTATTCGAATTAATCTTTTTGAAAACTTGTGTTCTTGCATTTATTTGACCAAAAATACAGAAAAAAAATCTATTTAAAATAATGGTTTTCTATTTTAATATACTGTAAAATATAATTTATTTCTGTGATGAAAAGTTGAATTGATCAGCCATTGCTTCATTTATTCATCCAAGAATCCTGAAAAAAGTATCACAAGTTATAAACAATATTAAGAACCACAGCAGTTTCCAACATTGATAATAAATCAGCATATAAGAATGAGTTCTGAAGGATCATGTGACACTGAAGACTGGAGTAATGGCTGATGCCATGCTGATCACCAAACAAATTCGATTTTAAAGTATATTAAAATAGAAAACCATTATTTTAAATTGTAATAATATGTCACAATATTTTTCTGTATTTTTGATCAAATAAATGCAGGCTTGATGAACATGAGACTTATTTTAAAAACATTAAAAATAGTAATGTGTCCAATCTTTTGACAGGTACTGTATATAATTTAAAATATAATAGGCCTATACAACATTTTGTTCACATGCTGTGCAATATCAGCAGCACCTTAGACAACTCTTTTAATCTTAATTTAAAATCTACAGTCTAAGTTTGAGTTGAAATAGTTTGCAAGAACATGGATATAAATAGGAGGTGGCTATAAAAGTGCAGTAGTGAGTAAATGAGTTTTCCTCAACCTCTGTAGTACAAATTAGCCACTTGTTAGCGAACTGTCTTTTTCAAGACATAAAAGCTTATAAAAAAAATCATGAGTGAAGTATTACTGATGTATTTTATGTTGTAGAATAAAATGTGTAAATATCTTGAGCTTGAGTTAACCACAGACCTTATTTATCTAAACAAAACAAAACGTAAAAAAACCCCAAATTAACAATGAATGTTGGGACGCTAGAACCGGAAGTGCAAAGTGCTAACTCGTTTCCAGGTTTTAGGACTTATTCCTATAGTGTGACTGTCGCGGAGGCCTGGAGGGCAAAACAGCCATAGAACTGCAGCACAAGCCTGTCAATTTTCCATCTTAAAAAAAAAAAATATGTGAACAAGATGCAAGTTTTTGGCACTTGTGATCCATATACAGCACTTGCTGCAGTATTTCAATTCATTCCGGTTGCCGTTTCGCCACACGCTTTCAAAACAATTCCCACATGTACTGACAGGGGAGCTGAAGCTCATTAAATATGCAAATCTTATCCAATCCTAGCCATGAGCGTTTACTTCAAAGTTTCAGTGCGGCACGCCCATAAAAACCGAGCGTTTCTTGAGAGAGGCTCAAAACCAGGGTAGAAAATAGCCTATTACTTATTCATTATGATGTTTTTGAATGTAAAAACCATGCGAACATCATAAGTTGACCTCAGACAACAGTATAAAAAAATCCAGTTCATGACCCCTTTAAAGGGCTGATCATGCAGCATAGGCAGAGGGTGAACCGATGTGTAAAAAAAGTGTAAAAATGTCTCCTTTTGCATTAGAACAAAAGTTATACAGGTTTGGAACAACACAACAATGACTAAATGTTGCCCAAAATTTCACTTTTGGTGAACTACTTCTTTAACTAAGCAGGAAATTCTGTGTGACATAAGGAAGCAACTGTATCCTCCATCCTCACCTTTCCACACTGCAGAATCCCAAAAGGTTTTGCTTATCTCTGCTGCCTTTCTAGCTTGTTTCAACAACAGGGAGACCATTAAAATGCTGGATGTACCCTCGGCAGCGAGACGGAAACCAGCGGAGGGTGAGTGGGCAGCGCCATGGGGCAGAATGCCCTCTCTCTTCCCCTTCATCACACCGACTTCAGCTCTTCGCTTCCATGGCCCGCGGCAAGAAGGCTGAATGTAGCTAACGGACGAGCGAGCATGCTTCAAGTCAACATGTTTCAGCACTTCTAATGTTTGCTGTTTGAAAGCACTCTGACACCTCTGGAGTATTTGGAGTGAATGCAGCATTTGTAAAAGTGAAAAGTCTAGAAATGTAACTATATTGGGAAAACGTCTGTGCGGCCACTCGGGTGGGCAATTTCTTAAAAAGCCTTGTTTAATTAATTATTCATTGCTTCATTCATCCAAGCAAATGCATAAGTAAAGCAGGTGGTGTTCACTATTAAAAATCACATTGATATTACTCAACTGACCTAAATCAACAGGCAGCAATTCCTGACTCTTTTATCCTGGAACGTGATGTGTATCATCAAGATTATGGCATGCAAAACAATTATTCAGTGGTTCAATTAAATGCATTTGAAATGAAGAACCAATAACACCACCTCTTTCATCTTTACTGAAATAAACAACAAATGAAGTGTGTTTGAAGTGAAACTGGCCTTACCAGCGAGCTGAGAGCCCTCCACGGGGCCTGGCCTACACCAAGACCATCCAGTATGGAAGAGAATACAGATCTCTCTTCGGCACGATCGATTTGAGGAGGGCTGGTTCCCAGAATCTTCACCCCGTTCAGGTGCAGGGGCATGGCCAGGTTATTGGGGATCTGCCCACCCACAGATACTATACAGCCTCTGCATCCCTGTGGAGGGATGGAAAGTCTCTACAGTCTTAGTCTCGCATGAAACACTTCTGACTATCGGGATTAATTCTGATCCACATTGTAGTTTATTCTGGTCAAGATGAGAAGAAATGCCTGGTCTGCATGTAAATGGACCATAAAGTAAATAATACAGAGGCACAGGGGGGAGAAAAAAACAACAATTCAAAGTGTAGTCTGTGAACAAGATTTTTAAAAAATGTTTTTAAAAGAATTCTTGTGCTCACCAAAGCTGCATTTATTATACAGTAAACACAGCAATATTGTGACATATTATTCAAATGTAAAATAATATATTTTTTATAGATGTAATTTATTCCTGTGACGCAAAGCTGGATTTTCAGGATCCATTACTCCAGTCTTTAATGTCACAAGAAATTAAATCATTCTAATATTGATTCTTATCAATATTATATTGATATTGAATCATTCTAATATTGATGATCACTTTGATGGTCATTTCAAGAAACATTTATTTTTATTATTGCAGTTGAAATCTATGCAGTGCAGCTTTTTTCTTTTCGGAATTATTTTATAAATAGAAAGTTCAAAAGAACAGCATTAATTTCAAAGAACGTTTTTGTTACCACGTAAGACTTAACTGTCACTTTTGATTAATTTAATGCATCTTTGCATTACATTTTTTTTATAATAGATCATTTTAGATTAAAATTTGTTTACAAAAATAATTTACTAACCCCAAACTTTTAAATGGCAACATTTAGATGCTAATCCACCAATAATAGGACTATTTAGAAAACCTTACAGCTCAAATAATGGGTCTCATTTACTAATAATTGCATGGATTATTCCTGGACTACACCTAATTCACAACACGTGCATACGTACATGGATTTGTTCTTAACCTTGCACAAATTTGGAGTATTCTAAATGAGCGACCGCATTCCCAAGGTTAGTAATTTGCATAAAACACGCCAAAATCATGTCCATATATAAGGGCTTTCCGCACATCCTTTCCTTTCGCCGATCTCAGCAAACATGACACTCTCTAAAGACGTGCTCTCGCCTGTGAGCACGCACAGCACAGCAAGATCCTCGAGCAATGCTAAGTGTGCCATCCTCCAAACAAGTTCAAACTAAACAATTAATACAGACCCAGATTACAGAGCTCTGATTAGCTAGCTGACCATACGCAAATCTGCATCTTGATGCAGAGGAAACTCGCAGTAATGATGAAATATATTTAAGATGAAATATGTAAGCATAACATTTCATCTTAACGCGTTTATAATGTGTGATTTTTGTGTATGAGTGGTTTGTTGTTCCTACATTTTTTCGTTAATTTAGAATGCATTTTAATGAATCATGAATCATGATTTGTTGGTGAAAATGTTCTTACGCAGATTTCATGCACAAATTTGTGCGTACACACAGTTAGTGAATGAGACCCAGTGTTTTTACTGCCTAATTGATGAGCAACAAGTCTAAATTATTCTACACCATTAAATCTACACCATGAGAAAATCATTGGCCATAGGAGTTGCAACAAATTTTGTAAAAATGTTCATTTAAAACCTAAGTATTCCTTCAAGTAAATACAAAACGGTAAAATGACAAGTGCATTTTATAATTACAGTTTTGACTCTACAATTTAACATGTGACTGATTTTATCTGTCCAAGCCCAAAGACTACAAATTCTGTTGCTTATGAACTCAAAGCTTGATTCATCCCATAATATGACAGAAATTCTGTTTTAAGCAAAGGATGTTTTAATCAAAGCATTGTTTTGACAGAAATTACTACAATCATTGCTCATTCATTGCGTGTATTCCCAATTATTTTCTGTTCCACTCTTTATAGGCATTACTCAATCTAGACTCCTATCCACTCATGTTTTCTCTCTCCCTCTCTCGTTGTTTCAGAGATGAGCTGTGGTCCCAGGAGCTGACCCTGGGACATGACACAGCATTACTTTACTCTCTGAGAGCTGTCATATACCTTCTAATCCCATTTGTTGCATTCCTATGGCAACCACATGTATGCCCACTTCACCATACATACACCAGCTCTGCACTTCCCTCTAGGTTTATCCGAGCATGCTAATGTGAGGGTAATAAACCGCTACACAGCACCTGGGAATTACAACCGCTGAGCAAAACAACAAACACTTGATCAACCCATGCTTCAATCACCACTTTAACTAGCTTATAATGTGTCTGAATGGAAAAGTCAATGGCTGTTAGAGACGTCAGATTTTGCATCATCAGTGACTTGAGTGGCTCTATCTCTATAAAGTGAATAGAAATTAATTCACCAAAAGCTGCTTAGATGCTCAAAGGCATTTCCTGGTTAGTCTCTTGAGATTATGGCATCTAGAGCTGTATAAAAACGGCATTCATTTTCTCTATAGAATCAGCAATAAAATCTCAAAAGTTGTTAAGTGATGGTATATGATTTTGTAGCTACAAATCAGTGTGACTTCAACTTCATTTAACAAATTTTTAAATTGCCAATGTTCTGGTGGTCTTCCAATCACAGAAGTTTGTTACTGTGGAAACAGAAATTCCATTCCAATAAAACATTGCAAATTACATAAGTCAGTTTACGATCTGTATATATAATAGAAACTTATAATAGTAGGGCTGCAAATAATGGGCGGTAAATGGGTGGTAAATAATGACGCAAATGCCAGTAAATTGACGAGTGCAAATCTTAGTAAATCATCTTGCGTGATTCATTTAAATACTCTCCTCGCATAAATGTTGTGTCTGAAAGGGAAACTCCTACAAATGCATATGCAAGAAGGTCAGCCCCAAAAATAACTGTCCACGCTCTCTTTCAGTGCTAATTGTTCATTAATTTAACGCCAAAAGAGGGTTTGTGTTGGCACAAGCTGTTAGTAAATCTGGCCCTTATAGCATTATATTGCATATCGCATTATTCAACAAGTTATCGCATGTCACATTTTTCTTCGATATCGTGCAGCCCTTAAAATAATTGAAAGTCAATAGTTGTATATTGTATTATTAATGTTATTAACAATATTATTATCTATCATATTGTATTTCTGAATTTACTGCAGGAATTGTATGGCGGTATGCTATTCTGAACATAGCATGTCTATCTGTTTTTAAAAACATTTTTGGCTTAGAATCAAATGCTGTATGTTGTGATTCATTTTGAAATGCCTAGAGAGAAAATGAATGGAAAAACAATTTCAAGAACCAATGCAGCTGAAAATGCGGGCTATAGCAAAATTTGCCATTTAGAAATATTAAAAAATAACTAATAAAAATTATGAAGGCACATAATAAATTACTAAACCTTAAACTGAAATTAAAATTAAAAAAATTTCATATAAAAAAAAAAAAGCCAATTCAAAATATTAAGCAATACTATAATAGTATGTAAATAATACTAAAATAGCACTGCACCAAACTCGGCACAATCCTTCAGTCTATTCTGACTTCCTTTTTTATTGTTTTCCCATACCGTACAATTAAATATATCCCCCCAAAAAAATCCAACCCATCTATCTAATATCCCTTAATGAAAAATAGATTTTAAAGTACTCAAACAACCTTGAACCTTTCTTAAACTGAGCTTTGTCAAGCAGTGCAAGCTAGCACAAATGTCTTGACAAAGTTTACTTTTCTAGATGCTTTTTTTTTTATAAAATGCAAGCAACCACAATGATTAAAGGCACATTTTGAATAAATTAAATTTATTAGTAATAATAATTATACACTGATTTAGCCCATCTATAAGGTTTTTTAAAGCGGCTCATCCAATCAGATTTTAGATAAAGATAATATAATTTTTGGCATGGCATTTTCAGAAATTGGACCATATCATAACAATGCCCTTGTCAAACATGAAAGTGAATAACACCTTTCAGGTACCCAAATGCACCAGATGCACGGCTGAACTTTGACCTCTCACCTCCTGCTGTGTGATGTCCAGGATGCGCTCCAGGGTTAACTCCTCAAAGTACAGACGGTCACACTCATCAAAGTCCGTACTGACCGTCTCCGGGTTATGGTTCACCACCACTGTACGCTTGCCCATCTGTCTGAGGGCACGGATGCTTGACACAGCACACCAGTCAAACTCCACACTGCTGCCTATGGAGGAGTAGAGCAAACGCTGCCCTGACCCACTCTTGCACTAATTGTTCATTAAAACTAATGAAGACAATACATGAATGGATTGGTGTAAAGTGAAGACAAAAAAAAAAAAAAATCAAAAGATGATTAGGTAAAAAAGATTTGAGCTCACCAATGTGATACGGACCACAACCCACAATCATGATACCATGATCCTTAAAATCCAAGTCATGCTCCTGTTGAAAAGGGCAAAAAAAATTTTTTTTATTTTTTTTATCTTACTTTTATTTTCCCCTTCAATTTAAGTAATTTCCCTTTTTACTAAATACACCTTATTTATTGTGCATTTTGGTGCTTGAACTTCTGTGTGTGGTTTAGCAATATTGTAAATGTTAACAATCATGCTGCTAAAGCTTTTCCTTGTTAAATTAATTTTCCTTTGTGTACTAAAATTAAAAGAGGAAATTGTGCTACCGTGGAGAAGTCAAGACAAAAAATTGCTCGGCACTTCAATCATCAAAGACCCTACATAACGGTTGGACAGACTGGTTTACCTGACCATGGTAAGTGCAATACAAATAGTTGGTGGCTGCAGGGTATTCAGCAGCAAGTGTATCAATCTGAAAGGGAGCACAAAAGCCATTTATCATGAAGCAATGGTTATTATAACCACTGAATCTCAATAATAAAAGGATATTTCTGACAATAGGCTCAAACCTGTTTGACCCAAGGTCGGATGTTCTGGTTGAGCCTCAGCACCCGAGCTTCTCCCTCCGAGATGTCCAGAGCCTGGCCAACCTGGCGGTCTGAGAAACCATCCCTCTTGGCCTTCAGAAGTAGATCTCTCGGCACTGTGGTGCTGAGGGTGCAAACAGCATTAAGAAACTTAGCATGACACAAATGCGCTGACACAAAGTTTGCAGAATCTTAACACTTCAATATTGAACTGTACTGCTTGGTTACATAGTGTTTTCTGAGCTGGTTTTTAAATAAGAAAAAGTTTTGGGGGTAAATACATGCAAAATCATTAGAGGGATGTTTTAAATGTTTTTATGATAAATAGCAAACCAAAGACCTTTGATCATCAGAAAGTTCAAGCTTCAGTGTACATGGAAGGAAAAAAAATTCTTGCTAAAGTTGCTTAATACTTATTTTCAAATCAATACAACATTTGAACAAAGATCAAAGGGTAATGGAATTAAAACGTGTAGATTTTTCTTCCTTAAAATTCATGTTTTATAAGTGCTGCATAGGCATAAAACAATTCAGGTGATCAAACATCTTTTAAATGTTTTAATCTATTTTTCTTTTAAAAATTTTTTTAATCTATTTCTTTAAGATCTTTTTTGGCAATGTATAAGCCTTTATTACATATACTGGTCCTGGTTTAAATCTTTGTTTAATAACAACGCAAAAAGCATTAAAACCAGCATGGGACAGCAGGAGTGTGAGACGGTAGAGTGTCAGTCGCAACGGACAGAGACAACCAATCCTCACTATCCCACGCACCAAATGTGAGACTTAACTTCATACTGTGCTTAAAAAGGTCAGCGCTCACCTGAAAGCAGCTTAGTGGTTAGGGTTTGTAACTGAAATGATGGTTCAAACTTTGATTTTCGAGTGCTTAACTACAGGTCATGCTCAGGGTAATGTGGCTAACTCAAGATTCTGCTCTTCTACAGCAATGTACTGTTCTATGAAGCGCCATAAGCAAAGTTTGACCAGATTTGTGCATCTAATAAAATAAAGATCTAGATGTTGGTCTGAGTAAGTTTAAGTGAATTGTCAGAATATGACTTCAACATGAGACAATCTGAAAAAAAAAACTAACAAAGTGTTTGAAATTGGTTGCCCAGGACAACAGTTAATTATATACTTTAGTGGTCATTATACAAAAAAAAAAATTTTTGCAGAAAACTGTAGCTGACCGATCAGAACCAAGATTCTGTATAATGTATAATTAATCAGTTACAAAATTATTTTGCATAAAGAAAACAAATTCATCAAGATGTTTTATATTGTGCCATTATTTATATTAGTTAAGCCTATTTTTACTTACAAATTCTCAAGTTTTATTTTTGCAATTCTCATTAGATTCTCATTACTATAGTAGTAATTTTTTTAAGTAATAAAATAAATTCTATCACACACTATATAAATAATATACACTCATCGGCCACTTTATTAGGTATAGCTGTTCAACTGCTCGTTAACCCAAATATCCAATCAGCCAATCACATGTCAGCATCGCAATGCATTTAGGCATGTAGACATGATCAAGATGTTCTGCTGAAGTTCAGAATGGGAGAGGTTAAGTGACTTTGAACATGCCATGGTTGTTGGTGCCAGACGGGTTGGTCTGAGTATTTCAGAAACTGCTTATCTCCTGGGATTTTTACACAGAACCATCTCTAGGGTTTACAGAGAATGGTTTGAAAAAAAATATACAGTGAGCAGCAGTTTTGTGGGCAAAAATGCCTTGTTGATGCCAGAGGTCAGAGGAGAATGGCCAGACTGGTTCAAGCTAATAGAAACAGTAACTCAAATAACCACTCGTTACAACCAAGGTCTCGAAGCAGAAGACCACACCGGGTGCCACTCATGTCAGCTAAGAACAAGAAACTGAGGCTACAATTCACACAGGCTCACCAAAATTGTACCATAGAAGATTGGAGAAACGTCGCTTGGTCTGATGAGTCTGGATTTAGATAGCAGGGCAACATTTGGCATAAACAACATAAAACATTGAACCCATCCTGCCTTGTATCAACGGTTCATGCTGGTGATGGCGGTGTAATGGTGTGTATTTTCTTGGCACAATTTTGACCCCTTTTATTTTAAATGCCTACCTGAGTGTTGTTGCTGACCATGCCCATCCCTTTATGACCACAGTGTACCAGTCTTCTGATGGCTACTTCCAGCAGGACAACACGCCATATCACAAAGCTCAAATCATCTCAAACTGGTTTCTTGAACATGAGTTCACTATACTCAAATGGCCTCAGTCACCAGATATCAATCCAATAGAGCACCTTTGGGATGTGGTGGAACGGGAGATTTGCATCAAGGATGTGCAGCTGACAAATGTGTGATGCTATCAAGTCAATATGGACCAAAATCTTGAAGGAATGTTTCCAGCACCTTGTTAAATCTATGCCACAAAGAATTAAGGCAGTTCTGGAGGCAAAAGTAGGTCCAACCCGGTGCTAGCAAGGTGTATCTAATAAAGTGTCAGCTAAGTGTATAATTTCAGCAATTAATACACTAATGAGAATTAAGTTTTTTGCATTACAGTAATTTGTATTTGTTGTTCGATTAGTTGTTAATTTAGCTGTTATATAATGTCACAATACAAAAAACTAAATAATAAAAATAAAAGGTGCTAAAAAGAATTCAATTGTCTTATTTTCAACATGCATAATTTATTTATTTATATTGATTTGGTGTGAAATGACCAGGACATGATTATTGACAGGTCATATGATATTCATCCTCTTATACTTTAATACTTATAAGTTATATTTATAATATATTCTATATATATAAAACTTTATACATTTGCTTATTTTATGTTTATTTTAAGTGTGCTTGGTTTATTTCTGTCTGTTAATATCAGTTATGAACGTCCGAATGTGACTGTTAACCTTTCTCACCTGTTATACTGACCCAAGCGCTGCTCCATCTCAGTGATGTGCCTCAATTTGTGCAGGAACCATTTGTCTATGGCAGTAAGGTCATGGATCTGATCCACGGTCACACCACTGTGCAAGGCCTTGAGAAATAAAACAATCAACATAATGCCTAAAATCAGCAGACAATACTATAAATGCCATGAACATAAACAGGCTTTTCTAATAAATGATGGCAATCTACAAGAAATTGTTGGGTCATTGTTAAATGAGAAATAATGGCTCTTGATTGCTGGTTGTTAGGCTGCAGTGTCCCTTGAATACAGAGCAGAGCCCAATGATCTGTAACTTGCTGTTGCTGTAGCGCTGTGAGGGGGACGGGGCTCCTGACCAATCAGGACACAGCACTTAATAGCCTGTCTACTTAATAGGAGGCACAACCTGCTCTGAATGAAATTATGTGCCTGGATACTAACATTAAACTCTAGCGCCACAAAAGCGAGACGAACCTTGAGAGTTATTGATATCTCAGGATTTGGCCTATCATTCCTTAATAAATCTGCCAGCATCAATGCGTTCATTTGACACTCACATGACACGTTTTTTTGATAAGTAGGTTGTTTTCTCTTTAGGCAGACAGGTAATTTTAATTTTTAATGAATGTCTAGTTGATACAGAGCTGTCTTGTATCATCTTAAAGGGTTTATTTTGCAATAATGACCAGCTGGCTACAGTAACTGTACAGTACTACCTAACCCTAATACTGCACACCTACTTACATGGCAAGTAAATAAACAGATTTAAACTGAAACAGGAAAAGGAGAGGAAAGAGAAATTGGTGGCCAGCGACAATGGGTCAATTACACACTTTAATGGTCATCATACAAAAATATTTGACCACATAATGAGGCAACTGACCAATCAGAGTCAAGGATTCTTATAATAACCCTTTAAAATGAAGGTTTAGTTAAATATCCTGTGGGAATATATGATTACCCTAACGTTTACACTGAATGTTTACAATTCCAATTCCCTAAGGTAGTTTTGCCATTTTCTTTGTCTTGAGAATCAACTCTGATAAACATATTATAGTTAACTTTTAAAAAGTACAATACAATTGTATTAAAAAATGATTAAATAATATACACAACCATTCAAAAGTTTAGGCTTGGTAAGATTTTGTATTGTTTTTAAAAGACGTCTAAGCAATTTTATTTAATCAAAAATTTAATTACAATTTAAAATAACTTTTTTATATTTGATTGTATTTTAAAATGTAATTTATGCTGAATTTTCAGCAGTCATTACTTCCGTCTTCAGCGTCACATGATCCTTCAGAAATTATTCTAATATGCTGATTTGGTGCTCAAGAAACATTTCGTATTATTATCAATGTTGAAAACAGATGCATTTTTCCAGGATTCTTTGATTAATAGAAATTAGCAATTATTTGACATAAATCTTTTTCAACATTATAAAAGTATTAAATTGTATTTTCAATTTAATGTATTCTTTGCTGAATAAAAACAAAAATAAATAAATAAATAAAAACCTTACTGGCCCCAAACTTCTGAATGGTCTAAGCTGGATACAAAGATTTAGGACTGATGTAAAAATTGTTGTCTCGTTGACTCATAAATCATATTTTCATCTAAATTAAACATGGCTGTCATATTGAGTTGAGCACAATCAGAATCTATCATCTAGACTGTAATGTACATCCCTTAATGCTCCGAGTCACATACCTGGGCGAGGGAGAAGATGCGAGTACTTGAAGGCATAGAAAGCTCTTGCTGCAGGTCACGCTGCTCTGCCCAGGCTCTTTTCAGAGGCAGACATGGTACAAAGCCATCCACTGAGGGGTGGCACATTCGCAAAGCCTTCTGGATGCTCTCCTCGAAGGTTCGGCCAACTGCCATGACCTGTGAGGGGAGGAAATAAGAGGAAAGAATGGAGACGGAAGCTTTTGTTTTTGCCTATTTCTGTAAATCAACAGCACTGAATTAACTGTGATACGGACTTTATCGAAATTGGCCATAAAGAATCAAAATCCCAATTCAGTCCTGGATTAGTGTTAATCTGTGCTAGAAAGCAGCAGGCTTCGATTGCCATAGCAACTGCCGCACCTCTCCAACACTCTTCATGGCACTGCCGATCTCCCGAGACATCCCTTGAAAGCGGTCCAGATCCCAGCGAGGTATTTTGGTGACAATGTAATCCAAACTGGGCTCAAAACAGGCCGTGGTCTTCTCCGACACTGCGTTCTTTATGTCCGGCAGAGGAATGCCCAGTGCTAGTTTAGCAGCTACAAATGCTAGTGGGTACCTAATGAGAAAGGGTCAGAAAGCAGCCATGGGACAATGTTAAATCTCAATTGTTTCTTCTAGACAGCAATTAAATTTTGCAGAGAGCAAATTGTGACTGAGATCCCAGTAATTTCCCGTGTGTCTCCTCTAGAATTTTTAAAAAAAGATCTCAAAAGTGTCCCAAACCGTGTTCAACGTGCAACGTCTGCAAAACTGCCAAAGATCAAACTATCAAATCTCTTACTGTATGTCAACCATTATCTCCATTATTTGTGCCTTTTTGTATTTCTCCTAATGAATGTAAGGAGAAACATCTGGGAGTTGATACTTTTAAAATTAAAATTAGTTATTTTTTCCTATTGGGATTTAGAAAATAATAATAAACCTAGCCCTTAACACAATTTAAATAATAATGCTTTCCAAAAATCCCTCCATAATGATTTTTCAAAAAAATATTAATAATTGCCCCACAAGGTATTAAAACTATTTTTGCCTCTTCACACTAATCTTTTTATAAGACAACAAAATCTGTTCTGTTTATTCCACACAATTTGTTTGTCGTCTTATGGAGCGTGTGGCATTGATGCTTTCAAAGGATATAGATTAATTTCACACTGAACAGACAGAGTGGTGGGTGGGTGTTTTTTAGAGTCTGGCTCTCAACATACACAGAACTTTGGCTGCAGTCAGTTCTCAATATTTTGGTGACAAAAAACCCAAAACCAAAGACAGTGTGAAAATGACACCTTCAGTTGATCACAGGGAAACGTCTGTTTCACAGGTAAAACTTGAACCAAGCCAAAGCAATTTACACTCTGTAAATTGTACCATAGAGTATTAAATGAACTCAAATACAACACAGTGAGGTACCTAAAGACATACAGTAACTAACTGTGGCTACCCATAATACTTGCATTCATGTTCACACACTTTAAAAATACAGATGTATTATTAAATAATACTGTGGTGTGCGGATCTCACCCTGTAGCTTTGGAAGCCAGTGCTGAGCTTCTAGAGAGGCGGGCATTCACCTCAATGATACAGTACTCCAGAGAGGACGGATGCAGGGCATACTGGATATTACATTCTCCCACAATGCCAAGATGACGTACCACCTTAATAGCGGTTTCTCTCAGCATGTGGTACTCCTCATTGGACAGAGTCTGGCTGGGTGCAACCACAATGGAGTCACCTTTGAGATGACCAGACAGGGCTATTAACTGAAGCGCTTGAGGATTTACAATGCATGACTATATTTATAAATATAGATGTGTGTATACAGGGCTCAAATGACAAACAAGGATGTACAAGACTATGAAGAGAAAAAGTATTTTGAAAATCTAGTTTAACATGCATGTAACTACCAAGTTACATGTAATCTTCGATTTTTTTTAAGAAACCATTTTCATTCTCAACAACAGTTTTGATTTAATGACTCTAAACATGTCAAGCAGTGCAACCATTGAGGTAAAAAGTAATACAATATTGTCCTTACACCCAGAATATATGCAAGTCTTGAAAATATTGATCTAGGGGGAAAAAAATTCTTTACATATTTTGTAAATATATTGATGATATTGATATTGATCAATGATATTGAATATCATGGGAGTTTGACCAATTTGAAAGTGTACACTATGCTATAACTATTTATCCTATAGTCCTAAATACTATATTCTATTAAAGAGTTAGCACACAAAGCTGCAGTCCGTAAGTTTTACCTCCATCTCTGTTTGAACCCTGAAATTGCAGTTATTTGCAGTTATCTTCCTTACGTGGGTTGTGCATCGCCACGGCTTCTAGGCACGGAAGAATCTAATGTTTCAAGGTGTATGTGTGGGTTGTCTATCAATGCACCTGTTGCCAACGATGATATTTGTTTTGAACTTTCTGGATTACAAGCCGCCATCAAAATGACAAGTTTAATTAAATTCCAGCTGCTGTAAGAAGAGGCCACAAATGATCCGCCAACTGCAGCATCCACACACGCAATATAGCCTACTAACCTGGACTCCTTTATGTATACAGACGTGATGTAATGATGCAAAGACGACTGACGGAAGATCGTATTTCCTGCGGAAACCTACCAGTACCACTCAAATTATAACACATTATTACAAGCTTACCGTTGTGAATCGGGCTAAGGTAAAGAGATTGTTTTGAACACTGGCTGGTTGTGTACTTGCTCAAAAATTTATTTTGGATCATTTTTAACCAAAAAAAGTTACGGACTGCAGCTTTAAATATATATTTAAAATATATAAATTAAAAAAAGTAAATATATGCAAGATTTTATTCTACATACAGTATTGTACCTGTGTGGATGCCCAGAGGGTCAAAGTTCTCCATATTGCAGACAGTGACACAGTTATCAGCAACATCTCTCACCACCTCATATTCCACTTCCTTCCAGCCCAGCAGGGACTTTTCCACCAGGATCTGCCTGCTCATGGCCAGGGCCTGTAACAGAACAGAGTGAAGAGTGAACAGACTTAACCCACTTTCATCATGCCAAACCAACTAGAAAGCGACCATATCAAGAGGAATCAAAATTTCCTTGATCTTCTTGAGATAAAAGATTGTACTATGAACACATACTGTAACTGTCAAAACTCAACTTCATACCCAGTGAAAAAGAACACATTTATTGAGACCCTAAGCTGCAAAGATGTAGGTTTATTGCTGGATGAAGCATATAAAAATTGTACTGGATCCGACAGCAATCCCACTGCAGACAAATAAGTTAAAAACATATTTAAGAGTTTAAGCTATTTTTGTACTATAATTAATCATAAAGCAGATAATATTTAAATTCAGAGCATCAGCATTAATAGAAATAATTAACATCATGTTGTGTGATGTTTTACAGTTTATTACCTTGCGAGCGGTGTCCTCTAGCTTCTCTCTATTAGCACACAGGCCTGAACCAAGGCCACCCAGGGCATAAGCTGATCGCAGCATGACAGGGTAGCCAATCTCCTCTGCAGCCTTCAAGGCATCTGCCACCTTCCAGACAAAAAGGATCACCAGTACATAATCACAGACAAATATCTATTCAAACAGTAAGCAAAAGTAGCATTTACATTTAAATGTTTATCTGAAAGCTCAAATAAGACGGCATTACAACTTTGATCAGTACTACATTTTGCATCTCACCGTTTTAACAGCAATACTAGGAGCAATCTTTTCGTTGATCTCCATTAGTTTATCTGAAAAGAGTTGCCGGTCCTCAGTGGCCATGATGGACTCCACAGGTGTGCCCAAAACCTGCACTCTATACTTCTGCAGGACACCACTCTGAAAGAGCTCCACCCCTGGGATCATTGACAGGAACATAATGTACCATCAATCAATCCTTTCGGTCCTGTTAAATTTGGTAAAGTGTGATGCTGAATGCTCACCACAGTTGAGAGCCGTCTGTCCTCCCATGGAGAGCAGGATGCCGTCAGGTTGCTCTACTTTGATCACCTCCGTCACAAACTCAGGAGTGACGGGCAGGAAGTACACAGAGTCTGCCTGCTTGGTGCCAACCTCGTTAGTTTGTACAGAGGCAATGTTGGGGTTAATCAGCACTGTTTGCAGGTTTTCCTCCTGTAGACAGAAACAAGAAACACTGCTGTGAGAAAGAACACCTGTACTGACTCTGGAAATGTAGAACTCTTTCAAAAATGTATAGAATTACATTTTAATAATAATAATAATAATAATTTTATACACACAAATACTAAATGTGCTAAATTGGCTAAAACTAAAATGATTAAAAATAAGTTTTGGTAATTGAAATGAAATATGATTTAAAATATAAATATATTAAATGAAAAACAAACAAAAATGTAAAATGTTGCCTTGGCATCTAAGTGAAATCATTTTAAGTTGAAGTTCACATTAATCAAACTGAAACTAAAAAGCACAAAATTACTCGAACTGAAACTAAAAACGATATAAATAAAAAATGAAAAAAAACGCACCACATTAATAAATAAAAGTTATTGAAAAATATAAAAAATATTACTAAATGCTAGAATAGTATATAAGTATATAATATATATATATATATATATATATATATATATATATATATATATATATATATATATATATATATATATATATATATATATATATATATATATATATATATATATATATGTCATACTAAAATAACACTAACAAAAAAAAAAGACGAACAAAAATGAGAAAAAAGCAAGACAAATATTATTTGGAAAATATGAGATTTTTAAATTCTTAGATCTTAAATTGGTGTTAATCAAAACATGGCATTATGTGTTACTATCAGCCATTAAGAGTGCCGTTTTGGATGATGGCATGCTAATGTCCCAACTAGATTTATCAGCAAAACTTCTTTGGTCAACCATATTTATCACAAAACATTTCTGCTGGTGAACAACACATCTGTCTAGTCCACCGGCAACAAACTAGCACTAACTTAAATACACAATCTTAAACCTTCAGAATTTTATTCTAAGGCCTAAACAAGATGTGCTCAAAAAGACTTTTGCTTTTATAAATGCTTAAACAAATAAAGGCCGCATGGCTGTGAAAAGGTGGTACTTGGATGGTCTGACTTGGTATTTAGACTGAACTAGGTCACTGCAAAAAGGTACAACCCGCAGAAATAAACAAAACAGCTCACCTTCATTGCTTTGACAGCCTGGGATCCTGAGTAGTCAAACTCTCCAGCCTGACCGATGGACAGGCCTCCAGACCCCAGCACCAGCACTTTGGATACCTGGGTAAAACAAGGACAACAAACAAGTGTCTGTGTCTGTACTCAACACAAAGTGCCAGCAGAGAGGACTTCCAACTTATGTAGTTTGTCTCCCCCACCTGGATTCTCGGAGGAACAGCAGGCTTCTTAGGCATCACAGATGCAATGCTCCCCTCCTTCCCCTTCTTTATCAGCGAGATGAAAGCATCAAACAGGAACTATAAAAGATAATTAAAGAAAGTGCTCGAGTACACTGGCTGGTTTTTAATGAAATAATCAGCACCCGCTGTGTAGGGCAGTCATGTATGAATCCCTATGGAGGATTCAACACAACATGATCAAGAGAGGACATTCAACCTTGAAAAACAAAAAGATCAGACTCTTCACAATCCTCTGACAGTGCTGCAGTACCTCTGTGTCTGTGGGTCCTCCCTTGGCCTCGGGGTGAAACTGTGCTGTGAACACTGGCTTGGTATTATGCATAATGCCCTGGAAGAGTAGAAGAGAAAACAGTGTTAGACGTTAACCTAGATTTCTCTAAAAGCAAACAAAAGGTTTTTACAAATATGAATATTTTCTAATCAGCCTAAGACTTAATTATCAATAAAGACCGAGGCCATAGTAGTCAAACCAATGTCAACCACAGAAGCGGAATTCATTACTAAAAAACCTTCCGGGCACTTTTAATTAATTTTTCGACAGTCAGTCACAGTTGAAGTGATAGTTCACCCAACAATGACAACATTAAGTTTTTGAGTTTGAGAGAGAGACTCCCCACTACTTTCATTATATGGAAAAATTCACATTTTTGCTCGTGCTCCATGGAAGAGAGAAGGTTGAACAGGTTTGGAATGGCATAAGGGTGATGAAATGATGACAGAATTTAAATTGTTTTGGGTGAAGCATCCCTTTTAGGTTAAATCGAGTGACACAGACCTCATTGGTTCCATCATTTGCATTGATGAAGAGAGGACTCCAGCCTGGAGGAAGAGACTCGCTGTCTATGCCATACCCATGATTCTGAGCTGTGATGAAAGCTTGGCCCGTCATCACGTTCACAACTGGCTGGTTTTGGCCTCTGTAGAAAAAGAACAAAGTCTTTTTAATTAGTCTAAAGAGTGCAAATGACAAAAGTTATGCTTTCTCTTCTTCTGCCATAATATTTTTGCCTTGTATTCCATTTCCAGACCCATATGAAATCAAATTTGACATAAAATCAGTAAATTAGGGTCTATGCACCAGATTATATAGTAGATAAAAATAATAATAATACTAATAATAATTAGTACCTGTTTCCCATTAGTAGTTTATAAGACTGTGCACCAGCTGCCAGAGCTGTGATTTGATTCCCCATACAAATACCAAACATTGGCTGAAGACGGTCACTTTCCAGCACCTGAATGTCATTATGATGGCGGGATGAAAAATAAGCATAGTGTGACAATTTATTCATTTTTAATTTCCCATATTAGTTTACGTAGCTGAACTTAATCATTTGTTTCACTTGGTTTCTAAAGTGAACAGTCAACGTCAACTGCTGTTTACAGCCTACTTTACTTCTGTAATGTAACATATTTCCAAGAAAAAGTCAAAAAAATCGACTTGGTTACCAGTGTGGCCTAATTGATGTCAGCAGAAAAAGTTGTTTCAGATGAATGATTCCAAATGAATTGTTCAAAACGATGAGAATATTATATATCATACCTTGCGAACATTTTGAATCAAGGTCTTAGCCAGTGAAGGATCTCCTGGGCCATTGGAAATGAAGAGACCGTCATACTCCAAACTCATCAGGTCTTGGTCCCATGGCACTAAATGCACCTCTGCTCCATGCTAGGATATAAAAATGAAAAGATTTGAAATATTATTAGTTATAATGTCTATTGCTTTCACAGGAGAAGACCACAGCCAAAATCCCCTACCTTGACAAGTAGTCTTATAATGTTGTGCTTGATTCCACAGTCAACAGCAACAACTTTAATTGGGTTACCTTTCCCAAACACTTGAATATCCTTAAAACAGGAAGAGACAGGGTCACTCACTGAAAATGCAGTGGCAGAAATTTGATCAAGTATGCTGGTTAGTGGTTACCTTGGTAGAAACCTCAGCCACTAGATTTTGTTGATTAGGGTCTGTGATCTCCACTGGCTGACCATCAAATTCAATTTTCCCCAAAACAGTACCCTTATTAGAGGAAAAAATAGGAACCATCAGAATGTATTTGGTACAAACTGTGCATACTTCAAAGTTGTGTAAATGCTGACCTTGTCTCTAATTATCTTTGTCAGCATCCTGGTATCTATCCCAAAAAGTGCCGGCACCTGCAAATAAAAAAAATAATGCATTAAATACTGTAGAAGTAAGAATATTAGTAAGAAGTAGAATATATGGAGACACACCTTCTCCTCTTGAAGCCACTGTGCCAATGATTTTACAGAGTTCCAGTGACTGTACTCAGGACTGTAGTCCTGAACCAGCAATCCTGACACCTTCCAGCAACAAATGCATGGAAACAAACAATCAGGACTGCAGATAAGGGTTGAATATATATTTACATTTATGTATTTGGCAGACAATTTTATCCAAAAGTGACTTATGATCTTAGCATTGCTAGTAATGTGTGAGCTCACCTGAATGCGATCAGACTCCACATTTTTCTTCAATCCCAGCTCATCCAGCTCCTGTGTGTTGGGAACACCATAGTTTCCCACAATGGGGTAGGTGAGGGTCAGGATCTGCCCTCTGTAACTGGGGTCTGTCAGAGCTTCGGGATAGCTGGAGAGATGATAGATCAACTTTAAGATAATGCTTAAAGTCAGCATCAAACTAAATTCCAAGTGAAAAAAATTTAAGCGGAATCATTGTGGTTTGCTATTGCTGCAATCTCTTGTGAGCGACAGGTTGTCCCGCATACCGAAAAAACACAGAGAGAAGTTATTTTAAGATTACGAGGGCACATAAATGTTAAAAAAATTATAATAATTGTGATGTGCATAGATAAATCATTTGTAATAAATACTGCAATAATATACTCTAAAAATACAATAATTTACTATTTTGATTCCATGGTGACTTTAAAGCTAATATATGACAGTAACCTCTGTATATTGACTTGACAAAGTAACTGTGAATATTGACTTGACAAAGAATAAAGCATTTAGGTTTTATGTAGTTAAATCTTTCAGGACATTTCAAGTTTGAAAATAATGTGGTTGCAAGTGGCTGGTAGACTGACAATAGGCTTAAGTACTTGAACGCTTTAGGAGTTACAGCTAAAACGTTTAGTCTTGAGTTACAGAATGGTTGATTACAGTGTTGCCACTTATTGGTTATATGGAAAGTTGTTTCTTTTGCACTTTCCACAACTAGTCCCTTCTTACCCAACTAGTCCTGTGTTGAATACCAGCTCTCCAGCTGCCGAGTGATCATGGCCAAAGGAGTATCCCTTCATCTTGGTCCCATCTTCAAGCACCAGGTGTGCAGTCTGAGCCTGGACATTAGACTAAATTTAGACAACAGATGTGTATGTGGCAAGGAATTCATAATGTGCAACGTGAAGCAAAATGTGACGCTAGATTTTGACTGCCATGTCACAGTTTAATTCTCTCCAAAGCTTTTTCATATCATGTAAATGAATGTGCTCAACCAATTAACTGAAAGTTAACACACCTTAAAGCTGAGCAACCTCGTTGATGTTCTCCAGTTGCGCCATCCCAGCCTCAGTGATTTGGCAACTCCACAGACTGTTAAGATTTTTGACATATTCTGTCAAGAAGTGGTTTTCTCCTTTACAATATGCGCTATTTTCAAACTTTGTGTGAATATCAACTCGAAGAGGGTTTAAAATATTTCCTTGCACCGGTGAACACGGCGCGCTCCGTTCACCTGCTGCCGCTGTGTAAAGTTGGAGATGGAGAGCAGAGCACGAGATCCTCTCATCGCTTACTCAACGCGCTCTGCTCTGATTGGTCAGTTTGACTTCGATGCTGTGATTATTGAATAATTGTTGCCATTATCAGCGATTCAAAATTGTAAATCATTTCTAGAACTCCGTGTCAAAAATAAAACATGACCATACAATTCTACTTTGATGCTATATTTTCAAATATATTACAATAAAAATAATTTGCCGTTTTTATAGGTAACTATAAGGAAAAACATTTTCCGTGAAATAAAGCTCAAATGAAATATAAATATATTACATGGAAAAACATTTAAAAACTAATTAACTTGACAAAAGATAATAAATTACGCTTAAACTAAAATTAAATAAAAAAACTGAATATAATATAAAATATACAAAAGCTAATGCAAACTATTAATAAATGCTATAATATTTTATACATAATACTAAAATAACAGATACAATGATGAAAAGCAAATGCAGATTTATTGTGGCAACATCCACATTATTAAAAATATAAAAATATAACACATATTAAACTTCAAATATCACCAACAATTCTTATAGAGAAGAATAAAATATATGTATAAATCTGTTTAGTGCTGCAATTTGAGTAGCACTTCAACCATATTGTGTAGGTGGGGTTGGGGCGATTGGGTTGGGGTCAGATGTGGCAAAAATAGCATCAGTGGATTTTTTATTTTTTTTATTTTTTAAATGTACATATAATTCCAACAATGCAAAAACTTGCATCAGTCTACATACCAGTGCAGACCACAGGGCACAGGCTAAAGCAAATGTCATATGTTGTATTTACGATTTTTAAAAAGAAGCTCTAATATGCCTACTAAAGGAGAAGCACACAGACTTTTGATGAAACTACAGCACTTCCTAACCATGCATTCACATTTGCAACCCAGATCCACAGTTTGCTACAGTGAGCAAATCCCTGCTCTTTTCCTCTCCTTCTGACAATAGCGAGAGCCCCTATCAGGGGATTAATGCTGGTGCAGGACTTTGCTGAGCATGCTGGGAGGGCTCAGTGCCAAGGCCGCCACTCTGGTGGATTCAGCAGTCTGTCAGAAACAGCACATAATGTGGGGCACCATTCAGCAAAGACAAAGTCTTCAGACAGGAACAATATACATCAAACATCAACTGTGGCAGGTTGTAAACAGTTTCAACTTGACCGCAAACATGGTACTCTGTGTAACAGATGTTTAGCACATTCATATGCATAAGTGAAATTGGTCTCATCAATATTTTGTTTGATTTTTTTTATTATTATAGTTTATGTATATAATTTATCTCAATTATAAACTCTTTAAAAGTAGCCTTCAAATCTTTTATTAAGAATATTAGGGTGAATTCAGGTTGACTGGGACACTTCTTCCCAGTCATCCCAAAAAGTGTCCTAATCAACCTGAATTCACAGATACCATATACAGAGTACTGCACATGTATACACTCACCTAAAGGATTATTAGGAACACCTGTTAAATTTCTCATTAATGCAATTATCTAATCAACCAATCACATGGCAGTTGCTTAAATGCATTTAGGGGTGTGGTCCTGGTCAAGACAATCTCCTGAACTCCAAACTGAATGTCAGAATGGAAAAGAAAGGTGATTTAAGCAATTTTGAGCGTGGCATGGTTGTTGGTGCCAGACGGGCCGGTCTGAGTATTTCACAATCTGCTCAGTTACTGGGATTTTCACGCACAACCATTTCTAGAGTTTACAAAGAATGGTGTGAAAAGGGAAAAACATCCAGTATGCGGCAGTCCTGTGGGCGAAAATGCCTTGTTGATGCTAGAGGTCAGAGGAGAATGGGCCGACTGATTCAAGCTGATAGAAGAGCAACTTTGACTGAAATAACACTCGTTACAACCGAGGTATGCAGCAAAGCATTTGTGAAGCCACAACACGCACAACCTTGAGGCGGATGGGCTACAACAGCAGAAGACCCCACCGGGTACCACTCATCTCCACTACAAATAGGAAAAAGAGGCTACAATTTGCACGAGCTCACCAAAATTGGACAGTTGAAGACTGGAAAAATGTTGCCTGGTCTGATGAGTCTCGATTTCTGTTGAGGCATTCAGATGGTAGAGTCAGAATTTGGCGTAAACAGAATGAGAACATGGATCCATCATGCCTTGTTACCACTGTGCAGGCTGGTGGTGGTGGTGTAATGGTGTGGGGGATGTTTTCTTGGCACACTTTAGGCCCCTTAGTGCCAATTGGGCATCGTTTAAATGCCACGGCCTGACCATGTCCATCCCTTTATGACCACCATGTACCCATCCTCTGATGGCTACTTCCAGCAGGATAATGCACCATGTCACAAAGCTCCAATCATTTCAAATTGGTTTCTTGAACATGACAATGAGTTCACTGTACTAAAATGGCCCCCACAGTCACCAGATCTCAACCCAATAGAGCATCTTTGGGATGTGGTGGAACGGGAGCTTCGTGCCCTGGATGTGCATCCCACAAATCTCCATCAACTGCAAGATGCTATCCTATCAATATGGGCCAACATTTCTAAAGAATGCTTTCAGCACCTTGTTGAATCAATGCCACGTAGAATTAAGGCAGTTCTGAAGGCGAAAGGGGGTCAAACACAGTATTAGTATGGTGTTCCTAATAATCCTTTAGGTGAGTGTATAGTGCTTGCTATTTAGCTGGTTTACCTGTTCACCTACTCCAGTCCAATTCTGAACTAAAGGAGTGATTGTTATATTTCCTGGTATAGAATCACAAAAAGTTTTGGCTCCAACTTTATGCGACAACACCAGGAAATTTGATAATTTCAGTCAGAAACGAGGGTCTCTCAATTACCTGTTCTATGCTTTTATTTAAAACTTACCTTTTGTGTTTTGGATGGTCAAATCTTTGAGGCAGAAAGGGGAACTGGTAAAGCATTTACTATAATATATGGAAATATTTTCATTGTATATGTTTTATGCTACTTTTAATGGAGAAATACGCTTTTTTCCACCATAATGATGTAGTTACGTCCTCTACCAGCAGGGGCATACTGTAGAAAATAACCAGCCAAACACTGATCCATTGTTTTACAGTGCACTGCCCTCTAGTTGTCATCATATGAAAACTCATCTGTTGAGATTCCCTGAGACAAATCTGTAAAATAAAGACCATGCGATGATTAAACAGTATTTTGAGTTTTAAGTTAACATTATTATAATGAAGGAAAACCCTAACTATCAAGAATATGGTATATCCACGAGTTATTATAATGAAGTTCCTCTTAGTTTAAATATGTAAACCTAGCATCTAGCTAAATCTAGCATTTTACTTAAGTATGGGATGAAATCATCATGTTTACATTATCTGATTCTCCTGCAATGTGATCCCTGTGTCTACATGAGAAATTGAATGGAGAGAACATCCCTGTCTTTAACATATAGCCTGCCATACTTCTGTGCTCCTTTTCTATTCTAAGAGCCTGCTGACATAATAAGATGGAAAATTGCAAAGTGATTAGGGGGTATGGGGTGTTTCAGAAATGCATAGCTTTCTATTACAGCTCAACACTGGATCCTCACACTACACAAATACGGTTAGTTTCTTCTTCTGGAGCCCATCCATTTTGGCTGGGATCCCATTTGCTGTTTTCAAAGATCCCCAGCCATATACAAGGGTCTGAAAATAACCAAGGCCATGTTGGTCTCAATCTAAACTCCTTAGTTGTGTCTTTCCTCCTTGGATGACAACAGAATAAAATAATAGGCCATTTTTTTAAAACAACTTAAATGATGCATGTAAAATTAAAGGCGATTCATTTATAAAGTCATTTTGGAAGTTTCCGTTTCAGAAACTTGAGCAAGAAATTTTTGAAAAAAATTTTTTTTTTTATATTTATGTGTAAGATTTGGGGCGTGTCATTGTAATAGCTGTTTTTTTTTTTGTTTTTGTTTTTTAATTTCATCATCCTGAAGAACGTATCCACATCTCAGCATATCTAATGCAGCACTAGAACATTCTAGCAGCCTCTAGTATATGCAAACGATTACTTTGTATCTTATTCCATCTCAGCACTTGAAACAGAAGTGATGGGCAGGCCTCTCTGATGACGTGTGTTGGTGACTTCAGCAATTTCAATGAACTATAATAGGTATTCTTTTAGAGTGAGGGTCTGCCATTCAGATAGCTTGGAGACCCTCAGTGGGAGTTGCAGCCGCTTTTCAAGGCTGTGTGCTGCTTTGTTTAGCTTTACCCTTTATAATCTGTCTGAGACGGCTTTAAGGGATAGGCAGGTGACGCTGAATCAACCCCCTTAAGGAGCTGTGGCCCCCCCTCAGAGAGATCCCAAGAAAATTTTGCACCTCTTCAGGAAGGGCTATAAATAAGGCCCATCTGTCCATGGGCTAAGTTACAATCTCATTCCTTATGGAATTAGTAAGGAGTCCAGGAGCGTGAGCGGCACTGTTCGTTATGGGGACTCACATCAGACCCATTGAGGTCCAAACTAACTGTGACCTCTATGAGTCAGAATGCTTCTGTCGCTCTGCCTTAAGGTTATCTGAAAATAACGCCAGTCACTTCCTGCTTTATTCTTAAAACAGCAGCACCATGTTTCATTCACCCAGTGAAGTTTGTATCTCTTGAACTCTTGAATCATAAAGCCTGGGTAAATACATTATTCACAATATTTTAGATGTAGGATTTGAGAAAATGTCCACCATTTCATATTTCATATATCTGTCAGCAGTGTTTAAATATATCTGATCTTTTTTGATATTTGTGAAGGATAAACGTGTTTTTGGTGGCGTGTTTAAATGGATAGTTCACCCAAAAATTATTCCATAATTTACTCACCCTCAAGCCATCCTATAGGTTTATATGACATTCTTCTTTCAGACGAATACAATCGAAAAAAATGTCCTGGCTAATCCAAGCATTATAATGGCAGTGACTGGCAGCCTAAAATTTGAAGCTCAAAAAACTGCATCCATCCTCTACGATGGGTTTGTGTAAGAAAAATATCCATGTTTAAAACTTTATAAAGTACAATATCTAGCTTCTGGCAGACCGCCTTCCGTATTCAACTTATGAAAAAAGTGTAACGCCTCTTGCAGTTCAAATCGCTTATGGTACGTCCAACATCATCGTTGTGCCATGTTAGGCTTTTTCATAAGTTGAATACGGAAGGCGGTCTGTCGGAAACTAGATATTTTACTTTATAACGTGTTAAATATGGATATTTTTCTTACAAAAACACATTGCTTCACTTCAGGCCTTTATTAACCCCCTGGAGCCGTATGGATTACTTTTATAATGGATGAATGTACTTTTTTTGGGCTTCAAAGTTTGGGCTGCCATTTACTGCCATTATAATGCTTGGAAGAGCCAGGACATGTTTTAATATAACTCAGATTGTATTCGTCTGAAAGAAGAATGTCATATACACCTAGGATGGCATGAGGGTGAGTAAATCATGGGCTAATTTTCATTTTTGGGTGAACTATCCCTTTAAGGCCTTAACTCAACTTTAAAGTTGCCAGAGGAATTTTGGATGGGGTTACACTTAATTTTGTGTCATTTTGATTCACATTCAATGTGATATCATGAGGACATTAGACTTTTTCCTGTCCCAGACAGAAAGTGCCAATAAAAGAGACAGCACCTCTGAATCTAGTTTCAATATGCTGTTAGCTGATACTGTAAGCCAGTACTTTCAGAGTTATATTCAGTCAACATTCAAACAGAACAACAACAAAAACATGCAAAGACAGACACAAATACAAGATAACATACATTTAGAAGTATTGCTATCAATGTGTAGTTGTGTTTATTTTTTGCAGATAGTAAGACACCCGTGACTAATGCTTCAAATAGTTTTTAAATATTTTTAGACACTCTGTACAATTCCATTTGATTTGATTTATGTTTCTTTAGTCGCCGATACTTCATATTTTATTGTCCAATTAGCAAAATGTTATTTATAGGCTAAGATCAAAAATTAATCCACGTATAAATGTTCCAAGATTTAACCAAAAATAATACAAACAAATCATGTTATATCAATGCATGTTATTTATCAGGTGACCTTTTCACCTTTCCTCTGAGAGTCTGTCTCCTCCCTCACGGTTGGCACGTACTCCGTGTTGCGCTCTCAAAAAGATATTAATCCAGAGATGTGCGTCACCTCGGCATGACATCCAGCAGGGTTTTTACTGTATGATGGACATAAGCTTGCTTACCTCATTAGTATAGCTTGTGTAGTTTGAGGAGAGTCAGATGGGGATGTTTTCATATCTGAAAGTAGCACATTTATGATGCAGGAGTTTTATATTGATACTTCACTGATGTTTTGAAAGCTCTGTCTCAGGTTGCTGTGGAAAACAGGATATTTTTGTGCAGATCACATGATACACTGAAAACATATGATTGAATGACGTAAAACGAGTCACAGGTGTTCATACTATTGGTTTACACTCTGTTGTTTCATCTTAATATGATTCAGTTCATGTTTGAACTCAAAGAAAGGGACAGTCCACTCAAAAATGAAAATTCTGTCATAAATTATTTATCCTCATGTCGTTCCAAACCTGTATGAGTTTCTTTCTTCTGTGGAAAACAAAAGAAGATATTTTAAAGAATGTTGGTATAACCAAACAGTTTTGGTTCCCATTGACTTCCATTGTATTGTCAAAAACTATAATGGAAGTCAATGGGAACCGAAACGGTTTTGTTACCAACATTTCACAAAATATCTTCTTTTGTGTTGTTCAGAAGAAAGGAACTAATACAGGTTTGGAACACCATGTGGGTGAGTAAATGATGACAGAATTTGTATTTTTGGGTGGACTATCCCTTTAAGCACCTTTCTGTAGCACCAAATACATAAAAAAATAAGTTTTTAGGCAAAAATTAGGAATCAATGCCAAACAACTTCCATCTAACTTGATTACTCCTCCCCACCTCCAGCAACCATACCAAATAACCAAGCAGGCTAAAAGTGAGTTAGCTGCTAAAATCATTAAGAGTTGGGGGGGTTGTTGGTTCTGGTGAGCAGGTGGATGGGACGAGAGGGGGCAGGTTCTTAGAGAAGGTGCTTCTAGATGGCAGGGGTGAGCCCTAATGACAGCTGGGGGGCTACAACTGAAGGGGTCAGAGAAAGCGGGTCCAAGGGGAAAGCAGGGGGGTTGAGAAGGGTGAATGAATATCTCACGTCTCTACGTTAATGGCCCTCCTCTGGGGGTGGGGAAAGGGCCAGCAAGACATATTTAGATGGGAGAGAGGGGGAAAAACTCGCCTGTGCGCTTTGTGAGGTAACGGGCATCAGCAGCTGAGGTCTCCTTAAGACTTCCAGACTCCACTAACACCCTTTCCCAAGAGTCCAAGCTGAGATGAACAAAGACTGTTTAGTCACTCATTGTCACTATCAGCTTTCACTGACCTCACAGTTTGATTTCTCTCTGCCTCCCATCATTTCTCATACTGTCTGCACTTTGCTCACACACATGGCGGACACTGACAAATTTGGATGCTGGAAGAGTTCCACTCTTCAACAAACATCTCTCCCTACTCAGATGACCCATAACTTAGAAAACCCCTTTTAGCACATAGAGGATCGGTCTCAAACACAATTTGTGTACAGTGCATGATTTTTTTTATTTATTTTTTTATTTTACATTTCCATTTTTATTTATTTTTTTACCTTAACTTTGACTTTTTACCTTACCATACCATTTTAAAATAATTGAAATATTATCAGACATCCTAGATTGAAATATGGGACCAGGACACACCCATACAATGTATTTACCTAAAGTTTGAATCTGCAGAGACGAATAGAAGAAAAAAATTGCACAATAAAATAGAAAAATGCTATAGGAGAATTTTACATTCACTCTCATCAAAATTTTACATCATTTACATTAGTTGAGCATTGATGCTTTTCTCATAGCTTCCTTTTTTTGTTGTTGTCATGTCACTTTCACTGAAGTGACAACATACCAACAGACTTTCATTTATTTTGGAGAAAGAGGTCACATTCTAGCCACCTGTCCTGGTATTTTTAGCCAGCTGGTGCCATTCCCCATTCTGTGAAACATTATTGTGAGGATGTAAGCATTTAGTCAAAAATATTGATGTTGCCATTTTTAATCTAGGTGTAGACCAAGTGTGAAGCTACAAAAAGTTTTGTTTCTGTATATGTTTGTAACATGTAAATGTAATAGGATATGTCAATAATATATAATTTATAATCTGTAATAAAGATGATGAGTGTTGTCAACAAACGTAAATAAACTTCCGGTAAATGTTACATTTACCTCTATAAGTACACGAGTCACGACATACGTATTTTTTAAAAGCAAGCAGTAAAATAGAAACACATCTTAAAATCTTATAAAAGTCTCCATGGAAACGGCGGTCGCAGTAGCCTACACATTCACTCCGCAAGAGCCATCCTAGCTTCTTAAGAAAATTCGCGGGTTGTTGTCTCCCCCTGAAGTTGAAATAGATTTACGACCCTTTGCAGTCACCGCACTTCCTTCGCCCCCTTCTCTATTTGGGGCGCACCAGCCCTCCCCTCTGTGGCCAACGACCCAATCCGCTTGTGCATCAAGTCTGACATCAACTCTGAAGTAAATGATACGCGTATATAAACATCAATACTTACCTTGAGAATGCTGAGTATCCTCCAAGCTGTGGTCCACTCCCTGTGTTGACTTCCTTCCCGGCCGACAAATAGACTAACAAAAATGGCACCTAAGAAGGACGCTAAGAAGCCCGAGCCCCCCAAGAAGGCCGAGCCCGCACCTGCTCCCGCGCCCGCACCTGAGGCCCCACCTAAACCTGCCGCAGTAGATCTGACCAGTGTGAAGGTAACGACCATTCTTGTCATATCAAACAGACAGGTTTTCAGTGCAAAATTCATTGCATTGTTCAGATTTTAAAAAGGTATATTTGAAGTGGTAGCTGATATTGAAGTATCCAGTTTGCTATAGCATTTTTTAACTAAATTGCAAATCAGAAATGTTTAAAATGGACAGTATACTGAATGCTGATTGGTCAATACACATTTTCCACCTACATAATATTGTTATTATTTACATGTGAGGGATTACATGCATTTGCTTTAAATGAAGCAATAAGTTCATAATATGTTCATTTTCATGCTTATTAATGAACATGCCTTAAATGCAGTAAGGTTGTTACACTTTATAATAGCTTTCATTATGTATTTCACATAACTACACTGTCATGAAAGTTTGATCCATATATTGGAATATACATTACATACTAATATGTTAAGCATATTAAACTGTTTGCTAATGACTTAAGTCGTTGAGCAGTTGCCTAAAGTTGCTCTGTTGCCTGATGACAGCTTGAAATATGTATTATTGGCGGATTCAGCACCACGGATAGTTCCGGATAAGTTCTTTTTTTTTCTGCATAACTGCAAACAAACGTCACACCCCTTTTCTGATTGGCCAAGATAGCCAAATGTGGAGAAGGTTCACATGGCCAAACATGGAGCTCCTTAATGTTCTGCAAGCAGCTGAGTGACTAAATTAAGCATGCCAAGATTTGGGGCTCTCGCTCTTCAGTTTTCTATTAAAGCAGCTGTTTGTGAATGACTCACCTGTCATAACGGTGTTAGTGATGTGATGGATTTTCTCAGGTCTTGAAAATCATTCCACATCTTCAGGCCACGCACATAGTCTGCCTGATTTATGTAGTGGAAATTTGCATTGCTGATTATTATTTAATATTCCCGATATATCTTATTTTCCTTTGATATTCTGATATTCTATGATGATAATGATAGGCCTATACAATACAATTGTAATAAAATGAGAACAGATCAAATGTAATCTAAACTAAAGTCTATTACTGTGTTTAAACTGATTTAAACTAACTGGTTTGTTTCGTAATTTACATATACAAAACACAGACAGAAATGGCGCACAGATCTATACTTTTGTCTTTGATGTCATTTAGTCAATATATGTCTAAGTATGCAGATATTCTGGAATGAAACAGAATAAAATGTACCTCTAATTTCCTCATATTGCTTATATAAGAAAATGTCTGCATTAAGGTTGGGTAAGACTTTTTAGTAGCTTTAATAATAGATTTTGCATAACTATAAAACAGATTCAAATGCATGTGTTTGATCCATATATGTAAATGTACATAGCCTACTGATTGGTATAATATATCATATTTGTTAATGATTTATGGGATGAAGTAATATGTACCTCTGTTTTCCTGCAGCTCGATTTCAGCCAGGACCAGTTGGAAGGTGAGATGGAAATATCTCTCTCTCTTTTATTTTTTAGAGATTGCACAACCATTGCTTACACCATTGCTGCAGAAGGATAATTAGATATTAAATATCCTATTTCAACTTATCTAATTATAATCTGCCTTTAGGCAGGAATTTAATGGCACCAGCAATATTAATTCAAAACATTTTAAGTGGTTTGAAGTAAGCGACCTGTGTCAAATTCCCAAAGTGTTTTGGGATTTACTTCTATTGTGCCATAAAGGTCAAGCAGTTCAATGCAACTCAACAGTTAATTTGCACCAATGTCCAATGCTGTGTTTTTACGTGGAAGAATGTGGCCGTTGCTCAGTGAGGGGCAGCTTTCCGCAGCCTGGGTGTGAGTTACACTGCAGTCAGCATTCTGGCCTCACATGGTACTGCCTTTATATGGTGGGAGTTATATTCTTGGGAGAGCATATCAATTCCAAGTCCACTCTTTGAATGTCTCCCCCTGCTCCTGTCACGTCGTTAGTGGCAGCTGGCTTTATGCGGAAATCAGATGAAGCTATTAATCTTTTAGCAGATCAAATTCCAGTGAGCCAATAGCCATGATGCCCATAAAAATACTGAGCACTGATTATTACTCAGTCTGCTCATCTTTAGTTTAAATTAGCAGATTTTAATGAGAAACCCACAAATGTAAAGGTAGTGATTAAAAAGGGAACACACAAAAAAAAGATTTTTAAGTAAATTTCACATACGAAATTAAGTAAACTCTAACTAAGTTAAGTAACATTAACAAAGAAAATAAATAACTTAGTAGACACTAAGTAGACACCATATCTACATAATAGATGTAACGCCACTCTAACACAGAGACTTCAATACTTGGTACAGAATACACAATGATGGTAAAACATTCGATGGATCGTTTTTGAGTATGAATGTGTCATTTTGAGTAGAAAATGAACTCCAGATGTCACAAAATGGCAAGTTCCTAAACCTAACAACAAAAGCAATGATAAAACAGTGTAAATACAGCTGGAAATCAAGAAAAACCTGATTATTTATTCATGCCCCAGTGGATGATGGGAGCACCAGTATCAGAAACCTTGAGCAGTTTTACTTAATTTTATAATGTTGGTATTTATACTTTAATCCAAGCTTGAATCGAGTACTAATATAGAATTTACTTGTTTTTTTTATTCTTGCCTGAACTGATTTTTTCATGTAGAAATTATATTTGTCTTTTTCTTGAGTATTTACTTCACCACAAAATAATTCTTATCAGTGCACCTGTGTGTTTGAGAGATCCAAATAAAATGCATCATTTTGATGATCATCCTCACTGTAGATGCCTACAATTGCAAAACACAAGTATACATTTTTTTTTTTTTTTATTGGTTATAAGCAAAACTGAGTTAGACTATAATCCAACCTATGGCAGACGACTTTGTCTTAATATGCACAAATTTAGAGAAAATGAGTGTGAAAACTGATATCAAATCAATCAAAAAGTCAAAAAGTGTTTTGCTTTGGTTGGGGCAGAAAAGTGAGAACGGCTTAAAAAAAATAGGCAAAAGTTACATTAATATTAATCTTCAAATTAGACATTTAAAGTGCCTCATTAAAAGTGTGTAAAAAAAAATTCTCCTGTTCCAGCTTTCCTGTGATATTTCACACATATTTTGAATGTATAAAACGTCTGATTCATTACCACTATAGATAAATAACTAGAAGAATAACAAAGCAAGGTGAATGGACAAAGTGCAACTATCTGCGCTAAAACCCATGTGTTTATAATACAATAATACATTAAAATAATATGATAACTAATACAAGTTTGCAATATCAAGCAGCATATAACAGACTGTTTTTGTACAGCTAAAATAACTGGAAGCACATTCAAGTTAAAAATTGTCAGCTTGTCTGCTTATGTTGAAAATAAGGTGGGTAGCACAGCATTACAGCAAAATTGCCTCAACCAATGGTGTGAGTTGTGGGCGGGACCATCTGTTTGATCAACCAATGGCAGACAGGGATGTGTTGTTCAGGAAACCTGTTTGAAACTAGTGTGCGCAGAAATGATACACTTCACCTTTAACTAAATAATCTCTCCACAATTTCAGATTACAGGGAGGCCTTCGGACTTTTTGACAGAGTTGGTGACAGCAAAGTAGCCTTCAACCAGGTTGCAGATATCATGCGTGCACTGGGACAGAACCCAACCAACAAAGAGGTTTCAAAGATCTTGGGCAACCCCACTCCTGATGGTACGTGGATTCCCCCCCCCCCCCCTTTTAATTAGCTACTCCGAAAGTACCTATAGTCATGATTAACACTGTCAGGAGCTTTCACAGTGAAATATTTCACATGCCTGTTTGTTTAACTGTAATTGGCAGAAGGTTGGGGTCATGACAGGTGCTTGCAGTGTATTATGTTTCACTACATCTGTCCTCTATGACTCCTCCATTCACTTATGTCTCCGTTTACAGAAATGGCAAACAAGAGAGTCGATTTTGAGGGTTTCCTGCCCATGCTGCAGTTTGTGATCAACAGCCCAAACAAGGCAACATACGATGACTACGTTGAGGGTCTGCGTGTATTCGATAAGGAGGGCAACGGAACAGTAATGGGTGCTGAGTTGCGTATTGTCTTGTCAACACTGGGTAAGTGGCCAAAAAGAACAAGTAGATAGGATTACGACTGCAATTCCATATTCACATCAATAATGAAAGTGGATTCTTTTAAATAACAAATGAAATTTTTTTTTACCTAGAAATATTGAATGAACTGAATATAAAAGAAAATCTCTGCTTTGTAATTATATATATATATATCAGTGGGTCTCAACCATTTTGACCCCTTCATTGGCTAAGATACTTCCTCTATTTCTGCTTTGATATATATATTATAATATTATAATGTTTCTACTAATCAAGCTTGTTGTGAAGATGTAATTGAAATGGTAAAATGGAAAATTGTCAATAAATAATTCCAACAATTTTCAGACATTTTTAGACAGAATTAGATGATTTAATAAACCATAACCTACTAAATATTAAATTATTAAAAATTATTACATTTAAAAGTTAAGATAAAAAATAAAGCATATATAATATAGTGCATATATTAATAACATATTAATAAACTTTAACAGACTTTTCTGAGGCAAACGTTGTGACATGTTCACAATCTTTTTTGTTGATATCTTTCTACGTTTGAAACACTGGCTGATAACAGGAGATACAGTATGACACATTTCAGCAAGTTGTACCATATCTTTCAGCATACCTTATATTTTCATGCTATACTTTTTCACAGTGTTTAGATTTCATAGAAGCAGCATTTTTGGATTCCCCAAATAACCTTTCAGTGTACAGTTCTTAAAAGAAACGTTTTTTCTTAGTGTGAACAATATTTTAATAATCTAAAGAAGCTTTTTCCACTATGAAGAACCTTTTGCGCAATGGAAAGGTTCCATGAACGTTAAAGGTTCTTCATGGAACCATCAATGCTAATGAAGAACCTTTACTTTTAAGAGTGTATAACTAGCAGTAAAGAGGAAAAAGATAACCGTTTGAATTGAGACAGCTAAAGTGATCTGTCACAACACTGTTTAAAGACTGACTTGTTTTATCAAAATATCACACAGTAAAATACAACTCACTGCTATTTTAGACTGAAAACATAGAACGTTTCACATTTAAATGACGAGCATCTGTCTTTCAGCCTGTTTAATGACATGATCAACCTATACTTCCCTCTTTCCCTGCAGGTGAGAAAATGAATGAAGCTGAGATCGATGCTCTCATGCAAGGCCAGGAGGATGAAAATGGCTGTGTGAACTATGAGGGTCAGTTTAGATTCTTTTATTGTCTTATTGCACACATTAATCACAGTAAAAACTCAATAATGACTAACTGATTTATAGAGATAGTTGTTTATTGTCCTGTAATTCTAAGCCCACATGGACATTTTTCTCTCCATTCTGAACAGCTTTCGTCAAACACATCATGTCTGTGTAAGAAGTTGTGAGGAAACTGAAGCATTTCTCCAGATTCCATGATGTCAGGACATCCACACAATGTTTCCAAAACCAACTCAGAAACGGATAAAAGGGACATGGGATGTTAGTCATAAACAATTATTTTGTTATTTGTGTTTCCAATTTTTTTTTCCACATGACTCCTATTTCTTTTGTCCATTCTTGGAATCCATTCATATTTTTTCCAGCTAATATCCTTGGTGATGTTCGTGCCGGGACAAGCCTCTCCGTAGCGGAACGGTTGTGAGGGGTGGGGGGTGGGGGGGGGGCATCATGGTTACACAAAAATATAAACCACCCCCTTGACCCCTCACTGTCTGGATCGCAAAGTCAAAGGTGCTAAATATACTGCCATTAATGGACTGGCTGCAAAACCTCCTTCCCCTTTCCCCAGAGTCTTAATTTATTTTTCGCCTCTGTCAATTCTCATAATAAACTTTTCACAAAGTATCAGCCTTGTTGTGATTAATGTTCATATTCATATTCAGCGCACAAGGCAGAAAGGCAAGTGATAGGTACAGTAAGTGGATTATAGCAACTTTAATCAACATGAAACAGTATTCACAAGCTATTTTACTTCCATAATCTGTTGTAATTCAGAGTGAAAGATGATATTCAACAAGAAAAAACAGGGACTTGGATTTTATCCATCTGGAATTGATTGGATGAGGAAAAATAAGTGTATCAAGAAAGTAGATGAGGTCAATTTTGACATCATGTTGAGTTTATGTTAACATTAAAATAACCATAGAATATTACTGTTAAATAAATACCCAATTAAAGACTAGATGGAGTCTAGACTATTTTCATTCATCTAGGTCAAGGTACAATGTCCGGTAAAATTCAAAGACAACTGGTATGCAAACTTGTCACTTTTTAGCCTTGGGACCTGCTTTTGAAAATGAAACATGCCAACCAAAAATGAGAAGCTTTTGGTTTCCTTGTGGGATTTCGTTAAAATAAAAGCTCTAAAAATTAAGACTAAGTAATTTTATTGTTGTTGTGTAAAATTATTGTTATTTGATTTATTTTTGTTTTACAGTACAATGGTATTATTGCTACAGTAATATTTTCCTTATTTATTTAATAAGTATAATTTAAAATAAAAAACTATATATAATGTTTATACACTCACCTAAAGGATTATTAGGAACACCTGTTCAATTTCTCATTAATGCAATTATCTAATCAACCAATCACATGGCAGTTGCTTCAATGCATTTAGGGGTGTGGTCCTGGTCAAGACAATCTCCTGAACTCCAAACTGAATGTCAGAATGGGAAAGAAAGGTGATTTAAGCAATTTTGAGCGTGGCATGGTTGTTGGTGCCAGACGGGCCGGTCTGAGTATTTCACAATCTGCACAGTTACTGGGATTTTCACGCACAACCATTTCTAGAGTTTACAAAAAATGGTGTGAAAAGGGAAAAACATCCAGTATGCGACAGTCCTGTGGGCGAAAATGCCTTGTTGATGCTAGAGGTCAGAGGAGAATGGGCCGACTGATTCAAGCTGATAGAAGAGCAACTTTGACTGAAATAACCACTCGTTACAACCGAGGTATGCAGCAAAGCATTTGTGAAGCCACAACACGCACAACCTTGAGGCGGATGGGCTACAACAGCAGAAGACCCCACCGGGTACCACTCATCTCCACTACAAATAGGAAAAAGAGGCTACAATTTGCACGAGCTCACCAAAATTGGACAGTTGAAGACTGGAAAAATGTTGCCTGATGAGTCTCGATTTCTGTTGAGACATTCAGAGTCAGAATTTGGCGTAAACAGAATGAGAACATGGATCCATCATGCCTTGTTACCACTGTGCAGGCTGGTGGTGGTGTAATGGTGTGGGGGATGTTTTCTTGGCACACTTTAGGCCCCTTAGTGCCAATTGGGCATCGTTTAAATGCCACGGCCTACCTGAGCATTGTTTCTGACCATGTCCATCCCTTTATGACCACCATGTACCCATCCTCTGATGGCTACTTCCAGCAGGATAATGCACCATGTCACAAAGCTCGAATCATTTCAGATTGGTTTCTTGAACATGACAATGAGTTCACTGTACTAAAATGGCCCCCACAGTCACCAGATCTCAACCCAATAGAGCATCTTTGGGATGTGGTGGAACGGGAGCTTCGTGCCCTGTATGTGCATCCCACAAATCTCCATCAACTGCAAGATGCTATCCTATCAATATGGGCCAACATTTCTAAAGAATGCTTTCAGCACCTTGTTGAATCAATGCCACGTAGAATTAAGGCAGTTCTGAAGGCGAAAGGGGGTCAAACACAGTATTAGTATGGTGTTCCTAATAATCCTTTAGGTGAGTGTATATATATATAAATGTTTCAATATGCCCAGAAAATAATATTATTCAATATAGTCATTGAACGGGTTCCAAAAAAACAAGCGTGAACATGACCTGAGACTACTGAAGTGGAGAGATTTTTTTTAACTGTAACTATAATATATAAATCTGGGAAATCTTTCTGTACTCTCCATAGACAGCTATGCAACTACAACTTTGACGCTTCAAAAAGTTCGTAAAGAGATCGTAAAATGAATCCATATGAATTGAGGGGTCACATATGAACATTGATCAGCGAACATAAACAGTAGCTCAACCGAACCTGCTTGATGCACGAGAATGAACCTCATTGGTTCTCGTGTGTCAAGCGAACATGCTTGAGCTTCCGTTTACCATATCTGATGTGTGAATTGATTAATGTTTATATGTGAATAAAAGCCTAAATTCACTCTGTTCATCATATAAAGCGATCGTGTCTCATTAGAATAGTTTTTTACTAAACCGCTCAATTCATATGCATTAGTTTTACGATCTCTTTATGAACTTTTTGAAGCGTCAAAGTTTCAGTTGCGTAGCTGTCAATGGAGGGACAGAAAGCTTTCAGATTTCATCAAAAAGATCTTCATTTGTGTTCCAAAGATGAACAAAAGTCGTACGGGTTTGGAATAAATGAGGTGAACTAACCCTTTAAAATCAATGGTAATTTTACCAGACATACTAAGAAAAAGTATCTGTATACACTGAGTTAAAATTATAAGGCCTGCGAAACAAATTATTCATAATGAAAAGTTCGGACTAAATTCTGATTGAACGAGGCACATTTGAAGCTGCTGTAAAAATGTCAATTAAAGGGATAGTTCACCCAAAAATGAAAATTACCAAATAATTTACTCACTCTCAAGCCATCCTAGGTATATATGACATTCTTCTTTCAGACGAATACAATCGGAGTTAAAAAATGTCCTGGCTAATCCAAGCATTATAATGGCAATGAATGGAAGCCCAAAATTTGAAGTCCAAAAAAGTGCATCTATCCATTATAAAAGTAATCCACACGGCTGCGGGGGAGGGGGGAGGGGGAGGGGGTAATAAAGGCCTTCTGAAGCGAAGCCATGTGTTTGTGTAAGAAAAATATCCATATTTAACATGTAAAGTAAAATACAGTATCTAGCTTCCTCCAGACCATCTTCCGTGTTTAATTTACGAAAAAAGCGTAACTGGCGTGATGCATGACATCGGACGTAGCGCAAGCATTTTGAACCGCGAGAGACGTTACACTTTTTTCCGTAAGTTGAATACGGAAGGCGGTCTGGTGTAAGCTAGATATTTTACTTTATAACATGTTAAATATGGATATTTTTCTTACACAAACGCATGGCTTCACTTCAGAATATTAATCCCTCCGGAGCCTTTTTTTGGGCTTAAAATTTTGGGCTGCCATTTACTGCCATTATAATGCATGGATTAGCCAGGACATTTTTCAATATAACTCTGATTGTATTCGTCTGAAAGAAGAATGTCATATCTACACCTAGGATGGCTTGAGGGTGAGTAAATGATGGGGTAATTTTCATTTTTGGGTTAACTATCCCTTTAAGCTTTCAGAGAGACTGATGAATGATACATTTATGGCACTATAGTATACCCTACTTTATATACCCCACATGTGGAATTTTGTCCTGGACCCTTGAATTCAATCAATAGAATTCCACTTACCCTTTGTAAAATCACTAGAGCCTCTCGTCACTTATTGCTTTTTTATAACCTTTAAGGAGGCAATAATACCACAGTCATAAGTCATAACACATTTCACAAACACAAATTCAGGAAAAAAGATCACACCAATATTTTGTTCATTTTCTGTATTTTTATTGTCATAACTGTTAAGGGCATTTATAATCCGTATCATACCAACAGGAGAAAAACTGCGTACATCTATGTGACCTTTTAAATACATTTACAGCAGCTGAGGGAATCAGGGAAAGGGCAGGTAAGGCTCAGGGGGGCCGAGAAAACACAGAAGCCTACGAATGACAGCTGGTCTAGAGGAAAAGGGGCAGGGGAGAACCACAAATAACGAGAAAAATATACTGGTGGACTGTGTTCAAACAAATGCAAGCGGAATGAGTATCCTTTTTAACATTTTGATTTGTGTTTCTTTTTCCACGTCCTAAGAAAGAAAACTAAGCATCCAAGCAGGAATCAGCAGACGAACACAGGACCTAAATCACCGGCAGCACCCCGAGGAGCTGCTCCCTATGTTTCAGAATAAAATGAGGGCCGCAGAACCACCCATATCTTGCTCAGACGGATCCGTTCCCATCTCGACTCTGAAATACAGCGGTATATGTGGTTGACACTTCAAGACAGCAGATTGAGCAGATCTTACATGATTCATGTATAACTGGAGCCCTCGATTGTATTAGCGTAAGGTAATACTGTAATATAATAGTTTGTGTAAGGTGCGGTCACATTTACTGTTGCTCCGTGAAATTTCGCATGCGAAATCCAGTTATTTCAACAGGATTCTGCGCATGAAGGCGAAAAAGTTCCCCACGCCAATTTTGCTCAAGTTGTAGCTGGTCACAGCAAATTCACCATGTTAACAGTGACTTCTGAAAGAAATCTGAAAGTGACTTCTTCAATATCGCTAATGTGACTACACCGTAAGTTAAAGCACAAATCTGCTTAAACTGTGTACCGACAAAGATCCACGGAAGCAACGCGTTTCGTAACGGTCATCTGAAATAAATGTACAAACTAAACATCGTCGCTAGTATCTACAAAACATGATGTGTTGATTTTATTCAATGTTTCAGCAAATAACTTACTAAAATTCCTTGAAATAGAAAATAGCCTCTTTTGTGTACTAGAATACATGCTCGTCATACTATCTAGTTTTTTTTTTTTTTAATGCAATTGTACAGGAATAAGTTATCGAAGGAGTAATCGTTTCTTTTTTTTCAATTGAGCATGAGATGTTGAGACAAAGAGCTGGTATATTTATAAATATATTCCCTTATAGTGTATATCGTTTTTGACTGTACGTGACTCGCAGTTGAGATGAGTCCATGCACTGAATGGGCAAAAGAACACGTGCAGCATGGGATCGTCGCGCCACATTCCCGTGTATAAAAAATTCTGTTCGACCGACTTTTACGCAACACACCTGACACTGACCCTAAACCAGCAGTTGAGGCCACTGTCTGTACACAATCATAAAAAGTCACATGTAACATGGGTAATAAAAAGCACTGGTACCTCTAGCTCTAACAAGTCGTTATTCTTTAAAATTGACGGAAAAAAAGAAAGAAAAAGAAAACCGATAAAAGCTTTTTTTTTCAGATGGGAAGTGAAATCTGTAGTCTTCATTAAATACCAGAGGGAGGAAGGGTCAACCGGGACACCACTGAAGGGGACTATTGTAGATTGAGTGGAGGGAAGTTGAACGGAAACATTTCGGATTCACAAGCCTTGCTTGGCCAGGGCGGCGGTCACATCGTCGGCCAGCGTGGCCAGCTGCGGCGACTCGAGCATGTTGATGCTTCCGGACGAGGACATGTGGCTGTGCCGGTGAGGGGAGGTGCCACCTGACAGCCCGAGCGCCTCGATCACAATCTCCGCCCCGTGATCCACGCGTGCTTTGGCTGCGTCGCGGAACAACAGCTTATGGCTTTCAATCTTAGAAAGCAGGAAATAGAAGTCGGTGATGGTCACTTAGCTCGTCCTCATGTATAATGTGGGACGGATGGATCAGTAAAAACAGTTGCGTTTGTGCACTCACCTGTACATGGCCTCCTCCAGGCGTATGGTGGGCATTGTCCAGTGAGCCTACCTTTGCATGGGCTTTTTCTCTGAAGTCCAGCTTAACACTCTCAATGCGCACATGACCACCTCCTGAGACACAAACACAATGCAATTCATTTCTCATTTCTCTGCTGGTGCAATCTTAAAAGAACAGTTTTTTTTCCTTCAAAGAACTAAAAAAAAACTGGATTTTTTTAAATCTAAAGATTTACTATACTGTTCAAAACTTTTGGGGGCAGTACTTTAAAAAAAGAAGTTTTTTTTAAGTCTCTTATGCTTACCAAAGCTGCATTTATTTGACCAAATCTACACTGTAAAAAATATAAATGGAAAATGTACTGGTAATTTTCTGGCAGGACATTATCCAGTAATTTTCCTGAAATTTCCATTAACCCTAAAACACAACACAATGCAATGCGTCATTCAAAATACAAGTAAAACACCTGTAAAAAACCAATATGGAAAATACTGACTTTTTTACAGTGTACAGCAAATAATATAATATTGTGAAACATTATTACAATTAAAATATTAAATATTAACATATGTTTTCTATTTAAATATATTTTAAAATGTAATTTATTCCTGTAATGGCAAAGGTGAATTTTCAGAACCATTACTCTAGTCTACAGTGTCACATGATCCTTCAGAAATCATTCTAATATGATGATTTGCTGCTCAAGAATTATTTCTTATTATCGTCAATGTTTAAAACAGACGTGCTGCTTAATATTCTTTTGTGGTTTCTTTAATAAATGGGAAAAGATTTTCCATTTATTTCAAATATAAATCTTTCATAACATTAAAAACGTGTTTAATGTCACTTTTGATAAATTTTATGCATACTTGTTAAATAAAAGTATTAATAAAATAAAACAAAAACACTGACCCCAAACTTTTCAACGGTACTGAATGTACAGTATATGCTCTAAAATCTATATAAAATACAAAAGTGTATAAAATATCTGTTCTTTTTAAAATACAGATGTGATCACTGTTAATTATTGGAAAAGGTCTGCACGATTCTTATAGCATAAAATAATAATAATTTGAAATGGCAAAATCTTTTTAAATGGGTTTGGCAAAGTAGGAGATTAAAGTATAACCACAAGATGGTGCTGTTATGTCATCCAATAGCCATCTCAGCCGTTGCATGCTTTAAACACAATCTGTATCATGACATTGCAAATTTCCAATCTGTGTCTAAATTTTCCAGAATTCATTAGCATGCTCACCTGGCCTGTGGCGGATGTTGTCCAAGGATCCGCACTTGGAGGTCACATGACTAAGATCAATCTTCTTAGACTGAATGTGAACCTGTAAGAAACACCAGATGTACAAAAGATAAAACACAAATGGGATAATAAAGGCAAGGAGTCACTCCAGTTCTTGTTCACATATGAATCTGCAACATACAAAAAAATAAGCTTTGCCTAAAAAGTAGCAATAATCAGTGAATTCAACTAACTCCACAACTAAACGCATGATAGCTTAGTTGCAAATCAAGTAGAACTGATTAATATGCTGAAGATGTCACAACATCATATCACAAATACACAAATTCTTGATGACAGACTTTCAGATGTTTAGAAATTCATGGCAAAGTAAATACTGGGTTGGTTAGATTGGTGTACTGAATCATCAAATACTTAAAATGAGATTTTGACCTTTGTCCTGATACAAATAAGAGAAATTTTGCTAACTGTTATATCATAGTGCTCATTCCTGCATTAAAAGTAATGTTCCAGAAAGTTAAGGAATATTCCAACCTTAACTAAACAGACAGAGTAAATAATATTTTGTGGGGATCAACCCCATGACCTTAGTAGCCATGCTCTACACAGTGTGCTCATTATAGCTTTGTTGTAATAGTCACTCACAATGACTGACCGCTGCTGCTGCAAGGGGCAGAAAAGCAAATCTGATTGAAGTACAGACATGACTCAGCACATACCAGCTCTGAAAACACTGGTCAAGACATTTCAGTAAGCAATATGCACAATAAGAGAGAACAGAGAGACCAAAACCTAGTGAGCTGACTATGTAGGCAGCTTTTTTAGGCATCAGTACGCTGCCTTTAAGATCATTTATTTTGATCAAATTGTGAGGCTGCATTGCATTTATCCTTTGCAGCGAAAGCAATGGCATAAATGTACTGCAACAAGCTTAGTAAAAAATAACATAAAATTATTACTAAAAACTTAAAATTATATATTTTAAACAATGTATCTGTATGTTGGGTATTTATATTATTTATCACATATTTAGCGTAGCAACAAGTTAACAGCAAACTACTGAAATCAATTATGAGAACTGTACTTTTCACATGAAGAGCACTTTTGACACTACCGTTTAGACAAAGCCAACATACTGATCTACTATTTAAGCTTATTCTTCTTCTTCTAAGGCTAAATAACATATCTCCTCTTAGGGCTTTCAAGCTATAACCACCAAACTCAGGTCAGAACTCCAGACTATTCTAAATTGGGTTGCTATATCTTTTCTAACTTGTCTTACGATTTTCATGAAAAGGACGATCAAAACTACGACAAGTCCCAAAGACTTTTATTGAGTGGGTCAAGACTTTTATACATTAAGACATAGGGCCCTATCATACACCCGGCACAATCAGGGTGCGAACTATGGGGGAGCTTGGCTCCCCTTAATAAGACATGGGCTCCCCTGAAAACGTGATTTGTAAAATTTTGGGGGGTCTCAAAAAATATTGACAATGTGTTACTTTGATGTGCAATTTCAGTTTTGTGTAATGTGATCATTGTGGATTATTATGTGTAAAATTGCAAAAATATCATTCATTCATGCATGACGCAATTTAAACCTAATTCACTTAAATAAAGATAACTATACATGCTATTCTTGTCATGAGCGTCAAGGTGTGGTGGCGCTGTGGTGCAAATTTAGTACATGTTAACGCAAAGATTCGTAGAAAAAATATAAAAGAATATCCACTTCTTGGATTTCTGGACGAACAGCAAAGGAAGGTAAGGCATATTATTCCCAATTATGTGTTGTGGCTGGGTTGTTATAGGTCTGCGTGACTCGATGTCTTAGGCCTAATTGAACGGAGGAATTATGGCATTCTTCTGTAGCCTAACGAGTAACTTTAACCGTTGTTCATGTGAACTCAAAGACAGCCGGATACTTTGTTTATAGACTATTTGTGGGTGACTCTTTGCTGTTTGACCTATCAATTTGTGTCGATTAAGTATAATAGGGTAAATCCTGTATAGTGATTTATCCTGTATAGTGCTTGCATTTATCCTATATAGTGCCCCCCCCCATCACCCCCCCAAAACAAAAAAAGTGGGCTCCCCCAAAGGCCACGGTATAGTTCAAACACAAGTGTTTTTTGCTAGTTTCAGTTATCATTTTCCCGTCCAGCGCTACGTTGTTTAAATAGCAATTTCATTTGCGCCCATGGGCGTGCTGTCTGAAAACAAGGTGTGTTCAGGCGCATTGTTGGCGCATTGCTATTTTGAGGCAACTAAAATAGACTGCGGCATTGACCAACAAAAACCTGGTCTAAAGTCAATAGCGCAGTATTTTTTGTGTTATTTAAATGGCGCGTCAGAAATATGCGCATATAGGCGGGTCCACAACGCGCGTACACTCTGCTTATTACACACACAGGGACATGCAGCAGCACACAAACATTTTTAAATATAAAAAATAAAAGGACTCCACTCTGGAGAAGTGTTCAGTCTCTCCGCTCGCAAATTCCGCCATTTAAATAACGAATCCACCATGGTGCAAGCGCAACTGGCTTTAAAAGGGAATGGGAGATGAGACTTTGATTGGTTTATTGCATGTTACGCCCAAAACACACCCATTACTCATTAAGAGAATAGGGACAACCCTTTTAGACCATGCGCCGTTAAACTAGCAAAAGTGGATTCGGACATGCCCTAAGGGCACTTGCGCCATGTGCTTTAGACTATGCGCTTAGATCGTTAAAATAAGGCCCATATACACTGCGTCCGAAATTGCGTACCGAGTAGATACTACATTTGAATTTGAATTTACTTTGTGACTGTTAAAAAAGTATATACTCTATATAGTATGAATATGGGTAGTATAAATGAAATTCAGACATACTACATTCGCCATGTTGTTACTGTCACATGACCCACCAGTGTCAGTTGCGTCGCTTCACCTCCTTTCATAAATCACCTCCTGTGACCTTACGGGATAGTTAAGTGTCTAGCGAATGTGCACTTCAGAATTTTGGCAGAAGTAGTAGTTCATCCGGGGACTTTTCGAATACTATATATTCTGACACTACTGTTTTGGTATACTAGGAAAGTATTCGATTTTGGACACAGCGATAGAGTATTTAAGCTGTTTATCACTAGCAAAGCTTAATGACTATCCTAGGACAACATAATATTTAACAGTATTATTGATCTGACTGTACTGACAGTTGTATGAGAACTGAACTGAGCTGGACAATGACAACTGCTTCATAGAAATGAACTAATTTATTAATTGAGGATCCTTCCAATGGAACAGAATCAACACTAATCTGACTTAACCGAATTTATCTGATAACAGCCGAAGTGCATAATTTTCCTGTTATCACTGTAAAGTCGCTTTGAAACAAACTGTTTTGAATAAAGCGCTATATAAATAAAGGTGACTTGACAAAATGCTAAAACATGCTAGCAACATGCTAATTCATGATAGCAATGTGCTAATCATGCTATAACAACATGCTAAAACATATTAGCAACAAATGTTAAATGATGCTAGTAATATTCTAATATTCATGTTAGAAACATGTTAACAATGTCCTAAAACATGCTAGCAATGTTAAATCATGTTAACATACTACTTAATATGTTATCTATATGCTAATCAGGCTAACAACATGCTAATACAATCTAAGAATGTGTTAAATAATGCTAACAACATGCTAATCATGCTAGCAACATGTTAAAACATGCTAGCAACATGTCAACAATGTGAAATCATGTTAACATGCTAGCAATGTGTTAACAGCATGCTAATCATGTTAACAAAATGTTAAAACGTTATCAAAATGTTAGCACAGGTTAAATAATGTTAGCATGTTAATTTGTGTTAACAAAAAAATAAATGCAACATGCTAAAACATGCTAGCAACGTTAAATAATGTTAACAGAATTTTCATTTGTGTTAGCAAACATGAATGCAACATGTTAATAATGCTAAAAACATGCTAAACATGTTAACAAAATGGAAAATAATGTCAACATGCTAATAATGCTAGCAACAGCAAGCAATGTTAAATCAAGCTAGCAATATGCTAAGAACATGCTAGCAACATGATAAAACATGCCAGCAACATGTTAACATGCTAATCATGTTATTAATGTTAACATGTTAAATGTTGGCAGCATGTTAATTTGTGTTAGCAAGCATGAATTCAACGTTAACAATATGCTAACCATGTTATCAACATGTTAAATGTGCTAGCAACGTTAAATAATGGTAACAGCATGTTAATTTGTGTTAGCAAATATGAATGCAACAAGTTAATCATGCTAGTAATGATAAACATACTAACAAAATGTTAACTCAAGCTAGTAAAATGCTAATAATGCTATCAACATGCTAAAACATTTAAGCAATGTGTTAAATCATGCTAGCAACATTTTATTTGGTGCAGAGTGACAGGAGTATTGGCTGTAATAATAATTACTGGAGTAATATATATTTAAATATATTCAAATAGAAAAGTTATTTTAAATTAAATATTACAAGTTTTACTGTATTTTAGCATAGGTGAACATTAGAGACTTTAATTAAAAGATTAAATCTAAAGACTTAAAACTTAAAATGTACTGTATATAACACACTAAGCCACTGCCTTTGTGGAGCACTCCAAATAAGTCACTTATGAGGTTCCATTTCAGTTAGGATGCTGCCTATGTAGGCGGCAGACAGCAAGGCGGCTTACTAGGTTCTGGAACAGAACCTAAAAAGTAAGTATAATAGAGGAAACCTTGAAACCTAAAGAAGAGAAGAATGAAAAGGTTGACAGCAACTACTCTATGGTACAGACTGTTGATCAAAACTGTTTCAGCATGAAAATAACCATATACATTACCAATTTTTTTCTCAAACAGAGAATTAAAAGATACTGAAAAGGAGGATGATGCACAGTCTTATTTTGATATGACTACCATACAGTAGACACACAAGTGTTGATGGGTCACCATCAAACACCTGCATTACAGTTTACAAATATATACATATAGGGTGTATATATTTTCACATGATGAACAACAAGAAGGGACTTCAGTTTTGCATTTTAGCCCACGTGTGAAGATATATCTGATGTGTGTGTGCATTCAAGGTCGTCTGCCATGGTACGCATTTTGTCTTACTGAGCATCCAATGCAGCAGAAACGTATCCAGAACAAAAGTTGGAATTCTAGGACTCTCAGATCCAAAAGGAAAGTGAAATGTTAGGGTTATCCAGATTTAATCTTAATGGACAGAGTAAACCGTGGAGGTCTGTTGGCTTTGGAAGAGAAGGAGAGAGAGACATAGGGAGAGATGGAGCAGTACATACATTGCCTCCACGGGGCGAATGCTTCAGATTATCCTTGGATCCGCACTTTGACTGTACGTGACTGAAGTCCAGCTTCTTGTTTAAAATTTGAATCTAGAAAAATACAAAGATATGTGGCTCTTTTAATGAAGATGGAAACACACACTAACATATGCCTACATGCACACACACATACAGACAACTGGTAGCCGTGCATTGATGAGACAGATCAGTAAGAGTGGTTCAAATAACAACCCATAAAGATGAACTTGACCCGTCTCTATGTGCTCACAGCACCTGCAGCCAAGAATCAACCGGGCAATACCCAGTGACTAAAAGTAAAGCGTTGACAAAGCAACAAAGTTGAGCAGATGTCAACTTTATGTAAATGTGCAGCAAGTAAAACAATGCAGCTAGTGGCGAGCAATGCCTGTCTACAAGCAACCATCAGTGCAGAAACGTGATGATTTAAATACTGTCAGTATGAACTCTCCTTAAGGGTTGAACTGCAACTGTACTCACTGTTGACACTGTTTCCAAAAGTTAGACACATATTTTATGCTAATTAATGCTGAAAGTATCTCCATTAAGTGAAGCCATCCCACTGAAGGGCTGAATAAATGAACATGGATGTAGTTCTAGATAAACATTACAAATGTAATTAGCTGTAACATGTGAAATAATATATATATATATATATATATGTATATATATTTTGTGACGAGCCGGGCGAGCGAGAGCCGTGAGAGAGTGACGCGAGGCCGGTGAGTGATTTAATGATGAGCGCCAGCTGCACGCCACACCGGTCTCGGATCTCTCACGGAGGAGCTCGGATGCATAAAAGGAGGAGCGTCGACAGTGAATTTTTAATATACACCGATCAGGCATAACATTACGACCACTGACAGGTGAAGTGAATAACACTGATTATCTCTTCATTACGGCACCTGTTAGTGGGTGGGATATATTAGGCAGCAAGTGAACATTTTGTCCTCAAAGTTGATGTGTTAGAAGCAGGAAAAATGGGCAAGCGTAAGGATTTGAGCGAGTTTGACAAGGACCAAACTGTGATGGCTAGACGACTGGGTCAGAGCATCTCCAAAACGGCAGCTCTTGTGGGGTGTTCCCGGTCTGCAGTGGTCAGTATCTATCAAAAGGGGTCCAGGGAAGGAACAGTGGTGTACCGGCGACAGGGTCATGGCGACAGGGTCAATAAGTGGCCAAGGCTCATTGATGCATGTGGGGAGAGAAGGCTGGACCGTGTGGTCCGATTAAACAGACGAGCTACTGTAGCTCAAATTGCTCAAGAAGTTAATAATGGTTCTGATAGAAAGGTGTCAGAATACACAGTGCATCACATTTGTTGTGTATGGGGCTGCACAGCCGCAGATCTGTCAGGGTGCCCATGCTGACCCATGTCCACCGCTGAAAGCGCCAACAGTGGGCAGGTGAGCATCAGAACTGGACCATGGAGCAATGAAAGAAGGTGGCCTGGTCTGATGAATCCCATTTTCTTCTACATTACGTGGATGGCTGGGTGCGTGTGCGTCGCTTATCTGGGGAACACATGGCACCAGGATGCACTATGGGAAGAAGGCGAGCTGACGGGGGCAGTGTGATGCTTTGGGCAATGTTCTGCTGGGAAACCTTGGGTCCTGCCATCCATGTGGATGTTACTTTGACACGTACCACCTACCTAAGCATTATTGCAGACCATGTACACCCTTTCATGGAAACGGTATTCCCTGGTGACTGTGGCCTCTTTCAGCAGGATAATGCACCCTACCACAAAGCAAACATGGTTCAGGAATGGTTTGAGGAGCACAACAATGAGTTTGAGGTGTTGACTTGGCCTCCAAATTCCCCAGATCTCAATCCATTCGAGCATCTGTGGGATGTGCCAAACAAAAAAAGTCAGATCCATGGCCCCACCTCGCACCTTACAGGACTTAAAGGATCTGCTGCCAACATCTTGGTGCCAGATACCACAGCACACCTTCAGGGGTCTAGTGGAGTCCATGCCTCGATGGGTCAGGGCTGTTTTGGCAGCAAAAGGGGGACCAACACAATATTAGGTCATAATGTTATGCCTGATTGGTGTATATATATAACATAATATACACTCACCTAAAGGATTATTAGGAACACCTGTTCAATTTCTCATTAATGCAATTATCTAATCAACCAATCACATGGCAGTTGCTTCAATGCTTTTAGGGGTGTGGTCCTGGTCAAGACAATCTCCTGAACTCCAAACTGAATGTCAGAATGGGAAAGAAAGGTGATTTAAGCAATTTTGAGCGTGGCATGGTTGTTGGTGCCAGACGGGCCGGTCTGAGTATTTCACAATCTGCTCAGTTACTGGGATTTTCATGCACAACCATTTCTAGAGTTTACAAAGAATGGTGTGAAAAGGGAAAAACATCCAGTATGCGGCAGTCCTGTGGGCGAAAATGCCTTGTTGATGCTAGAGGTCAGAGGAGAATGGGCCGACTGATTCAAGCTGATAGAACAGCAACTTTGACTGAAATAACCACTCGTTACAACCGAGGTATGCAGCAAAGCATTTGTGAAGCCACAACACGCACAACCTTGAGGCGGATGGGCTACAACAGCAGAAGACCCCACCGGGTACCACTCATCTCCACTACAAATAGGAAAAAGAGGCTACAATTTGCACGAGCTCACCAAAATTGGACAGTTGAAGACTGGAAAAATGTTGCCTGGTCTGATGAGTCTCGATTTCTGTTGAGACATTCAGATGGTAGAGTCAGAATTTGGCGTAAACAGAATGAGAACATGGATCCATCATGCCTTGTTACCACTGTGCAGGCTGGTGGTGGTTGTGTAATGGTGTGGGGGATGTTTTCTTGGCACACTTTAGGCCCCTTAGTGCCAATTGGGCATTGTTTAAATGCCACGGCCTACCTGAGCATTGTTTCTGACCATGCCCATACCTTTATGACCACCATGTACCCATCCTCTGATGGCTACTTCCAGCAGGATAATGCACCATGTCACAAAGCTCGAATCATTTCAAATTGGTTTCTTGAACATGACAATGAGTTCACTGTACTAAAATGGCCCCCACAGTCACCAGATCTCAACCCAATAGAGCATCTTTGGGATGTGGTGGAACGGGAGCTTCGTGCCCTGGATGTGCATCCCACAAATCTCCATCAACTGCAAGATGCTATCCTATCAATATGGACCAACATTTCTAAAGAATGCTTTCAGCACCTTGTTGAATCAATGCCACGTAGAATTAAGGCAGTTCTGAAGGCGAAAGGGGGTCAAACACAGTATTAGTATGGTGTTCCTAATAATCCTTTAGGTGAGTGTATATATATATTTAACATAATTTGTAATGTAAATATGTAACCTTATATATAACTTCATATGTAAATTCATGACCAATAAAAGAAAAGAAAGTAATTAATAGAATAAAAAATAGAAAAGATAGATAATTATAGCTATAAAGGTTAATATATATAAAGATTTATATAAGTTTATAGACAAAATCTGTGTTCTTGGTAAAGAATGATGAAAATCTAAGTAAAATTGCATTATTACATTTATTTGCATAGTGAAAGAAAATAAGGAGAACCTTTTAATGGGCCTTTTAATAGAAGAAGCCCCTCTCCAATATAATAGGTGCAAGAACAAGAAATACCTAAGAGGCCAACGAAAATGAATTAGTGCGACATAGTCTATAAAGGCTAAATGTACTTTAGTCCATCAGACACCTGAGTCAAGCGATGACATTTGACTGCTGTAGTCAATGTACAGTGACAGTTTCACACATCATCTGAGGCACAATCAATTTAGCTGTTATTGCAGTGGAACAGAGACTTCAACAGTGCACTTACCACCAGGCTGTTGGCTGTTGTAGTAGCATGCTTTTAACTGGCCTCAGCTGTTTTCTAAAACAGTGTTAATTTATTAGGGAATAGGGATTTGGACCTGGGATAGTTCAGAAAGCAGGTCAAAGTGAACAACTGTAGTCAATGTTACTGAAATCTCTTGAACACATACTCTTGCACACATGCCAGTCTACGGAAATACTGCAAACCTGAATGAAGTGCACATAATACAGACGCAGAGGGGCTGATGGAGAACAATGCGCAGATGATGATGACCATTCAGGGAGAGAGACAGCTGCACCAGAGCGAGAGTCTGTGTTTGGTCTTGAGAAATACATGAGTCATGAAAGTTCTTAACTTTACATACACTCTCCAAGCTACGACATAGTCAAATGTGGAAAGGTCAACTCTGTCTGAGTGACGAAAAGTGCCATGAAACACACACACACACACACTTTCCATATGATTTTTATACTGTACAAACTGTATATTCTATCCCCTTACACTAACCCTACCCCTAAACCACCCGTCACAGAAAACTTTCTGCATTTTTACATTTTCAAATATAATATAATTCTAAGCTGTTTTCCTCATGGGGACCAAAAATGTCCCCACAAGGACAAGAATTTTAGATATTGCCATCTTTGTGGGGACAATTTGTCCCCATAATGTAGGGTTTACCAGGACACACACACACATTATTAAATGGGTCACATGAGTAGTCACATTTTTGCTCAATCTTTTAAGATGTTTTGAGATACTTTTACATAAAAATACTGTAACTTTCAGAACTCAAAACATGAGTTTATTGAAAGTTGCAAAAAATAGCTTGTTTTGAACTTTCAGCGATAAAGTTTTCAAAGAAGTCTTATGGGTACAACAGCACAAAAAACTCCACTATCATTATGGACTTCATACTGGGGAAATTTTTAAAAATGAGATGACCAGTGCATCTTAATGGGAATGTTACTCTGCAGGACTCACTAACTGGTGACAAAATAGTATAATAATAGCAACGTTTTTCTTACTATTATTGTGCAAATTTATGACCAGTCAAAAAAAAATCTTTGAGGACAGTAAAATTATTTGTATAAAAAAATTTGCAATTTTGAAATTATATTTTAACAATGTTTTCTTAAACAAGAAGTATTAAAGGCATAGTAGCACACCCTGTATTTCTATAGGTCAGAAAAACGGTGAAATATGATCATGAAGAACTAAATTATGACTTAAGACCTTATGCTTTAAGAAATGAGGTATGGTATGATCTCTAAATTTATCTAAATCCTATATACTGTAAAAATTATCATCATTAATTACATTACAAATAAAATATTTAATATTGTCCGTTTTTATAGAAGAAGGGGGGGGGGTGCATATAGGTATGATACAACCTCTGTAGGGATGTTATCAAAATCATTCTGAAAATTATAAATTAATTTATAAGATAAACATCATTATTCATTATATTTGTAAAATAAAAACAATTTAGATTTGAACAGATGCAAGTATCTGCATAACTCAGCTCTAGAGCTGATGTAGCTTTGCAGTTTTTAGACGAATATTAATCCAATGAAATGTTCTGACATTATTAAACATGCACATGCTTTCCGAGTTTTCCAGTTTCCAGGGTTTCAGACTGTCCCCGTCTGCTTTAGTGGCCCTCAGTAGACATATTATGTCATTCAGGCACAGACAGGCGCAGCAGTCTTACCCTTGGGCAAACACAGAATAGCAGTGGTCGCCACATGCCCGCTCACTGAACCTTGAGAGATTGTGGCTCATGTCACTCTCTCTTAGACCTGTTCTATGAGTGAATATGCTGGGGAGACACCCGCTGTCATCCAGGGGTGAGGGAGCTTTTGGGTCCAGACAGATTCAGGCCGTGGCATAGGTTATACAACACACCCTCCTTAGGGTCTCCTGAGTGCCCTAAAATGAACTCCAATGCCATTTTCAAGTTCACTAGATGATTCATCAGTGTAAAGTGAACAGGACTCACAAAGACTAGATAAACTAGTGACAAACTTAGAAAGTGACGATGATTTAATTGCTACTTTTCACTATTATCATTCATTGTTTAAAATGGGTAACAATCTACGGTAACACTTTATTTTACAGTGCCATTGTTACATATATTACATGTACTTACCATAGAATTTAACAGTAAATTATGCATAATTCATCCTTTACCCTAACCCTATAGTAAGTACATGTTGTTAATTAATATTACACAGTACTTAAATATACAATTACAATGTACACTTTAAAATAAAGTGTAACCCAATCTACATTTATGTTGTATTTCTTTATTATTTTATCATGTAGAATTTTGTCATCAAAAACATATATATATATTTTTTTGCTACTGTACTTTTAACTTTTATATATACAAATTCTAAATAACTTAAGTTTTGATGAAATAGAAACTCAACTAACATTATAAATGGACTTCATTGGAAGAAAATATTTTAAAATGACATAAAAAAATCATATAATCATATAAAGGAATGTCTATCAAAATAATTCTTAAAACAACCATTTTCCCCAATCCAATCATTTCCCGATCAAGCCCCGTCCAACATTTTTTCTTCTTTAATTATTTCAAATGTAATCATTTAATATCGAGTTTTGTTTTGTCACAAAGTTTTCACTTCAAAAGTGCACAAAAACTGATCTTGTCCTCATTACAAAAACTTAAGATTATGTTTCACGCATCATTTTCTCAAGAATATAAATCTAACACATTGTTTTTGAGACATATAAGATAGACACACTCAATTACTCCCATGTCCTTCCTTATAGTTTATCACTGCAGTCTCCCACCCCAATAACCTCATAATCTCCCACTCCTCTGGCTGACGAGATCCTTTTCTCTGCACTGCTGCACTCTGCCACAAGCCAGACATAAACATGTCACTCCAGCATGCAACCTACACCCTACTCATTATAGCAAGCTTGCATGAAATGACCTAAAAACACAAGGGGTGTTTACATCACGAGCCTGTCCCCATCGTCCCAAGAACTCTATTCATCCAGAAAACAAACCTCCTACAAGACCAGTGTGTCCTAGACAAAGGAGGAAAACAACCTTGGTGCATGGGTGTATATGCATTCATGTGTGTATTCTTGAAGTTTCTATAATCCCAGAATGCAACCCAAGGCTATCTAGCATACAATCCAATAATTCCAAAAGTTTTCTGTATTAGAACATTCGCTCCAGAATTTCTATATGAGATGTTGCAATAGAGAGGAATAAATAATAGATAGTCAGACAAATAACATTCTTTAGTACTGGGGCAATACCTGATGGTATATGACAGTGTTAAAAATGTAATATTTTTACATTTAAATATACATATACTTATATAACATAAAAAAATTACATTAAATAAAATAACTTTATATTATTTGTCTTTATAAAATTACTTATGCAATTAATTTAAATCAACTGACAGCCCAAATATTCATTTAATACAGAATTACAGTTATGGTCTACTCAACAAGCTTCTTCACGAGTTAGTGACATCACTAACCCTAAAATTGAAAGAACACGCAACAAAGGGGTTGAGGCAACAAATGTTGAGAAGAGGAAAAGTTGTTGTAGTAGAGCACATTTAGGAGTCTTCACATCCGTCTTTTTACATTTATTGCAATACAGTACGTAACACAAATGCAATAGCATGTCATAAAAACAAAATTACCACATAAGTTATAACCGTAATTAAACTATACCTGTTCTATCTTCATGCAGCATATATTCTCTGGCTCAGTAGGCATTTTACAACAGTTCCCACATGAGCGATTTATAGATTATTATGACAGAATATGCTAATCAATGACTTGAAGATAGTTAACTTCACATCAGTTACATAAATTCATCAACTGACCATTCAGAAACGTCCTGTTGCGTTCTACATGTTGTCACTTCTTCTTGAGTCTCTCCATCATTATCCAGACTCCGGTTTGAACATAAAAGGCTCAACAGTTTCTGACTATTTCAGTGCGTGTCTGCATGAGGTAATCGGAGCTGCTAACATGAGCTCTTGAAGCTCTGCCCTCTTCCCGAAAGGGACACACAAAAACAGTGCGTTTTTGCTCACCCTCCAAAAATGACAATTTTAACATACTATAAAAAACGATCTGTGGGGTATTTTGAGCTAAAACTTCACATACACACGCTGGGGACATCAGAGACTTATTTTACATCTTGTAAAAAGGGCATTATAGCCCTTTAAGAGCATTCTTGTGATCATCTCAAAGTGCAAACGTTGCCATTTAAAAAGATAAAGAAAAGATTGAATAAATAATATGAGGTAAAGTTTTGGAACATGATTTGCTCCATGTCATGAGAACAAGTGCTATATTACCTTTCAGTCAAGCAAATAACCAGTCAATCCAAAAAGATGAGTGAAATGGCCTAACAGCTATTATGTGCAGCCATTAGCATGCACACAGTGAATTGATACATGCGGATAAGTGCGAGACACAGTAAAGAACACTTGAAAGGACAGTGTGCCCACAAGGAATAGAATCGACCCTGAAGGAGCATAACAACAGCAAGAAAGACAGATGGGGGGGGGGTTGGTTTGGGGGGTTGGGTTGTTGGCTATTAGCCTCAGTTGTGGGGAAATCGGATTTTGACTTGCCTGGCCCCCCTTGGGCTGGTACTTGATGTTGTCAGTGGAACCAATCTTGGATCTGATGTTCTTGAGGTCAGGCAGCGGCTGGTTAATGACGCGCAGCTGTTTGGGTGTAGTTGCCGGGGATTTTGGAGGTGTGCGGATAATGGCCACTTTCTTCTCCTGTGACAGCAGGCTGAGGGATTTGGGGGTGCCCGGAGTGCGGGGGGTTCCCGGAGTACGGCAAGAGTAGCTGGGAGGGGTTCCAGGGGTGATGGCCGTGGACCCGGGAGTGCGGGGTGTGGAGGTGCCACTGCGGGCAGAGCGGGACCGAGCAGACTCTGTGCCTACAGTTGAAACAGAACTTAATTAGCAGTTTAAATGCTAGGATTTAGGAACTGCAAAATCAACATATGTGTGTGAAGATGACTCACATTTTCTCACATAAATAATACAGTGCAGTCTAAAGTCCACTAGTGAAAATGCTCCCATTTAGCTTTTTCCTAATTTAATACAACAGATATTATATTGAGACCTGTTTTCAGAGAATGTATGTTTGATATTCAGCAAGGATGCATAAAAACTAATTAAAAGTGTCAGGACAGACATTTATAAAGTTACACAAACAAAAATAAATGCTGTTCTTCTGAACTTTCATCAAAGCATCCTGAAAAAAGTACCATGGTTTCCACAAAAATATTAAGCAGCACAATTTGTTTCAACATTGATAATACAAAGTAATGTTTCTTGAACACCAATCCAACATATTAGAATGATTTCTGAAGGATAATGTGATACTGAAGACTGAATACTGAAAATTCAGCATTGTCATCACAATGCATATATTAAAATAAAATAAACAATTATTTTAAATTGTAATAATATTTCCTACTTACTGTTTTTAATTGTATTTTTGATCAAATAAAGGTGGTTTTCACTTGATTAGTATAAATAAACAAGTTAAAAACAAGGAAAAGCTGAGATTATGAAAACAAGCCATAATATCTTATGCAATGTTGCTTCTTAAGTAAATTCTACTAGTTAGAAGTAATTTCTTTGCATAGTGGACTTTTTCAGACTTTTGGACCCAACATAATGATGACAATGATAGATACTACTACTTTTTTTTTTAATTTTTTTTTTTTATATTTTTTAAATGTTATAATGTATATAAATATTTAATAGACTTTAAATGTCACAAACACATAAGTAAAAGTGTTTATACTCACATGCATAACTGAAAAAAGTAAAGTATACACAAAAATGTAAAAGAAAATCCCTATGTAAAACAGTGCCTATGAAAATTATTCACCTTTTTAAATTAGTGTTAGGGTGCATACATAGATTAGTGGTAAACACTGTAGTTCCACTTTTGTAACAAAATGTGCTATTGGGGTGAATAACTTTTAATGGCACTGTACTTTGAATGCGCTTTTATGGTGACTGTATCCTTGCACAGGACAGAAGGTATGAAAGACTGACAATAAACAGGGTGAAACAGTAGGGATGATACTCTATACCTGTCATACTATGAGACCTGCCTGTCCTGTGCTCTGCTTTGACTTCAGTACGGAAAGCTACAGGAGCAGGGGAAGAAAGGGTGTGAGTGTATAGAGAGTATGAGTTAAAGAAAGTCGGTAGATACTGAAGCAGAGATTGAAGATGTGTCCTAAAATAGATCCAAATGCATCCAAAAAGCTTTAAGGAAGCAATTCAGATTCTTTGGCACCCCACAAGAGTTTAGATTAGTGCTTTATTAACCAGTTCTTGCAGTGCATACTGGCTTTTTTAAAAATAAAAACCATGCATAATAAAATGTAATTTTGATCAAAACAAGCGATAATTAAGCCTGATCGATGTCAAATATTATTACATATGTGGTTGTACTTGTATTCAAGAAATAAAGATGCATATTATTGTTACTTTTATATGCCACATTATTCTGACTTTAGAAGTGTTGTATTATAGATGGCAGGATGTACATTAAACAACTGGTTTTGCTAAAACTAAAAATATATGTATATTACTATAACACAGTCATCACTTTATGAATTTAATTACTATATCAATATTGCGAACTGCCCAATATCCTCACTAAAATCTGCAAGTCTGAAGAACCTAGAAGAGCGTTTGCTTATTGTGCATTGTTGTGGTAATTCATCTCGTACCTTGATTGATTCAAGCAAAAGGGGAAAAAGGGAAGGAAACTGGGAGGAAAATATAGAGATAGAAACAATAAAAACAATGATTTCTACAAGTACAAGAGAAAGCCTCTTACATGTGGGCCTGCGTGGGGCTGTGGACCCAGAACTGGTAATGGAAGTGGAACTCTCCTCATGCTCAGCCATGTGTGAGCGACGGGTCAGTATGGATGCTGGACGTGGCAGGGACGACCTCTTCTCTGGGCTCCGGGAACCACCATCCTGAGGACAGAATCATTAATCCTGTTGGAATCATGGTGAACTTAAAGCAATAGTTCATCCAAAATGAAACATCTTAACTTTTTGTCAGTAAACTTCTCTTTATACTGTTTTTCCTTTTGTGCTCCACAGAAGAATGTCATGAACAACATGAGGTGAGAAAATCATTCATTTTCACTTTTAGGTTAACAAATTCTAGGATGCCGTTTTCTCTGAAAAGTTACACGTTTCTAATATTGTGCAGAAGCAAATAGTCATTTGAACCATCTCGCTCCCTGCTTACCTTTACAACATATATATTTAGCGATACTGGGTCTGCTGAAGAAGGACGGGGCTCATAAAGATCTGCCTCAACCAACGGGCTCCTTTTATTGGAGGAGCTGGCGGAGTTCGGCCGGGCCGGCAACAAAGCCTCTGCCCGAATTTTAGAGGTAGGGATCTTTGTTAGTGTTGTGGGATTGGAGGTCTATGGTGAGAGGAACACGGACAGATGAGCGATTCATGCACAATGAAAATGAAACCAAAAACATGAGCAGAAAATGAAATCAAATTCAACATGAAAAAATGTTTACACAAATGAAATGAGCAACATCTAACCACACATCTGGGGATACAAGGGCATTTACCAGAATGCATAAACACTCAGGCATTAAAAATGAGCAAGCACAATAAAATAAGAAAATATGTCTAGTTTCTCTGAATGTAGTGTTAGTACATGGGCCATTAAACTGCTTGAGGGGGCACAATGTATCACTTTAAGGTTAAAGGAAATAAGGGAAAAAGGTCATGCAAACTTGTAAAACAAACACAATGCAGAAATGAGATGTGATGTACAGACAATACAAAGAGTGGAAACCAAAGAACTGCGAACTGCGAGTCTCAAAATGCAGCTCTGTCACATTCTATTAGCTCTGTTTACAAGCGGTGTGAACTATTCATTATTGAATTAAGAATGCTTATTAAATTTCATTTATATAATTTAATAAGCATTCTCAATTCAATAATGAATAGTTCACACCGCTTGTATATACTTTATAGGGCTTGACATTAATCTTTTTTTACTCACCAGCCACTGTGGCTAGTGGTTTACCAAAGTTACTAGCCACTCAGCATTTTCACTAGCCACAATTTTGACATCGATGCCATGGGCTAACACTAATTTGGCAGAAGGTATATTAGGCTGCTGTTACTTTAAGACCTGACACACGGATCCATTATACTGTTACACATGCGTTTTCTTTCTCAACTGTTTACATTTACTTAAAGGTGCACTATGTACAATTTTTTCAGTAAAATATCCAAAAATTACTAGGCCAGTGTTATATATTTTGTTCAATTGAGTACTTACAATATCCCAAATGTTTCCAACTATTTGTAAATCGTGAGAAAATTGCTATTTTAACCAAGGAACCGGGACGTGTGAGGGAGTCGCCTGTCAATTGCGTCATATCTGTGTTACCCTCGGTTTCTGGTTTTATTTAGCGGAAACGCTTTACTCTTACTGCAGTGTGCAACAAGTGTCATAGCAGCCGCCGAGCGAATGCACAGAGTAATGTCATAACATAATTTTCAACACACTCAAATGTATCTAATGATAAACAGAGCTGCGTTACCTCATACTCATGACCGGAAAAGCGGAAATGGCGCCGGCGACTGTGGCATAATAAAAGTCCCGCTGCTCACGAGGCGTGTGTTGCGCAATCGCTCCAGCGGCCTTGCTCAGCTCCCACACCGGTCTGCTCTGCTTCATACTACAGTAACGTTAATAATCGCATACATGAACATGATGTCTGCATGTTTTTTCCACCAGCTGTTAAGTGAAGACTACATGTCCCAAGATTCTGCGCTTAAACTTGGCGTCATCAAACTACGCCTTTGTTTTGAATAGGCGACCTCTAGTGGACGGAAAAGTTACATAGTGCACCTTTAAAACATAACTGACTGTCTTTATGTGAATACTCGCCAAGACCAGCATTTTGACATTATTTTTTGTGTATTTGACTGTAAGTGCAATAAGCAGCAAAAAGAACTCAATTTAGTACTGAGAGGCAGCTTTAGGTGCACACACTTTGTGTGTGAGCACAAAATCTAAGGAAATTAGTAAAATGATACATATATGAGCAATCCCATGCTGAAATTTATGCCCTGTAACACCAACAATATTCATCTGGAGCAAATGACACGAGTGAGTGAAGGGGAGGCAGGTTTGTGTGTCAACTCACTGTCGGAGAGCAAAAAAGCGCAGCTGGTATCATCTATTCTGTGGAAAGTAAGTACTGGAAGCTTTCATATATTTTAGTATCGATATGTATCGAAAAATTTATATTTTCGACAACACTACATTGCACTTAATTTTTTATTTCAGATGCATTTTTAAAAGACTACAATTGAAAAATGTATAAGCCTACAGTATATTATATAGCCTATAAAATTCAAGCCGCCAAAGTAGCTAGTAAGAGTGACTGCGTTACACGGCACTGCTGAAATCCACCCACATTTGGTGGGTTGGGTGCTAATGTCAAGCCCTGTATATAGGCTATATGTACAAACTACAAAATAAAAAAGACAACCCTTGGTATGTTTGTGTAAAAACCAAGCCATGATTTGTCTTTCATAATTAATCACTTCTATTATATTTATGATGAGTACTTGAGCTAATCCCTAGTATACAGACTCGATCTATTGACAACCTGTTAAGCAAATTTTGCACTTGAATTTAGATTATTATATTTGTGTAAAATCTGACATGGTCCTTACAGATACCCGATCTCTGGAGTGCCTGGCCACACTGAAGGGCAGTCGACCATCTGCAGACACTGCAGAGAGAAAGAGAGAAAAAGAGAGCCAGAGAATGATACAGAGAAAGAGAAATACTGTGACCATGACCATTAAGATACAGAATATCCTCTCTAATGAAAATAAGCGTATTGAAAATTACACACTGCAAATGCAATCTTGTATTCAAAAGCAGCCACGTGTACTTGACATTTTAGTCTGATTTGTTTTAAAGCCTTTTTATACTTATTTTATACTTATATCATAAGGCTGAAGTGTGTAATGTCACAGGTTTGTTAACTGAGATTTGTTTTTTAAATGCTTCAAGCCAAGGTATTTCTACCTTTCTACATTTCTAATTAGGCTATTTAGGGTCAAATATGAAATGGATTGTTACTCACAACTGAATATTTTGTAGCTACTGGAAAGCTCTGCTCTTAAAACAACTTGGCACAGCATAACAGAGAATTTGAAAATGAACTGTATTACATAAGAGGCTTTTCAGTAAAGTCTAATTGGGGCACTGCAGCAATGTATCAGATGTCTACCATGAATTCAAGCACAATTCCCAGAAAGCTAACAGTGGAACTTCATTATGGCACAGTAAGTTCCTTTCCCCCAGACAGATGGAGGCCATTTCTTTTAACCAACCGCCCAGAACTCACTCAAACCACCAGTTGCCTGGCAACCAATGCAATTGGTCCCTGAATGTTGTATACAACAGAATAGGAACATTACAAAAGGGGAGGAAATTGTGATTACTGTATGCTTCAACTTCAAGTCAGAAGGACATCCTTTAAAAAAAAAAAAAACGACACACACGCACAACATTCAATAAGCAGCACCGCTTTGTAAAGAAAACAAAGTGTGAATAAGCATGTGAACTGAGAGAATACATGCAGATAACCAAATGAAAGGTCAAACTATAAGAAAATGAAAACATTAAACAAAACAACTGAATAAAACACCCCTGAGCCTCATTACAAACACTGCATGAACATAAAACGTGTGCAACTAATACAATCTGTTATATAAAATACATAAGAAAATACAAAAGAAAAACAAATAATACAATGGACAAGCATCACTCTTAAAACAACATGCCAATGCCCATGTTTGCCAGCCACATTGCAAAACAGCTCCTTGTGACAGAGATCACCTGTGGGTTTCCGTTTAACACACGCGTGATGTTGAGTAGGTCTAGGGTGCCTTACGGTAGCCTTTAAAACACCTTTCCGGGAAGGAGAGCACGTCTGAATATCAGATTTTTTTGTGAGCTCAGCTTTCTTAATCACAGCTACAAGAGGGAGACACAGAATGCAGGACAGTCACAGCAGCAGTACAATGGGAGTTACAGTCACTTCCAGTCTACAGTCACTTTTTATTAAAAGAGTAATTTAACATAGATGTCATGGGGGGGGGGGGGATGGTAGTTAAAGAAAATGGGATTTGTTGAAGCAAGAGAAATGAAAAAAAAAAAGTCACAATAATGTAATTAATGAAAATATAACAAAAAATTGCACGCACCTTTTAAGTTCATTTAAATCTGACCCTCTGTTGTCTCTAAATAATAATACTTAATAATAATAATAATAAGAGACAACATTTTTTTTTACATTTGATACATGACATCTATCCAAAGTGGACAGAAACATTACAATTTAAATATTTAATTTGTTGAAAAACATGTAGAAACATAATGGAAAAAATAAACACAGAATATACATTGGGGGGGTCACAGACAAAAACATGTCACTCCAGCAACAAAAACCTTTTTTCTTCTTCATCTCATCCCTCTGTATAGGTACCGGCTCCTTTCGAATAGGTTTACGTTCAGGGGTGGTGATTCGTCCTTTTGCCCTGCCACCTTTAGCCCTCTGTTTGACTGGTTTCTCTGCAGGTGGTTTCTTGACAGGGCTCATCACTCTGGGTAGAGGCTCAATTTTCTCCGTAGCCATGCTCTTATCATCGTCTACAGAGAACATGAGGTGAAACAGGGAAGCTACTTTTATACCAGGCTGTAAACATGCATTTACTTGAAATCCAACATGGCCCTCACAGATATACTGTAATAATACAAATTGTATTGCTGTATACTGGCAAGCCAGCTAATTTACGACAGTTTTTAAACTACCTAAAAAGATAAACAAGTTAACAGACAAATATGAAAGGTTTTGTCATTTGCTGAGCAAATATCAAGCAAAACAGATATTAAAATCACACCTTGAGTGTCCACCCAGGAGCTGTCTAAGATGGAGTCATCCATGGTAGTTTCATCTTTGTAGTCGTCGTAGCTTTGAGTTGGGGCCTCACTCTCTGGCACTTCTATCTCTTTAGCTGGACATACAGAAGGTTCAACAGGCTCTGGAACATCTACAACTTCCTCCAAACTGGGAGCCTCCATCTCTACTTCCTGTGCCATTTCCACAGACTCCTCCTCCTCTTCCTCCTCTTGGAGGAGCTGTGGATGATCTTCTTCAGAGGGAGCTGAGAAACGTACACTGTGCCCAGAGACTTCGCTCTCATCTATGGTCTGCACCACCGTGATAAAATCATCTTCCACTGTCACTATTGACTCAATTGCAGCTCGAGGCTCAACAGTGTCTTCTGCAGCTTTGGCCCCTTCCAAGACTTCCTCATCTTCCACTTCTTCTTTCTTAATCACTTTAACCTCCTCTTTTTCAACCACAACCTCAACTGGCTCAGTTTTATCTACCACTGGCTTCTCATCCAAGTTTAGAGCTGGCTTTGATTCCGGCATAACCTCTTCAGGCTCCTTAGCAAGCTCTACCTCTTCCTCTACTTCTTGTGCCATTATGGTGTCAACAGAACCCTCATCTGTCTTTGAAGGGGCTGGCTGAGGTTTCTCTTTAGCAACTTTCTCTTTGAGGGGCTCCACTGAGTCTTTCTGCTTTACCTCCTGCTCAGAAGGTCTTTCCTCTCTAAAATATTTCTCAAAAGACCCAACTGGAGATAATCTATTAGGATCTGTTATGAGAGCCTCTTTCTTACCTGGTGATCTAGGTTTTTCAGTCTCACCAACATGCATTTTCTCCTCATCTGTGGCACTTTCTACAGAAGATGCTGGAGATGGTCTGATGGGCCGAGCAATTCTGTCCTTTGCAGCTCCAGTGAGCTGGTACGCATCCTCTGCATCCACCTCCTCATAAGCTTCCTGGTGCACAAGGTCTGGTTTATTCTTCACCTTCTCCCTGAGTTCCTGGAGCTCTCGTTCCTCCTCTACACTCAGAGGCCGGTCCTCCATCTCCAATTTGCGAATTTGCCTCTCATAGTCAGCTATTTCAGCTTCAGTTTCAGCTGCAAGTTGAGCACCTTCATCAAAATCAGGCTTTGCTTCCTCAAGAGTAACCGTCACCTTCGGTGTGATAAATGTTTCAGCTGGTTTGTCTAACTGTCCTTTCTCATTATCAGGTAAAGTTGGACTCTTGATTTCTTCCAAAGGTTCAGTCTTCAAAAGATCAGGCTCATCTTGCTTAGTCTCTGTAGAAAGTTTTCCAGCACTTTCATTTTCAAAGGAGTCTTCACTCCTTGACTTTTCTTTTGCTGGTTCTACCTGTGCTGTAACAACATCTGTTGCTTTCATATCTTCAGTCGATAGACACTCCTGTTTTCCAAATGCAAGACCAGTTTCCTTCTCCTCTGATATTACTGTGTTGAAGATTTGAGGAGAACAGTCCATTGGACTGTGCACATCTGCAGGGGATGGCATGGGACCAGAGTATTCACTAAAGACACAATATCCTTGTTCCTCCAGCTGCATTTCTCTCTTTGTAGCCATCTGGCCCTGGTCACCTTTGAACAAATGTGCTAAAGAATCACTCACCAGAGAAGACATGTCCATTGGGACAGACTTCCTCCTCATAATATCTGGTTCTGTGTTGTCAGATGTCAACCTTGATCGGGCACCTGCCAGGTCCAGCATTTCAGGCAGGTCTGGGGCCATGACGGTGCCATTTTTGTAGCAGCACTTGGCTTGGACAGGTGATTCTGGAGATTCCGTCTGTGGACTTGTCTTTACATCAGTGATTGTTGCTTGGGGTGGTGAAGAGGATGGAGTTGTGACAGAGGCAGTTGTCTCCAAGATCAGTGGTGGAAACTGAGGGATATTCTCCACTGAGGGAGTTGTGACAGGAAGGTAATCGGCAGATTCGTCAAGGCTCCCACTAGTATGAGACATAATGTCAGTGGCCAATGGAGAGAAGTTTCTGGGACGTCCTTGGGCATCGCCATGATCCACGGCCCCAATGGTGATATTCAAAGAGTAACTTCGTTGCTCTAGAGCCAGTTTTCCAGGAGACAGTCTGCAGTCATCTCTTCTGTCTGCTGGTGAAGTGGTGTGTAGTGTGTCTGCGCTACTTTTTGGAATATCTGGCTGGACTTCCAAAGAGTGTGTTTGAGCCAAAGTGCTGTAGCTGATTTCAGGAAGTGGCAGGTTACCAATAGAGTCCTTTTCTTCTTCTGATGTAGTACTTAGCTCATAATACCCTTCTCCTTGAGACCCAGGGACATCCGTCTTAATTGTAGTGGTCTCAAAATAAGCAGACATGCCAGATTTGTCCTTCATGTCGCCCTCTGTTGCTGTTTTTTCCAGTTGTTTGTCTTGAATCTGCCCTGGTTTGACCTCTTGGATATTGCTGGAGTCGCACGTTTCGGTTGAAGGCTGTTTCACAGCACCACTTTGTACAACAGGCTTTTCACTTGGTTCTTTGGCATGAACCTGGTAACTTGGAGGCACTTCAAAATCCTCCATGGGGCATGTTCGAGCAAAAGGGCTTTCTGGCATATCTGTGTCTCTGGCAAGGCTCTGGTAAGATGGGGGTTCATCATCTAGATGCACTGCAGAATCAGTTAAGTCCATGCCAATGGGATCTGTCCTCTCACTGTCTGGCCGCTCTGCTTCCATCTTCACAGCTGAAAGCAAATCTCAAGTAGTCTGCATTGTATTGAATTATCAATAATCCAAAGTACAATATGTTTGCCAGGCCAACCACCACACAGACAGCCATAGCTCTTGGTAAAATGAACTTCCATTGTCAAATAGCAGCAGCCGATGAGACACACATACCAATTCAGTGATGGAGTGATGGCATGGATATGACAGGACCAGCATGCAGACCCAGAACATTTAATGCTGCGTGAATGAGGTCCAGAAAATGAGGATGAAATATCCAAGGAAGTGGTCCAAACACGATACTGACGTCAGTACACCAGCAGCAAGATGGAATAGCTGATCTAAAAACTTCAGAGATTATGGAAAATGTGGGTCTGATTTTCATAAGATAATCAAATATTGGTGAAATCTAAAAGACAACAATGTGCAAGGTACTGTTTAATGAGACTCATTTTAAGTACTAAATAGAAATAAATTACACTTATACATGTGGCTGACTGTAATCTATTATTCACAATTGTTCTGCATTTCCTATTATGTAAACCATGCGAAATGACAATGATTCTTTGAAGAAAAAAACAAAATGAAAATTAACAAATAAAATTTAACAAGCTTGGCTTTTCAAATGCCTTTGAAAATGAAGCATAACACAATATCACAATCTCACAAAAATATGGGATTCTCAAAGAATCCCACATGTAAAAACAGGTGTTTTTTGGCGCATGCAGCAAAAATCACCCACAAACTGGCAATGTAGCTGGCAAATAAAAATGAACTGAGCAATGGAAAACAATATATGAAAGAGGTCGACCTGGCAGCAGAAGCATCAATAGAGAAATAAGCAGTAAGTTCAGAAAAGGCTTCATCAGAAAGCTAGCAGATGGCAGCTGCTCTGGGAAAAGCATTTTAGAAGAAAGACAATGACAGACAGACACACAGCTCTGGCCACAGAAGCTGGTCACCATCAAGCCTGTGTTGCCTTGCAGCATCAGCAGATAGAGGAGATACAGTATTTGAGCCATCCACCCACATTCCCTTAGAAAGCTCTCACGATGTATTCGCTTTGCTTTTTTTGTGAAGGGAGAGAGAAACATGCAGGTTGTGAGAAGGATGGACACACCTTCTGCAGGGCTTTCTTGCCCCCCTGCCTCCTCAGGTCTCCCATTAGGGGCCTCGTCAGCAGCAGTAGCTGCCTGCGTGTGAACCTCAGCCTCGGCCTGCAGGCCGGGCAGAGCCTGGGCCTCGCCTATGACCTCTGCCCGCTCTATGAGCTCAGATGGGGATTCCTGCTCAGGCTCCTCCCCACTCCACTGCTCCTCATCCTCCTCTTCCTCTAGAGCTGCTGCTGTTGCTGCTGCTTCTGAAGTCTCCTCCTCTTCCTCCTCCGCAGCTGAGAGACTCTCTATGGTCTCCTCTTCTTCATAAAGAGGGAGACAAGTGGAAACATCAAGACTATAGACAACACAGACTTGGGTTACTTAAAAGGTGGGACACTTTCAGCTCTATCAGTTATGCCATTTATGACTTTTGCAGTATATGTATGGGTGTTTTCTCTGACCTTGAGTATATTAAGCAGTCACTTGATGAACCATTTTTAATAATGTATTTGACTAAAAAATTAATTCTGATCACTCCGCTTGTCTGTGTTTGTAGTGTTTCAGACAGGCTGTGCTTTGCTCTTTAACATGCATCAGTTGATTTTACTTTGGCCTGTTTGGAATTATTTTTATTAAAGGAGTAAAAAGAGACAAAATACTGGTCATATTGTGTATAAAATGAAACTTACAGAACTGCTAGAACAGATACTCTATATCAGCTCTTTCATTTGTTCAATTTTATTCTTGAACATGAAAAATGACTTGCACACAACACACTAACACACAACGCTGTGTGCATCTGCATTGTCTCTCACAACTGAGACCCAATGAAACGCACAACACCATAATAATGCCAGTCAGGGAGTTATTGAGATGTCAGAATGAATGTGAAACCGGAGATGCAGAATTCTCAGAACAAAGCTTATGATGTAGTTCATTTTCAGAGAGAGGGGGGGGGGGGGGGTGATGGGGGTGGGGGGTGGGGAGAGAGGGTGATAAGGAACTGCAACAGTCTCTGCTGGGAGCCAGATATGGTGATGCAGACCACACCAGGTCATATCTCAGCAGGATGATGCAGTGGAAGGAGAGAGAGAAGAGAGAGAAAGGGAGAGGAGGACAAATTGCCAGCAAACTCAATGTCAAATGTAGAAAGTTCTAAGGGATTTAATGATTCTAATTCCACTTAATGAACCATAATGCATTATTTTAGTACTTTTGAGGAAGCAACACAACCTATAACTCAGTGTTATTATTGTTAACTAAAGCTAAAAATCTTAATACAAATTAAATAAAATATATTTATACAGTACTGTGCAAAAGTCTTAGGCACGTTGGTATTTTCACACAAAAAAATTTTTTAAGCCAGTTATTTATATCTTTTACTGTAGTGTGTCAGTAGGAAATATCAGTTTACATTTCCAAACATTCATTTTGCAATTAATTGTAATAATCCAGTGAGATTTGTTTTTTTTTTATGCACAAGAAGTCTGATAGCAGCCGGTCTGATCTCACCATCATCGAGTCTGTCTGTGATTACATGAAGAAACAGAAAAAACTGTGACAGACTAAATCCAGAAAAACGAAGGCAACGTCTCCCAGACACTTGAGGAAACCTACCTACAAAACTACAGTACTGTTAAAAGTTTAGGCACTTGTCAGAATGCTTTAAAGTGAGAATGCTGTCAAAAATAATAACATAAATAGCTTTTATTTATGAATTAACTTCTATGAACTAAATCAAATCGATATTTGGGGTGACCACCCTTTGCGTTTAAAACGGCTTTTGTCACCTGCATCTATTCCTACACCTATTCATGTAGTTTTGCAGGAAGGTTTCTTCAAGTGTCTTGGAGACATTGCCACAGTTCTTCTGGATTTAGTCCATCTCAGTTTTTTATGTTTCTTCATGTAATCACAGACAGACTCAATGAAGATGAGATCAGATCTCCATGTGGAGCATATGTGGAGACTATTGTCAGACTCTTTATGCATACAAAAATCTCACTGGATTATTAAAATTAATGGCAATTACTTTATAAATGTAAACTGATATTTCCTACTGACACACTACAGCAAAATATATAAATAACTGGCTTAAACCCACTTTTTGTGTGTAAAAATACTACCGAGCCTAAGACTTTTGCACAGTACTGTATAAAAATGTAAAAAATTAATTATTAGACTAATTATTTCAACTTAAACATGTTAATATGTTAAGTATTAAAGTTACTAAAATTAAAACTGATATCAACAAAAATTTAAACTAAATAGAAATCACATAAACTACAATTAAAATGAACAAAAGCTAAATCAAAATTAATAAAGTTATTCATTTGAATTTAATTTGAATTAAATTAATTTAAGTAATGGATTTAATTATTATTAATTTATTAATTTGAATTCGCTTTCAAAATATAAAAGTTCATTCAAATGAATAAATACTATAATAGAATATCAATAATGATAAAACAACACTGCTTTAACTACACATTCTCATATGAGTCTCACAAACAATAATTACACATTACTCATTAACAGTTCTCAGTTAATTTCGAATTGGACATGAATGAATTTTGACGAATTCATTAAAAAGATTAGTTTTTTAAGAGTCACACATTCGTGAATCGGACTGCACTGGTTGCAATTTTGTAACATTATGACATAATAGTGCGATAAAGACCGCCTCTACAGAATCAAATCAACACCTACTTCTACATCATCTACATCATCGGCCCCACCCACTGGCACATTAGTGAGATGAGAAGAGAGATACAGGATCAATTAGCTAAAAATGACATTACCTTTTAAAGGATCCTAATGCTAGGAAAGTGGTTATTTATTTTCCACTATGTGAATGTCTCAGTAGAGCATTATTTGTTCGGTACATTCACTGTGGACATTTAGGTCACATTTAGGTGCAGGCTTTGCAAACAGACTTTTACTGCACGATATAGACCCGACAGTAATGCCAAAACATGTAAGTGACCGTGTTAATTCTTATACCTGATCTGTGACCAGTGATTTCTGATATTGATCAAAATCATTTATTGCCGTTTATGCATCAGTAAATCAAGCCAATGACTAAACAATCAACTTCAAATTGTTTCTCTTAGTCAAAGAACCCTCCCTTTATAATCGCTGGAGCTGTCAATCAGTTTATCAGTGAGTGGTATTGGACTCTCGCCAAAACTCCCATTATAATCAATGACGCTGTCTACACTCTTACATCATGTTTGAACTGTTAGCTATGATGAAAGTTCCACATGTAATACTTATTTCCAAGGCCGTAACCATGTCTTTTTTATTGAATAAAAAAGATGAGTAGTTTGCATCACTGGTGGATATTACTGTCGGTCGCTGAACATTTCTATAGTAAACAGTTGTCAAATATTAAATGTTTAATGTTAAATAGCTTCTTAAATCACTGCTAAAAGCATTGCGTTGGAGCATTGCACCTCTTTGATCTGATTGGCCATTTCGATCATTTTGACATTGATAAGCGCTATTAGACTGCTGAGGCAGAACAGCCTAAAAATTTTACTTTTAAAACTTGTCATCCTAACAACAAACAGAGCAGTGCGTAATGAATATCAAATATTGTGGCCATTTCTAATTATTGGGGGGGGGGGGTACTTGTTCCCCTCAATGTCTACGGTGGTTATGGCCCTGCTTACTTCATATGCAAGTTGTTAGCCAATCATAGCAGTGGGCGTTTACACTGAAGTCTCACAGCAGACACACCCCTTCCAACAAAGCGTTTAAATCAAAGGGCCAAAATCAGGGTAGAAAATTACCTTTTATTTCTAAATTATGACCATTTTTCATGTAAAAATCATACTAACATTATAAGTTCACCTCAGGAAACATTATAAAATAATACAAACAGTTCATGACTCCTTTAAATTGTAAACACAACCCCCAGTGAGTAATTTTGGTGCTGAAAGCATTTAACCCTTCTTCACTGATGCAATAAGGTCAGAGATGCTTGTGTGTGTGGGTCACCATGTGAAGAGCTGAAAGTCATCCTGTGATCTACAGCATGTGTACATCAGCAGGTTGAAGAAATGTGAGGGGCCTGTTGAGACGCATGGGTACGTTTTTGGGCCTGATGAGGGACAATCAAAAATACAAATGGACAGACAGGCTAACATACGGGCGGACAGATGCAGAGACAAGAAGACGGCAAACAGGCAAAGGAGAAAATGTGCACAGCATGCACAAATGTCCTGCTGATGCTGCAAGTCATTTGGATTTCATTTTCAGACTCAGTGATTTTCCTCCTTTAACTAAGCACTACATAGCAGCAGGGATTTTGCCTAACAACACAAACGCGTGTGCCTTTTTACTGCACGGCACAAAAGTTGCACAAAATCCAAATGACTTGCCATGAACAAGGTACAAAAACAGATACCACCCCCACAAGACACGCTTCGGTCAGAGTGGGCACGACACAACGGAGACAAAAGACAGGAAGAGGCGGACCAGAGAGAGAGCGAAAGCAAGAGAGAGAGAGGTGTTGATGCTAAGCTGAAGAAAGAAGTGGAAGGAAAGAGAGAGGAAAAGGAGGAGGAGGGGAGGAGAGAATGGCAGAGAGGAACCATGCGAGGTTCACCTTCAATCTGTCTAAACGCGGCGGCCTGCCCTGGGGGGCGAGAGCCAGAGCGCGTCCACTCTGGGCTGAATAAAGGGTGCTCATAGTATTCCTCGTCAGAGTGGTAGGGGTCATCCTCAGGCACAGACACTGAGATGGAGGGGGCGAGGAACTTGCACCTCTCGCGAGAATTTTGGAAGCGGCGGAGAGGACCTGCTTCCTCCTCATCCCCTACATCTACAAATAGACACAAGGAAAAGAACTGCAGGGAAATCTGGACAAAGAGACAGAGACAAAGAGACAGAGAGGAATAGAAAAGAGGCTAGAAAAGGTGTAGCAAGTAAGGGAGGAAAAAAGGAACAAGTGAAAGAGAGATAAAGTAAAAAGGCAAATCAGAATATGCCAAAATTGAGGGGGAAGGGAGGAGAGAGAGAGAGAGAGAGAGAGAGAGAGAGAGAGAGAGAGAGAGAGAGAGAGAGAGAGAGAGAGAGAAAATAAGGGAAAAGAGAGCTAAAAAAAACAAGAAAGGAGTATGTGTAATGTGTACGGAAAAGAGAAAGACACACACACAACACACAACACAAACACACAGTGTCGAGAAACACTAAGTGTGACCGCAGTGGCGCTATGCCATAACCAGAGTCTGAACATCTCTGATGACATTTTATAGGTTTGTATCTCTAAACTGAAATGAAACTGTATCATTCCTTAGTGTCTGCTTAAAGTCAACATGAAACGCCATTCACAACCCATTTTATTTTTGTAATGTGAAATATTTTTGAGTGAAACATTAGTAAATAAAAAAGGCTTGGTAAAGGGTCAACAAATGATTGGTTACTATTAGATATGCCCAGAAATTCAAATTCTGGCTGATACGTCGATAATTATTTTCATCTTTTGGCCAATAACCGATAACTGGCTGATATTAAAATTCTATAATATGTTGCATAAATGTGTACACAAAATAAAACACACAAGAAATAAAATAGATAGTATTGATTTTAAATATTTTTTAAATAAATGTAATGTTGTATTTAGGTTTATCAGCTTCACAGCACAATACAATTAATAAAATCAACCTAAAGAAAAGATTCTTGTAATGCTACAAGTGAATTTAATTTTAACTTTAAATGAGCAATAAATGACAAATAGGTAAAAAGCATACATGTTAAAAATAACATTTTAAAAAAGTGGACCCATACCTATGAATTAAATAAAACATCAGTAATATCAGGCAATAACTGATTGTGAGTATATATTGTGCATTCCTGGTTAAGATTATTTTCGCCACCCGTATGGCCAAGCTGACATCAGCCACAAAGGAAAGTAGTTCAAAAGTGTAGAAAGTGATGATTTAATTCTTTAGAATAATGTGCACTGATGATTTGCACACAATAATACAAGGAATATGCACTTAAAAGAGTCCATTTTGATTTCATGTTAATTTTAAGTATCTGCTTAATGATTGTGTTTGGCGTAGCTTCTCTTAAGGTTGTTAGTGATTGTGTTAATGGCTTTAATGTTTAGTTTAGTAGCTTCAGAGAGTGATCTGAGCATGGCATTGACCTACCACAGGCAGTAGTGACAGACACAGTCAAAACGACGAACGAGCACAAGCCCACAACATCAACAGCACCTACAATACAACATGCAAATCCAAAGACAGGGACGCACAGAGGAACTGAGAGAGGTTTGGAGCAATCAACAAATCTCTAAAGGGGGGCTTTGGAGAGAGGATGAGCAGGCAATCTGAATGCCACACGGTTTCAGCAACAGCCTGGAAACATCCGCTGCAGGTGAGACAGTGCAGCATTCAGTTCAAGGTTTAAGGCTTTCATGCAGGGCAGAGTCAAGATCCATGGTTCGGCGGGGTATAAGGAGGGGTTGGGTTTGATTGGCTAGGAGGACTAGAAAGGGGTGGGGTCATTTTGGCTTGGGTTTTTGATCAAGGTAAGCTCCCAGAGTTAGCAACTATGAAGATGAGGCCATGTTTAAGAGCTGAAGATGCTGGATGAGGAAGAGGAGATCGACTTGAATGATGTCAACAAAGGAGGCAAAGTTGATCCTGCAAACACAACTCCATCAATCTTTGGACCAGCCCCACAGATCAGCGGATCGTGGCCATCTGTAGGGTACTGTGAGAGGGTTGAAATCAGCCTGGAAGGGGTGGGACTAGCAGATGTCCCTAAATAGAACACCCTCATTCAAGCCAGGGTCAGAGGGTGACTAGAATACTCATGGGAAAAAAAGGTGTTCAAGTTTTTCAGTGTGTTTCTCACCTCACCTCTCTCCATACACACATGAAGCATGACCCTACCTTGATCCAAAGGCCCAAAATGTTCTGCTGCTGGGGACGGAGGAGGTGAGGGTGGCAGGTTTGCAGAGTCCTCCACTGTAAACAAACAGAAGAAGAAGAAGAGATCAAGACAATGTTCAAAATCAGATGAACACATTTACAGTTTGGGCGTCCCGTTTTGGCTCTGTTCCAAAACCTAGTAAATGGGTAAATCTCAGTGAAAAAAAAAATGGTGGGCAAAGCAAGAGAAATATTGATTACAAATATAATATACATAAAATAAGATAAAAAATAAATTAGAAAAATAGTTTTATCTAATTCAAGTTCCATGTATTTTTATACTTACAAGAGCATCATATAGCTTAGTAAAATACTGACAAAAAACTCTATAAAACTAAATTGTGAGTCAACTCTCCCAGGCATTCCAAATTGGTCACACCCTTTTCCAATCCTTTTGCCTACATACACCACTGTTCAAAAGTTTGGGGTCAGCAAGATTTTAAAATAAATTAATACTTTCATTCAGCAAATGACAGTAAAGACATTTATAATGTTACAAAATATTTTATTTTAAATAAATGCTAAATTTATCATTGTTTCCTCAAAAATACTAGGCAGCATAACTGTTTTCAACATTGATAATAATAAGAATGTTATATGTAATAATAATAATAATGTTTCTTGAGCAGCAAATCCGCAGGACCATGAAGGATCATGTGACACTGAATACTGGACTAATGGCTGCTGAAAATTCAGTTTTTCCATCACAGGAATAAATTACATTTTATAATACATTAAAAAACAAAATAAGAGGGTTTTTTTTATGTTTTTGAAAAAACATAATCTTTTTTTCAAAAACATAAAAAAATCTTATTGACCACAAACTTTTAAATTGTAGTGTAGGTATAGTAAAAAAAAGGTTTTAGAATAGAGCTGACAAATGTGAGAATTTTTTGCCTTTTAATGGTAAATAGAGTGACAAGAAACGATACAATGGGTACAAAATACATAGAGGGAACAAGATCAGGAAATGCAAGCCAGCTTTGGTGTGACATTTTTTAAATCTTAAGGATGCAACATTTCTTTAAGTGTCCAAACAAGAAAAATAAACCCTGTGAAACCCAGTGGGCATGTTTTAACAAGGAAAAATAGAGCCATGAAGGGATGCAAATGTAATTAGCTTATACAGCTTATAATGGGACAACAAGGAGCAAAGAGTTTAACAACAATATATTTGATTGTAAAATTTGCCCCCAAAGATATAAATGCAGGGTTATGTGTGTGTGTAAGTTTCTAAGGATGTGCTGAGAAGAGAGAAGTCTGTGCTCAGGATTGGTATGCTGAATGCTTTGCCATCACTAATCCTTTGAGCTCTTCTGACAGACTGACTCAAAATCAAGCGTGTTAGTGCAGAAAACATTATCTAATTTTGCTGACTAATTCCAGCACAGCAAGTGAAAACTTATAGATTATAGAGCTAGAGATTTAATTTTTTCCCCCCTTTTTTTTTGAAGTCTGACGATGAAGCATCTAAAGATATGGACTGCATTTGTAATAGGAAAATAAGGATGGCCGCAAATTAGCAAACCTGTAAATGATCTAAGTTCATGTGTGCCATTTATATGCAATACATTTTTACTATTTTAGCTCACTATGAAGTGAACAAATACACATTATCACATACAGTTCTTCCTTCCTCGCATACATTTCAAACAATAACTTTCAGAAGTTACATACATTCACAACCATTAATGTCACCAGCATACTGCGCAGTCCTTATAAAGTCACTGTCAAAGCACTGCCACTGACGTAACAGTAGCAATACACACTCACGAATGAACTTTCAAAACTAAGAAAGCTCAGATAAAACCACGTCACAAAGACATACAGCACAACCACAGAAACCAAGAAAAAAAATGTTCACCACTTTTACAAGGACGCTAGCAAGCTATAGAAGACAGAGAGGACTCAAGGCTCCCCCTCACACTGATCCTCTCCCTGTGTTGGCAGACACACACACACACACACAACCACAGATAGCCAGGGGCGGATGGATACAGAAAGCAAGCAGAAAGGAGCAGATATGCCATTATAAAGGAAAAGAAAGTGCCCTGGTGATGCTTTCCACAGCTTTGATCAGTTTACACACAGTAAAAAATCTTGTATGGTTTCAGAAAACTTGTAATGTTATATTAACTTGTAATAATTTTATGGTGCTTTTATATCCTTTATTAAGCTTGAAAGCATCAGTTCCCATTCATTGTAAAAGTACACTACCATTCTAAAGTTACAGTAAAAAGACAGTAAAAACTAATATTGTGACATATTATTACAATTTAAAATAACTGTTTTCTATTTTAATATATTAAAAAAAATCTTTCAGCATCATTACTCCAGTCTTCAGTGTCACATGAATGTCAGAAATCATTCTAATATTTAGTGCTCAAGAAACATTTCATATTACTATTATCAATGTTGAAAACAGTTGTGCTGCTAAATATTTTTGTGGAAACCATGCTACATTTTTGTTTTTCAGGATTGATTGATGAATAGAAAGTTCAAAAGAACATTTATTTAAAATAGAAATGTTTTTTTTTAGTCTTTAGTCACTTTTGATCAATTTAATGCATACTTGCTGAATAAAGAATATTTTTTTTATCTTACTGACCCCAACATTTTGAACAGTAGTGTATGTAAATGAGTGAACCACACATTATTCAGATTTCTCCTTTTATGCTCTATGAATTTGGAATGACATCAAAATATTCTAAAAATGTTCATTTGTAGGTGAACTATTTCATTAAGGAATATTTTCTGTTGGTCTTAAAACCTATTTAAGATCTTCAATAAATTACTTCAGCATTCAAAATAAATCACAAGACTCATAAATGGTCAAATTACTTCCTCAGCGTGTCTGTACACAGCCTTCTAAGAAGCACCTTCGAGAAGGAACCAAAACAAACCCTTACTTTTCCCATTGCGTTCCATTTTTTCCATGTCTCACCAACACAATAAAGTCCTTTAAGAGCAGACCTGAGAGTGGCCAACCTCCAGTATCCCAGGATGCTCTCCTGCAGGCCTACCTGATGGCAGCCTGACGGCAGTGTCCGGATGTAGCTCCTGCTCTCCCTTCAGTACCGCTACTGCTTCGGCCGTAACCTCCTGCACGATCCGCGCCGACACTTGCTCTGTGCGACACATACACACATGCATCAACACACGCCAAAATGAGCATGTACACTGGCAAATATTTACACATACATTCTGTATCAATCCAGGCAGAATTTGTTCACTTCTTTTGTCATACTTTCTTTAACCACTTTTTTACCACTCAATAAATCCAAGCAGTCCTCACAAAAGTTGTCACATTTAGTGGCTGTAACAATCGCACAACGAAGAAGGGTATCAGAAAGAAACGCCTTTAATCACAACACTCAGGAAATAAATCAACAACCATGCAAAATGAAACAAGAACCAACCAGAGACTAATCATTACAGGGAGTATAAATGCAAGGTGAATATAATGAAAGACAGGTACAGAAAATATGCAACCGGAACAAATAAGGGCATAATCCAGAAACAAAGGAAACCAAAACTAAACAGAGAAGGGATACAGGAACAAAGGGAAACAAAGCTGAATATCAAAATAAGAGTCCATAATCGTGACAACAATTAGCACTGAGCCGAAGAGAATGAGATTGTATTACATTGTGAGCACACACAAAGACAACTACGCACACATATGGCAGACTATTCTTTTCTATAATTACTTAAATACAAATTCACACCAAATAAAATGAACTTCCAATGTGTAAATCAGTCTTATCTCTTATCTATCCTTTCAGACTATATTAATTTAAACTTCTAACTCAGAGGGTCTAAAACTGAGGCAAACATTGAAAAAAAGAAAAGGAAAAATCTCAAAATGGCAATAAAATTGGCAGCACTTTGAGAGAGTAAATTGTCATGGTAACAGCAGATTGGGGAGGTATAAGGAGAGACTGCAACCGATTAAGCAGCAGGCGGAATACAGCCCACGGATTGGCTGGCAACACGCATCCAGGGATAGACTCTGCTTTAAAACAGCGCTATTAAAAGTATCCCTCTGCGCTTTAAGACACTAACACACTTGCTAAATTCTTACAAACACACATCAAAGATACATTTCAGTGGCACCAACAGTCTGATTTTAACCTCAAGACGGATCTAGTTAGTGTTGTTATGGCCACCCATAGCTGATCAGTGCAAAAGACAGTGCCTACAAATCAACTGTGTAGGCACTGTGTGGGAGTATGAGTTTACCAAAAACACATCTAGTGCAATGACAAACTCAGCATAATGTTGTAAACAGCCATGCCTCTTTACTGTATTTGGAACATTAATCATTTAACATGCAAGCACAAGGCGATTTTGATTTAATCGAAGTTGATGCTGCAATGATCAGCTAACATGTGTTCAGACACAAGGCTGACACATTAGCACTGACGCAGAAAAACATTGCAGCAGGGCTTACGTCAAAGCTTTCTGAAGAGATGCGAAATGATTAAGGACCATTTGCTACTCCTACTCTCTCTCCAGTGCAAACAGACTGCATGATGGGAGTCAGTAATGCATTGCTTTTGTTTCTTGTGCACTTTTCAGGCACAATTTCCGCCCACCTTACAGCCCCAGCTTCCGCCCACCCACTCGCAGACACATACACACACGCACAGAAAGGGAACAGAGTTTTGTTCAGATGCCATTAGAATGATATTCACCCACGCAGACTCAGGTTCGTGATACGCCATCAACCCGTGGTAAGACTGAGACCAGCTTTTCTAAAGGAGAGTCACATTAAATAATCCATTCAAAACTTCACACTCATGTTGTTCCAAACACACATGTTGTTGTTTTTTCCCACAATATTTGCATTTCTAAATAATGTCCTTGGTTTATAGTTTAAAAGGGCGAAAACTAGAAGACAAGTAATTTCGACATTATACAACAGCTTTATGAAAACTGTAAAACTAATTTGAAACTATGTGTGTGAAAAGTGCTATATAATAAATTTGACTTGACTTTATATAGATCAAAATATAAATCATTATTCACTTTCATTGAGCAGTGAAACACTGAATCAGTGTTGAACTTCATAAATGAATCATTCAGGTTTTGTGCACTGCATCAACCCGATTCTTTAAAAAGATCCAACTCAGAATTTTTAATACAGCTCTTTTCTACACAACAGAATGAGAATGGCAATTGCATGCTGCAATAATAGTAGACTTGACTTAAACTGATTTAATTTGTTTAAATTGCACAAAACTTTGACCACAGAAGACATGGACATGGACAATATAATGCACAATCATTTTTGGACTACTTTATTGTGGCCATTAATAGTCATTTTTGGAGTATGGCATTCATGGTTACTTTGAATTTTCATTGTATGGAAAGGAGTTACATGAAAATTCATTAAAATTTAGTTTAGGGTCCAATTCTCACTATTAACTAGTTGCTTATTAGTATGCATATAACTAGGATATTGGCTGTTTATTAGTACTTATAAAGCACATATTAATGACTTATTCTACATGACCATTTTCTACATCCCTTAATCCTACCAAATACCTAAACTTAACAACTACCTTACTAACTATTAATAAGCAGTAATTAGGAGTTTACTGAGACAAAAGTCGTAGTTAATAGTTAGTTAATAGAGAGAATTTGTCCATAATCTAAAGTGTGACCATATTTCAACTTTATGCTTTGTAGAAAAAGTTTTTTGTAGGTTTGGAACAACATCAGGGTGAGTGCAAGATGACAGAATTTTTGAGTGAACTGTCCTTCCCTGTTTTTCATCTATAAATACAGCTGCTGAAAATGTAATAAATTGCATAATTTCTTTGAAAAAAAAAAGATGTTTACTATGTAATAATGAATATGAAAAAACAAATTACATAAGCTGATCTTCACAGCTAATTACTGCATGACTCAACAGGAGGGCATGAGAATATGAACATGACCAGAGACCGAGCGAACTGATTCATATTTAGCTCTCATGCAACTATATTGTCTGGCATCTTTCAACTCTTTATTTTTCAATATACAGCTCTCTCTCCTTGGCCGCCTACTTCATTGTTAGATCATGTCTGTAAAGCGGTGTCACTATAGATTCACTTTCAGGGCAAAGCTGGCCAGTCTATCACAGTCTTTGTGTCTGACAGATGTGCTGGTGTGTCTACCCAGCATCCCCCCCTCCCCCCCTGCGCCCTGTCCACACCCGTCTGCGAGAGATGTGCTCGGATTGCTGATCAGATGGGTTTGCCTCCAGCAAACAATAGCTCACATCCCTGAGACATCAGCAACCACAATAGGTAAATACCCCAAAAAGTAGCACAAACAAAGCTGCAAACCTAAGAAGATTAAGGTGTTATTCACATGGACAGTCGTATTTCCCCCTTAGACGGGTGGTAGGAGTCAAATTCAAATCTATTTGCAGGCACTTTCAGCAAACATGCAACATATACACACAATCTGCAGTACTCCACAAGTGCAAATATGCTAACCACCAGTTATTCCAGTGCAGGGATGCCACTTAAACCTAGAGAGAACCTCTAACCAACCCAATAAAAAAAACAAAGCTCTTACCAAAAAGTGCAGTGCCGGTTATCTGGCTGTCTGGAGGTAAATGCTTCCCTCTGCACTCTTAGTCGTGTCTGCTGCCAAAAGCAAGCCGGGGAGAAGGAGGGGGATGGCTGGTACTCCATGCCAGGACTCCCCCGCCAAAGAGCAGAGCTGTTGCCACAGCAACACACAGCCTGGGCCCAATCTGAATGGTCTCCCAGCATGCCTCGGCTGTGGGTTTTGCCGCCCTCGGTGTGTGAGTGACACAGCCATATTACTGACTCTCTGCATCTGTGCTGCTATCTCATGCTTTCTCTATATCACTGGACCTCAAACTGCAGATAGCTGGAGGATCGTGAAATATCCCAACATAACACTTTACAGTAAGGTTTAATTAGTTAATGCATCAGGTTTCATGAACTAACAATGAACAACATGTTTTTCAGCATTTATTAATCTAGGTTTATATTAATTAGCATATTCTTTAAAGATTAAATATAATGCAAATATAAGAAATATTGACGATAAAATTATTAATGAAGTCATAACAATGCAAACCTTCCCTTAATAAGCCACAAGATGAAGGTATAATTCTATAAGTCTACCCTAGTAAAAATCCTATACTAAAATGTATTTTAAATACGTTTATTTCATACTAAGTATACTAACAAATCCAATAACATATATATTGACATATCACTTGAGACTTACAGGTATAAATATTATAATTAAACTTTATTTGGAGTACTTTATTGCATAATGCACATTTCTTAATACTAAGCCTAAAATGTGTTTTAATATCACTTTTAGTAAGCACAGTATGATATCTGTATAATATCAGTCTTTAAATGCAAGATAGTTAAAGTGTACCTAAAGTATACTTGCAATAGTTCCACTTTAGCACAATCAAATTTACTTAAGTAAATATACAAATATATCTTTAGTTGGACCTCAGCGTTATTTCCGGATAACTAAAGTACAAAATTAGTTGTTCTAATTTAGCACACTTTAAGTATATCAGTTTAGTATACCAAAAGTACAATTTAAATTTATTTCAAATACATTTTGGTATATTTATTTTCACTAGGGTATACTACAAATAATGCTAGACAAGTTATGCACCAAAGTTTCATATCTTGAATGAATTAATGAATGAAATGATGATGATAGAAAACATGTGCCAACAAGTAAGCTTAAATAGAGCAGTCTTTATGTTGTTCCGCCCATCCTATGCACCGTTCCAGGATGGCACACTTTTCAGTACAGCCCTTATAATTCAAGCCAGCAGCTGCCTCAGCAAGCAATCTCTCTCTCTCTCTCTGCTTCTCAAGTGTCCCATACTTTATGCAAAGCAATGTCATATGTCGCGCTGTCAGTATCTCGGTCTAGCGCCTCTTGTGTGTCTGAAGGGCCCTTGTGCGTGTTGGCCTTGCCAATGCCCCTTGGCTCAAAAATCTCACCATCACAGAGTCACAGAGGCAGAGAAACTATTTTCAGAGAAGGTCTTTCTCTCCACAGAGACACATTATCATCAAACCCTCTCTTTAGAATTGAGCAGTTTTGCTCACGTCGATAGCAAACTGAAATATGAAAACACAACCTGGATCATTAAATAAACAAACAGATGCTTGCAAAAGAAACAAGTTGTTCTCTTGGCTCACAGTGATTTATAACGGCAGGTTTATTAATGAGAAACGCATGAGCGATGTTAACTCACAACCCTGGCTGACGGATCGTTAGCATTAGAGATGGGAAGTCCATATCCATCACTCACGGTCAGGGATTGGTGTGGTGATGCTTTCTGCCCGGGTTTATGCTGTATTAAGTATTTATGGAGGTGACAAGGAAACTGTGATGATTTATACAGAGGACAGAGATTACTGGAAAGCAGGGGGATTTCATAAACACATAAAATTGCTAAAAAATAATATTTGACACATTGCCTACACTGTAAACCCAAATAAGTTGGTAAAACTAAAAAAAGAATTGTTTATAAAAGTAAAGAAATTTAGTTTTTTATTTTAAAGATTTTTATTTTATACATTTTAATTGCTCTTAACTTCAAATATTTGAGTAAGCTAATTCATACATTTAAATTAAATGATCAACTTCAATATTTTTATTAGTGGAAACTTCGCTAGCTTTAACAAGCTAATTCAATAAATGCTACCTTGCTAATTGGTAACACAATGCTTTGATAGCATTAGCATAGCATAGCACTTGCTGAATGAGTATAGCAATATAAAACATTTAACATACTGTATATCTGTTCTCAAACTAAGCTCATGCTATACACGTCACCAGGATATAAAAGTATACATTTAACTAAATGTAAAAGTGTACATTTAACTATCAGCAGTGACATATAGTAAACTTTACATAAAAAGAGCAGTATCTGGAATAAGTGAACATAAAATAAATGGATTCCTAACAATATTCTTAAAATATCAAGCTTTCCTTAATCCCTGAGCCTGATGTACTATGAAAAAACAAACTGTAACTTTTAGAACAAAAATTACTCGTTTTGCAAATTTGTGACATCACACAAACAAACACATCAAAATATGACGGCACATTTTAATGATGTCTATTTGATCATCAGAAACTTGGCCAATCCAGTTATGGTGAGGTTATTATAAGGACAAAGTAGAATAGATTATTTATTGCTATGAGTCAGGGAGAGAGTGGATAGTAGTCATGAAAACCTAAAAATAACAATATACATAATAAATACCTAATGCATAATAAAAAATGTATGTGCAGTTTTAGGTGAGCTGTCATACTGTATGTGTGATTGAGATGTGTGCTGATGTCAGAGCATTTCTTTCAGTGAGTGCAGAAGGGACACACTTAGAATGACCTGTTATGCATCTGTCTCTTCATCTGTCCATCTAACTCTTTACACTTCCCTTCATCTACACATTTCCATATCAACATTTCTGCTGATGTGTTTGTTCTAGCCCTGACAGGACTCCCAGAATGCCTCTGCTGAACCCCTCCAACCCAGTATGAGTTCTAACATCAGAAAAATCACGAAGAAGGTCTCTTTAATATCTCATAGGCAGCAATGTGATTAAATGTGATTTAATGATTTAAAGCTTCCACAATAAATATTTTACCCTAAAGTCAAAAGAAAATATAACTATATTTTGTATAAACAAAGTGAAACATATTTTAAGAAAAAAACTGCTTTAATTTCATGGCAATCTTTAAAAAAGCTTTAAATTGTAAAGTACGACAGTAAGCATAATGACAATGATGAATTTATGCTGAAAAAAGTGTCTGGACAGGACGATTTTCAGGGCTGCGTTACAATTAGAATTATATTTTTGCACATTTAAGTAACCCAAATCTGTTTTTTTTTTACATAACAGTAATGTGAAATTTGGTGTAAAATGTTTGAATTGTAATGGAAATAATGTCACAATGTGAATAAATCTTAATGGTTAAAATTCTATATATACACTACCAAAACTTTTTTGTAGCATTATGCATGTCCTCACTGTTACTTTTAATCAATATAATATGTATTTGCTAAATAAAAGAATTTAAAAAAAGCATTTTAACGTTAGTGTATATTTTTACAACATTTTGGGGTTAAATAAGACATTTTTTGTGAGACTTTCCATTAAACACCTGTAATGATGCGTGTGTTCTTATACCTTTGTGTGCATGTATACCCATACACATGTACAGGAGTGCAGGCATTGTTTGTGTGCATGTAATAAGCAGTTATAATCCATCATTACAGGGGTAATTAACAGCACCACTCCCTCCCCCCGAGCAGGGTTCACAGCAGCAGCTTTCACTATCAGAGGGTTGCCATGGCAGCTGCTCCCTTGCAATTTACTCTGCCAGACCTTTGTTCAGCATCCCTGCAATCTTTCCTTTTACATTTTTTCGTGCTGACATGAGAAAAGCGCCACCTTATTTTATTCCTCATACACCCAGGAGGCCTCATAAATACCCAGACAGAAAAGCTCTGGCCTATCTTACTTCCTCATGCCAGAGACGTCTATACTCTCTGGTCTCCAAAAACAAGATTACACTGCTTTGGAGATACAAGTGCAAATGTAGACACACCATGACTTTTAAAATGGCAACACAGACTGTTATTAACCCTAGTCTGTCATTGCAATGGGAAAAACCAGACGTAATTGTTCACTCTTGGTTAATTATGTCATTCCTTTCACTTGCATTTATAGCTGTCATGCAGAATGTAACGCAGAGAGAGTTATTTTTTATGAAATACTAAGATAAAACATCTGTGGGTAATATGTAGTTTGGCTGCGAACTACAGTATCTATTATAACATTTCAGTCATTTTGAGCCTCCAGCTATAGGAACTTTATGAGTTTGAGACCATATTCTGCCCTCACTCACGCAAAAATAATAATGGAATGCAATTTTACTTTTGCCCTCTGGACCTCTGGTTTCAGCCATCCATCTGATCCATGCATACTGCACACAAAAATGTAAACTGCTGGCTCTTCAGTGTCACAGAAATCATTGTGTGTGTGTATGAGCCGTGATCCGTATAGACAAGACCCCACGGCACGCATGTGATTCGTGGATTAATTTAGGTTTAACCATCACATCTTATCAATTGCACATTTTGTCTTGACAATTTATAAATTCAAGTAATTTTAAACCATTCCAGTGCAAGAAGAGGCAAAAGAGAACTCAATTCGTGCACACACATAGAGAGATGCGCTTTAGCCAGCACGCAAACACCGGATTGACTCCTCTTCCACATCTCCTTACACTTGAACAGACACATACACACAAAATGATGTCAAAATACACGTCTCTGCAAGTATTTTATCATGTGAATGTAAAGTGAATGTAAACAGCTGAGAAATAAATTGGATGTGAATCATTATGTTGGATCAGGTTATGTTGCATTAGGTTTTAAAGTGACAGCAGCCTATAAATACCTGCTGCTAGTCCTTAATGTTAACCAAACAACAAAACACAGCTTGAACAAAGATGAATCTATATTTAATTTACAGTGAACACTATAGTTATTTTACACTAAATTATTACATTTCTGTACCTGAATACTACTGTTAGACCTTACTTCATTTGTAACATTGTTACAGTATATTGCATTTATTTATGCTTGTAATCAATTATGCAGTGTATTTGATCTTATTTTATTACTGACTGACTGTCTTTAAACTCTTATATATATATATATATATACATACACACACTACCAGTCAAAAGTTTGGAAACTGTACTATTTTGATTGTTTTTAAAAGAGGTCTCTTCTCCTCACCAAGGATGCATTTATGTTATTAAAAGTACAAAAAAAAGCTGTCATATTGTGAAATATTATTAAAATGTGAAATAACTGTTTTCTATTTGAATATATTTTAAAATGTAATTTATTCCTGTGATCAAAGCTGAATGGTCAGCATCATTAGTCCAGTCGTCAGTGTCACATGATCCTTCAGAAATCATTCTAATATGATGATTTGCTGCTCAAGAAACATTTATGATTATTATCAATGTTGAAAGCAGTTGTGTAAAACATTTTTTTAGGATTCTTTGATGAATAGAAAGTTCAAAAGAACAGTATTTATCTGAAATAGAAAGCTTTTGTAACATTGTACTACCGTTCAAAAAAAAAAAAAAATATATATATATATATATATATATATTTTTTTTTTTTTTTTTTTTTTGGGAAAGAACTTAAAGAAATTAATACATTTATTCAGCAAGGATGCATTAAATTGATCAAGTGACAGAATATACATTTATAATGTTGCAAAAGCTTTATATTTCAGATAAATGCTGTTCTTCTGAACTTTCTATTCATTAAATAATCCTGAAAAAAACATTGTAAAAACATAATAATAATAAAAGTTTTTTGAGCAGCAAATCGGCATATTAGAAGGATTTCTGAAGGATCATGTGACTCTAAAGACTGGAGTAATGATGCTAAACATTCAGCTTTGAATCACAGAAATAAACTGCATTTTAAAATATATTCAAATAGAAAAAAGTTATTTTAAATTGTAAAAATATTTCACAATAATACTGTTTTTGCTGTATTTTGGATCAAATAAATGCAGCCTTGGTGAGCAGAAGAGACTTCTTTCAAAAACAATCAAAACAGTACAGTTTCCAAACTTTTGACTGGTAGTGTGTATATATATATATATATATATATATATATATATATATATATATATATATATATACATATAGACAGACTGTCTTGCAGCCTCTTCCTGTCTAAGTGGGAAGTTCTTGGCCAGAATAAACTGCAATGAAGACCAGATGCTTTGCCACAAGTAAAAAGTCTGGCTAGCCAAAACTACTTGACCTTTACCACATGACAATATAAAAAATTGGAAAGGAAATCCTGAATGACTTTCAGTTAATTTTTAGTGTAAAAAAAATCTTATGTAAAAATGGCATCTATGATTATTGCATTATCTGGCTCTCACCAGCAGTCACAGCATGTCCAGAAGTGAGGTCTCCGTTGAAGCCGTTCTCTTTGGCGTAGGTGGCGGCAGAACCAGCGTGGCCACCACCAGACTGGCAAGCCCTGTAGGAGGAAGAGAAGCCGTTCTCTCCATGCCCACCTGAGGAGGATGAGCCCTGGGCTCCCGGAGATGACCACTGGGGGCCGCTGTCCTCGGGCTGCCGACCGTCTGCCATCTGAATCAGAGGGGAGGGGTTTGCTCCTTACTCCTGAAAGATCAGAAATAAAATTCTCAACTTAACATTGATACATTGACTGAACAACTTTTAGGAAGAATGCCATATGACATTTAAAGTCAATCCACATTCGCCATCTACTTATGCAGAGGTATATTCTGAAATATGAGCTCACTATTAACTAAATACGGCATAACACTGTACATGCTGTATACATCACAATGCATTGTAAATAACATATAAACAATATTATAATATATTGCTGTCACATGAACTCATTGTATGTTCAATTCAGAGATTTTATAATTTAGCAAATTATACAAAGTATGTTTTTTTAAAGAAAGTAATACTTTTATTTAGCAAGGATGCATTAAATTGACATTAGTGTCATTAGTGACAAAGTGCAGTAAAGACTTTTATAATGTTACAAAATGTTTTGATTTCAAATAAATGCTGTTCTTTTAAACATTCTATTCTTAAAAGAATCCTGAAAAATATATATAATCACAGTTTACACAAACATTTTAAGCAGAACAACTGTTTTCAACATTGATAATAACCTTTTTTCGATTAACCTGTCCCTGAATGACAAATAAAAACTGGTTGTTACACGTCAGTGTCTTTCTTTCTACGTGGGTGAATGTTAAGCTGCAAACAGGACCAGACAATATTGGCAAAAAATAATTTGTGCTACATTGAAAACCATACTCTGACAGCAGATTCTTTGAAAAAGAACAGCAGTGTGAAGTGCACTTTCTTCACATCTTCCTTACCTGTCACAACATATATGAAAAATAAGGGTAAAGGAAGAGCAGCATGTGTTTTGATGATACACTTGACAGAACATGTGTTTCCACTGAATTGGGTAGGTTATAGCAAATGTCACCGTCTCTTGTCGGCTATGTAAGTTACATGGGCAATGAAGATACAATGTATGTCAAGACAGGGGCATTTAACCTCCATAAATAAGAAAGAAAGAATGAGAAAGAGAAGGCGAGAGAGCATGCAGTGTGCCAGCAATTAAAGCTAAAGTTTTAGAGTGCAGCAGTAGCTTGTAAATCTTAATTTGTAGTGTCTGCTCGTGTCCGAACTCTGCCCTCTATCTCTCCCCCACTCTCTCTCTTTCTCAGTTCTGCCCTGAAGTGTATTTCAGATGACTTTGGGCCACCAGAGATGTTCATGATATCTTAATTGCTCTTCGTGGTTGTTGAGCAGCATGAGGAGAGTCTGTGCTGCTAATGGAGGCTTTGATCAGCCACGACTCATTCCTTCTCTCTGACTGACAGTAATTCCTTGTGGGAGGATGCTTTCCTTCCCTCTCACTTCCTTTCAATCTCAATCCCTCGCTCTGTGTTACTGAGGGTCTTTCTTGAGGCTTTTAGGATTATTGCAACTGGTTGATTACAGGAAAAGTTTCGGCCTGATTGCTCAGAGTAACTCCTCAGCAAACTCCTGTGATTCCTGGTGGAAGGAAGCAGCGATGTAATCCAAAATGAGGTATTATGTTACTTTAATTTAGTGATGCTGCTAAAGCAAGCATTACTTTGCTCGTATATAAGGTTACACAGAAGTATTGCATTTCAACCTTGTGCTATGTACATGAATTATACCTTAAATAATGTGGTTTGAAGAAGAGGAGTGTGCTGTATATAAGAAATCAGACAATTGCAATTTTCGCCTGTTGGACCATTAAATGAGCAAAAGAACCCAAAGACATACTGTACATTGAAGGAGGGACCCAAGTTATAAGCAATGACAAAAATATGTCTAAAAAATAAAATAAAATATAAAATAATACAGTAAACATAAAACTAAAATAAAATTAGATAAATAAAATAAAAAAATAAAATAAAAAATAAATTAAATAAATCTATTATAAATTAAATTAAATTGTTCTCTTTCATAGGTTCACTCAACGCTGCGTAGCTATGACGCAATGGGAACGCCCTCTGGGTGTGCCGATTGTCTGAAGCCCTTATAGAATCACGCCAATTCATTGGCTGATGGCACGGGCGCCGCCCCAACGCTCTTACGTCGTCATATTATACTGCCGCGCGCGCCATCCGCTCCTCAGATTTCTCTGCCTTCACAAAGCGGCCATTCTAGCCCTTCGGTTTCGGTTTTTCTGGCCCAAATACATTGGAATTCGTACAACTTTCATCACCAGCACTTCAGCGACTGCGGATAGTGGAACTTTGTTCTCCTTGCGGTGAAGTGTCATGGAGTTTCGTCGCTGCCTGCCGCCGTGCACTCGCTTTATTGCGAATGACGACCCTCACAGTAAGTGTGTTAAATGCTTGGGGTTTTCACACGCACGCGAGGCGGTTCAGGGCTCTTCTAAATGCAAATTCTGCGATAATCTCCTTCTCAAAACCCTCCGCTCTAGGCTCGCGGTTTTTGAGAAGGAGTCATCCGTTTTTCCCCGTCGCGCTCCCGAAGCCGCGCAGGCCTCTCTCGGATCCGCGACCTGGGGTTCGGATGTAGATCTCGAGGATGTGGAGTGCGAGCAGACAGGCCTCGCCCTTTCTCTCCCTCCCTCCCCCGAGCACGTGCGCGGGGTTCCGCCGGTCGAGTTTTCACACGACTACCTATGCCCTAGCCCGGAAGCGCGCGAGTAGGTTTCTTTCGGGCTAGATGATATCGTTTTCACTGCAGCGTCCGACTCCGAGGATTTCGGGCCTGCTTTAATCGTTGACACTTTCCCGCCTAGTGGGCAGGAAGAGCGGCCTTCGGCGGCCTATGCCGAGCTCGTCGACGTGCTTTCGAGCGCTACCAAAAAGCTCGCTATTGATTGGCCGGACGAGCCCCGCGAGTCACGTTCATCTAGACTCGATGAGAGATTTTGAGTGGTCCTAATTCTAGACCAGCGCGGAGAAAGCTGCCCTTTTTCAGCGATCTGCATAGTGAAATCTCCAGATCCTGGAAACAGCCTTTCTCAGCCCGCTTGACTAATGCGGCAGCCGCTGACTTCACCAACCTCATTGGTTCTGTGAAGCAGGGCTATTCCGCCATCCCTGCGGTTGAAGACACGTTAGCCACTCATCTCTCTACTTCTTCGGCTCCTTCGTGGAAGTCTCGCCCTCTCCTTCCCACTAAACCGTGTAGGACTACTTCCGCCCTTATCGGGAAGTCCTACGCGGCAGCTGGTCAGGCAGGCATGGCCCTCCACACCATGGCCATCCTCCAAGCCTACCAGGCGGACGTTTTAAAAGAAATGGACGAGGGCGGTGGCTTGACACCGGAAGCGGTCAAAGAGCTGCGCAAAGCCACAGATTTGGCCCTAAGAGCCACTAAACACACTGCTCGGGCCATAGGACGTTCCATGGTGGGCACGGTGGCGGCAGAGCGCCACCTGTGGATCAATCTCACGGAAATCCGTGATAAGGAGAAGGTCTTCCTACTGGATGCCCCAGTCTCTCAGTCTATATTTGTTTGGGGAGGCGGTCAACACGGTGGTTGAGAAATTTCGAGCCGCCAAGTCCCAGTCGGCTGCTTTCAAGCAGTTTATGCCTAGGAGGGCTAGGGACTCCCCCAACCCCTCCCCCTCTCAGTCCAGAGAGCGTCCCGTTCACAGGAAGGAGTTCCCTGGTAGGAGGAGCGACCAGGGTCATCCCCCACCCACCACGATCTGGGGAGCTCGTGGTCGCCCATTTCCTCGCCAACGACCTCATAGGCGCATTGATCCGAAGCGGCCCGGCAAACCCTCCTCTTCGGTTTCTTCGAGTCGCTCCTGACCCTCAGGTCAGAAAAAGGAGAGCCCCGCCTTACGTTCGAGGTTGGGTCAGACCGCACAAGCGTTTCTGCCCACCTCTCAACAGCTCTCCTTATCCAGCCCCGTCACTTTCGCCACCCAGCGCGTGGGGTCCCTTCAACGGGAATGGAATGTGGCTTCTTCAGCCGTTACTTCCTGGTTCCGAAAAAGGACGGTGGACTGCAACCCATTCTAGACCTTCGCCGTCTGAACTTCGCCCTTTACAAAGGAAAGTTCAAGATGTTAACGCTGAAGGCTATTTTATCTCAGATACGTGCGGGGGACTGGTTCGTTACGGTAGACCTGAAAGATGCCTACTTCCATATTCAGGTCGTCCGACGACACAGAAAGTTCCTCAGATTCGCCTTCGGGGGAAGGGCTTATCAATACAAAGTCCTTCCCTTCGGCCTCGCCCTGGCGCCGAGGACTTTCACGAAGTGTATGGACGCTGCTCTGGCCCCATTGAGGCTCCAGGGCATCCATATACTCAATTACCTGGCCCACTCCAGGGAGTTGGTGACTTGTCACAGAGACATTGCTCTTCAGCACATTCAGTCTCTTGGCTTGAGAGTGAACACCGACAAGAGTGTTCTCACCCCAGCTCAGCAGACCACACTTCTTAGGAGTTCGTCTGGATTCCGTTCTGATGCAGGCCCGTCTGGCTCCTGCCCGGATTTCCAGTCCCGTTTCAGGCTCGGCCATCATGTTTCTGTGGGTACTTGTCGCAGGCTCCTGGGTCTCATGGCCGCAGCTTCCCCGGTGCATCCCCTGGGGCTGCTTCATATGAGGCCCTTCCTCTGGTGGATGAAGCTCTTAGGCGCCCGATCAACAGGATCGGCTCTTAGCCTACTGAAGGTGTCACGCGGTTGTTCCCGCACCCTATCAGTATGGCGGGACCCTCTCTTTCTTCAGAGGGGGGTCAACATGGGGGCTGTTTTCCGTCGCCAAATGATTACGACGGACGCCTCTTTGACCGGCTGGGGCGCGGTTTTCGAGGGCAAACCAGCATTCGGAGTCTGGGAGGGGGAGGTTCTCTCTTGGCACATAAACTGCCTGGAGCTGAGGGCTGTCTCCCTGGCCCTTCGGTACTTTCTCCCCTCTCTCAAGGGACACCACGTCATCGTCAGGATGGACAACATGGCGGTGGTGTCTCATGTGAATCGCCAAGGGGGCTCACGGTCACGCACCCTGGACAGGCATGCGCGCCGTCTCCTCCTGTGGGCTCAGGACAAACTCCTGTCCCTGATAGCAGTCCATGTACCCGGGACTTTGAACCTCGCAGCAGATTTTCTGTCGAGGCAGAAACTCAGGTCAGGGGAATGGATGTTGAACCCTCAAACAGTATCCCAGATTTGGGAAGTGTTTGGCAGAGCGGAGGTGGACCTCTTTGCCTCGAAAGAGTCGTCCCAGTGCCAGCTCTGGTTCTCTCTGAGCTCTCCAGCGCCGTTGGGGATAGATGCGTTCGCGCATCCGTGGCCCAGACTAAAGCTCTATGCATTCCCGCCCATCAAACTGATTCCGGCGGTTCTGTGCAGGGTGAGGGAGAGCGGAGTCAGTCTCCTACTTGTAGCCCCATTCTGGCCGTCCCAGACCTAATTCTCTGAGATTCTCGGGGAGTTCTTCTGGACTCCCCCCCTTGGGAGATTCCAGTCAGAGAGGACCTACTGTCTCAGCTTCAGGGCAGGATTTGGCATCCTCATCCCGAGATTTGGAAGCTGTGGGTATGACCCATCAAGGGCCATTAGCTCTAAGTGCTGGTCTTCCTGCCGATGTTCAGGAGACCATTGCAAGTGCGAGAGCTCCTTCCACTAGGAGACTCTACTCCTCCAAGTGGAAGGTTTTCGAGTCATGGTGCTCATTCCATGCGGTGGACCCAGTTAGCTGCCTGGTGGGTTCAGTACTGGAGTTCCTGCAGGAGAAGTTTGCCGCTGGAGCAGCAGCTACCACCCTTAGGGTTTACATCGCTGCCATTGCTGCTCGCAGGGAGTTGGATGAAGTCCCTCTGGGCAAACATAGGTTAGTTTCGTCTTTTATGCGAGGGGTTAAGCACCTGAGACCGGCACGCTCCCCTGGTATTCCCTCTTGGGACCTTTCAGTTGTCCTGGAGGGGCTAACAAAGGCTCCCTTTGAGCCCTTAAGAGTCAGCTCCAGAGCGGATTCTGACTCTCAAGGTTGCTCTTTTGTTAGCCTTAACCTCTTTGAAGCAAGTGGGCGACCTACAAGCTCTCTCTGTTAACGAGACATGTATGGATTTTGCTCCTGGTCTAGTTAAGGTAACCCTAAAACCCAGGCCAGGGTATGTGCCCAAATTTCTGTCCACATCGTTTCGTTCTCAAGTTATCACCCTTCACTCTTTCCACCCTCCTCCTTTCGCATCAGAAGAGGATGAAAAGCTTAATTTGCTCTGCCCTGTCCTAGCATTGAAGTTTTATGTAGGTCTGGTGGTTGGAGGAAATCAAGCCAGCTCTTGGTATGTTTTGGTGTTGGCCGCCGCGGGCTTGCCGCATCAAAACAGAGGATTTCCCATTGGGTGACGGAGGCTATTTCGCTGGCATATGAGGTGCGTGGTCTACCTTCACCTCTTAGCATTCGGGCACATTCTACCAGAAGTGTGGCGTCCTCTCTTCTGGAGGACATTTGTGTAGCGGCAGACTGGTCCTCCCCCCACACTTCTATAGTTTGGATCTCGACATGGCTCCGGGTTCGCATGTTCTATCTGCTTGAGGGCGTTCCCATTGCGTCATAGCTACGCAGCGTCTCGTTCCCTATTCAGAGAACATAGGTTACACCAGTAACCTGAGACGTTTTCTGGACTTCCGCCTGATGCTTTTTGGCTACTTATAGAGCTTAGGGCTGTCACAGAGATTCAAAGCACCTTTAAAGAGATAGTTCATTCTGTCATTCATTCCTCACCCTCTTGTTGTTTCAAACCCATAAGACTTTCGTTCATTTTCAAAACACAAATGAAGTTTTTCTTCCTGTCTCTCCATTGACTATCACTTGACTAACACAACTAACACTTTGACCCTTCAAGATCGTAATCCATATGAATTGAGCGGATTAGTCCAAATTTTCATATAATGAACCATAGACTGTAAAAAAAGATGGACGACGCGCCTTCACTTTCTTCCGTTGACGTAAGTGAAGCGCAGTAGTGAGTGCGAAGTTGAGCCGTGATGTTAAGGTCCCGCCTAATCAACAACTTTTTGTGAAATAAACAGTTATGGAAATGTAGACATTAAAGTTAAAGCTCCAATCTCCTCCCGAAGTTCCTGAAAAATGTCCGTTAGTGCCTCAGTGACTACTACGCTCAGAGAAGCTGTCAATCTCAGCTGCCAATCATAAGGTCACACCCCTGTTTTTACAGCATCAAATAACTAACTAAAACCAAACTTATTTAAAGAACGAACACTTGAACTAACATCAGTGTACAAAAACAGCCTAAAATGACAGAAACCATCTTTGGAATTATTTAAAGTGTAATTTGATTGTTTAGTTTGTCTATGTCCCATTACATTTCATGGAGAGGGCTTTATGACCTATACTGCATCCAGTCACCTGGGGGCGTTCGAGACGCGTTGGCTTCAGATTTCACGCTTGTGATGAACAGATTTAATTGGGTGAACTATCCCCTTATGACACACAAATGTCCTGATTGTACAATAATGTTGCAGATTGGTCACCATGATTGCCAAGACAGACTTGTTTCTGGATCAACATATTTTGTTGATTTATTGGAATGTTTTACTTGGTGAAATCATGTCAACCTTTGCAGTCTAGTGACAAAATCTCAAGATATTAAGCTTAATTTAACTGCAATGGCCAAGAGCAGTCTCAATAATTCACAGGAGTGAATATCATCAATGTCATATATACTGAATTTCTAATCAACGAACAGCCTCGTCTGCTGAAGGCCAGATACACGGTCTGATAGCTTGTTGGATATCAGTGGTGCTGCAGTCATGACGGAACCCTACTGAGATCTTGATTAACTGGGGAATCATGGGAAAGCATTAAACCTAGCACAAAAAATTCAATCTAATGCAGCACTCCCACTGGTGCTATACAGCAAAAGAGTTTCAAATATGTGGAGTTGAAAAAAGTTTGAAAAAAGTTCAAGAAAACTACGGAGAGAGACTCCTGCATGCTTAAAAACAAACACACTGTATAAGTGCTCCTTTCTCTCAATCTGTAAAGTGCTGGTCAAAATAATAGAGGGCTGTAGGGTGGACTCTTTTGACTTGAGACAGTAAGCAAATTAGCAACCACACAGCAACACCCCGGCAACCAACCACAACATGCTAACATTTAGGAGACGACTTTTGAACAGGCCAGCTTCACTAAGAAAAATAAATAAATAATACACACAAAGCTAATTTAATTGGCATCAAAGGGATAGTTCACCCAAAAATGAAAATTATCCCATAATTTACTCACCCTCAAGCCATCCTAGGTATATATGACATTTTTCTTTCAGACAAATACAGTCTGAGTTATATTTAAAAATGTCCTGGCTAATCCAAGCATTATAATGGCAGTAAATGGCAGCCCAAAATTTGAAGCCCAAAAAGTGTATCCATCCATTTTAGTGTAACACCTCACACATTTCAAAATCATCGTCACTGTCGCGCCAGTTACGCTTTTTCCGTAAGTTGAATACCAAAGACGGTCTGGATGGATGGATGGATATCTAGATAGATAGATATCATCTATCATTCATTCTAGAACGATAGATAGATAGATGGATGGATGTTTTTTTTATTATATATATATACCTGTAATATTAACATATTCCTTCCTTTGTTTTTACTTCCATTGGTAGTCACCGCATTACATCACTGGTCATTTAAATGAAGTTAAACTTTTCTCAACTGGAAACACCCACATTTTATTGCCAAAAGCCGCATGTTGGTCATATCATCTCAGATCACCAACTCTCACGGCAATGACATTGGGCCACTTTGTCGCTGCAAATCACTGTATCTGTGAACGCCTCTCCAGAGTGGCACAGAAAGACAAGTACATTCACATAAGCTGAAGACCTCAGTCTCAGACACTTTTATTAATTGGGGACTGACGAGGACTCTCTTTTTATTTGGCAATGTTCAGATTTAGAGAAAGAACTCCCCATAGAAAATCAGTAAAAAGGTAATGTTGACTCAATGTTACTGTTACTGAAAAACAGCACACTCTGGTGGACAGAAATGATAATAACACTCATTAAGCCTGAGGGGGCTCTGAATAGACATTGCAGCGACAGCAGGTGCGGTATGGTTCCAGGTCTGAGCGCCAGCCTTCTGATGATTTTGATCTACAGAACATATGCTGGATGCCATGGAAGTACCAGACATGAGGCCAGCCAAAAAAACTGACCTACCAGTAAAAGATGCTAGAGTACTTCTCCCCAAACAATAACTGTGTAAAGAGGAGCAAATGGGTCACATTGGAAATCGTCCAATGCAGCAAAACATTTACATTTATGCATTTAGCATATGCTTTAATCCAAAGAAACTCCCAAAAGCAATTCATCACAGAGCCAACCATATTCACAGTATACAATGCCAGGTTTATTAGAAAGCTAGAGAAGGAAACACACTAGATCAGAGGAAAAATGCAGAGATATGGAGCTGTAAGAAAGAATGTCCCACCTTTTAGTTCAGAAGTGAATTGTCTTTGTCTTTTTACTAATAGTATTGTCTAATTGCTTATTAGCATATAGAGTGCTACAGGGTTGATATATTTTTGTTGGCCAAAACACAGAAACAAGTTAGCATTTTAGCACTTCCATTTCCATCGTCCTGAGGTCAATGGGTTTTTGAATAGGCTTTTGGTTAAATGCCTGAAATAAGGTTTGTGGTTAACACAAGCTCAAGATATTTTCGTGTTTTATGTGATTTATTTAAAAAAAGGTTTTACTTGTCTTGGAAAAGGCAGCTGCTAGCAAGTGGCTGAATGGGCGGGTTTTCAGGGACATTAAACATCAACAGGTAAACGTGTCTATTCACAAGTCTGCTTTTACAGCCTCATTGTTTTATATGAATCACATTCTTGCAAACTTTTTTAACTCAAAATTTCAGGGACAGTTTTTTTAGCTTTTGACTTCTGCCGATTATACAGTATTTAGGCTTCAAAATGGGGGCAGTCGTGGCCTAATGATTAGAGAGTCAGACTGGTAACATGAATATTGTGTGTTCGATTCTCAATACTGGCACTACACCAATCGCTCCCTGGGCGCCACAGCAAAATGGCTGCCCACTGCACCGGGTCTGTGTGTCCATGGTTTGCAGTGTGTGTGTTGTTTACTACTCACTACTCCTAATGTGTGTGCACTAACTTGGATGGGTTAAATGCTGAGGACAAATTCAGAGTAGGGGTTGCCATTCTTGGTATGTCCTTCACATGTCACTCACATAACTGTTATAATGATGAAAAAAACATGTACAAATCTTACTTTCTGCAATAATCCAAAAGGCAATGGAAAAATCCTTTTGGGCTTTTGTCGAGGGAACAAGGATGATGCTAACTTATGGGTTGGCCTACAAAAAATGTCATAGCACTCTATTGGCAGGACCGACCTCAAAATATTTTTTTAGCGTGATTTCAGCTTTAGAAGCAAAATGTTTTATGCTTTAGTCCGATTTTATTGACAATTGTAAATATGTTAAAGATGCTGTATGTAATTTTTGGACTGTACTAAAGCATAAAAATACCATAATATGTTTGCAGATATTTAGGAAACATGCTAAGTTTACATACTTGTTACAGCCAGTTATTCTACTTTGAAATGTGCATTTCATGTAGGCATGTCTGTTTTTGTTTTGGTCTGTGTGATCCTGCCCCCTGCCAATTTACCCAATAGCATTTTGACAACCCGGGTTGCCAGTTGATGGAAAACACAGCTAACTGGCAACCATGGAAGGTGGCAAACAAACTGGGTCAGAGATACAGTAACAGATTCTACAGGACCTAAAAAGCCTCTGCATCCATCTAAAAGCTCTATGACCAGAGGTATATTAAAACATGGATAAATCATCTCATTTCCTTACAGTTTAAGGCTGTTGCATGTCCTCAATCTGGCAACCCAGCGTTGTGTCCAATAATTTTGAATTTGGACGGTCAATATTTCATACTGCACCTTTAATAAAACGTAAGCTCTTTCTAACATAACTAAACTCACACATCTTATCCTCATCTGATTTCACAGATGGAAATAACGTCTCATTTGTTTATTCTCCACAAATCCGTTATGCGTAAAAACTGAGCTGGGATAGAGAAAAGAACATCACAAGCATCTGTTTATGACTTCCTGCTTATTTCAATTTACTCTCAGTTGCTGTGGCACTGCAGGGGCGCTTCTTGCACATGGGCAGATGCTGATGAAAGGGACATCCATGAGAGGACAGTGCATAAAGGGCCACAGAACACTCCTCGTTCTTGGCCTGCCGGGCTAATGCATGGAAGAAAACTGGGTTGATCATCACGCATCCCTCGGTGCGAGCTCTGTGGTGCATTCTGGGAAATCAGCACCACAGGAAGCCAACCTGCCTCCTGGTCCCCAGCATAGAGATTAAGTCAAGAATAGGGCAAGCTGTTACCCTGTCCTCAGATTACCCCCAAACCAAATGTTTCTTCTAAAAAAAGAACAAAAACCCGACAGGACATCAAAAAACATGCACTTAGTTTTCACATCCACTTTCTTTAAAAGCGCTTTTTGCTTTTCAGTGTGAACCTAGAACAGTCAACAACTTCTTTTTAGCTATTTTGTGCAAATTAAATAAACTGACAAGAATCTATGCGATGAAATTTGTCATTTGACTCTTGGGCAAATTTCATAAACTGAGCAAAAAGACACATAAAACTGTTAATAAATGTAATGCATTTGAACCTAGATGATTCATATCACCCGCTGATGTAGTTGTCAGAGTAAATAAAGAGAAGACCAACTTGTACATGATAATCTGCCTGTAGCTGGTGCCATGCCAAAACTAAACCCAATGCCCCCCATGCAGTCCCAGCTGCGATTGGTGGACGAAGTGTGGCACTTAGGAGCACGCTCTAATTGGCTGAGAGAGGATGGCAGTCAGACGAGCCATTTCTTTCAACCCAGATGGAAGTGACAGCTCTGACCTTCTTTTTTCCCAGAAAGGGAAGCAGGAAAAAAAAATCTCAAACTCCCTGGGTGAACTAGAGCCAGTTGGCAGATATCGAAGCCCCTGGCACTTGCACGTCCCTGAGCAGAGAGTGTGATATGTGCACCCTATCCAAACCTTACAACCTTTAGGGGTGTCTGTGAAGCTGTGATGTCAAAGCCCCAAACTGTTTTGGTCTGAATTTTGCTGTCAGAACTCCCCATTGGGTACGGCATTAAATTGCCCTAGAAGAAGATGAACATTTGCATTGACATTCAAAGTTTTCACATTTTCTATTCCGAAAGTTCAAAATAACTCATGATAGATCCCAAATTTGAATAGGCGCACCACGGTGGCTGGGATTAATCCTTGGAATGTGGCACGTACTGACAGTAAATAGTATTTGAATTAACGAAAAAGGCAATTGTGTCTGGATGAACGTTAAATCCGAACCCACATGACAGTAGAAATCCTCGCTTAAACCCTTGTTTAAACCCTTTTGTACACACAATTTCAAAGCACTTCAAGCACATGACAAATACACTAGCAAAAATGCAGTAGAATTCATATGGAAATGCATGTTTAATACATTCACCAATTCCTACACTTAAAAATAAAGGTTCTATCTATGGTTCCATGAAGAATGTTTAGCATCCATGGAACATTTCCACTGCACACAAGGTTCTTTATAATGCAAAAAAGTTTCTTCAGATTATTAAAATGTTCTTCACAAAATTGAAGAAATAAGAAAGAGGAAACAGAGTCATACAGGTTTGGAACGACATAGTAGGGGTGTAACGATATCCTCATGTCACGATTCGATACATATCACGATAAGATATTATTGTGATACTCAAAGACATATGGTAAAAGGTTAACAAAAAATGTACTGTTGATTAAAATGCTAAATTTGGTATAACATTGGGGGTGGAAATAAATAGGCTTGATGCTGCTAACCCAATGCACAGAACAATGGTGACACCCGAATAAAAATATGATTTTAAAGCTGAAAATACAGAATTATTTTAGACGGCTTGCACTTCTTGCCACTTTTTACTGTTAACATAAAACATTTGGCATTATCAGGACCCACAAATATTCCCCCACTGCATTATTTTATATTGTAATCAACATTATATATAGTAGTTTAATGTAGTACTGACACTTAAACTCTGTAAATTAGATTTTTTTTCCTGGTACAGTAATTTTAATTTTGGGTGAACTATACGCAATATATATTGTCACTATCCACAATACATATTGTTGCATTTTTGTATTGCGATATATTGTGACACGATATATTGTTACACCCCAACATGGTAGTGAATAAATCATTACAGAATTTTCATTTTTGAGTAAACTGGCCCTTTAAGGTACAAAAATGCACCATTTAGGAGTAGATAAGGCACAAAAGTGTACCTTTGGATGGTTTTAAGGGCCAGACACCAGCGCAAACCCTCTTTTGACAACTGTCAGGATTTATTAAAGACATGCAGTGAAAAATTAGCACTAAAAGAGCGTGGACAGTTATTTTTGCGGCTGACCTTATTGCATTTGCAGGAGTTTCCCTTTTAGATGCAAAATGTATGGGAGGAGAGTATTAAAATTAATCATGCATGGTGATTTACTAAGGTTAGCGCTCGCCAATTTACTGGTATTTGTGCCATTATTTACCGCCCCAGAAAAAGCATGTCCTAAACCAGACGTTAATTTGCGCTGCCCTTGGTAGATTGCGTTGGTCATTATGCAAATGATCTGTCTGCGTCTGTATTCTTTAATTTGCGCGTCGTCAGTAGATCACACGCAGAACTTTCCATTCCCATTGCCGCTTTTATGGGATTGCATTCTCACGCTAATTTGCCCTGTTTAGTAAATCTGGACCTAAGTGTCACATTTTTTTTCTGGAGAGTGCATATCACCAATTCAAAAAGTCAAACTGTCAGTCAGATTGCATGTATCGCTAATAATGCATGGGTTTGTGCCAAATTCCAGCTCAAGTGTTTAAAAACACTCAGCTTGCCAAGACAAGCACTGGAGAACTTCAACACACTGAAAGTAATATACATAAAGAGTATGCTGGCAGTTGTTGCAAACTGCAGGTTAAATAGGTACTATCCTTCATTCCTTCCCCCACTTTTCCTCTCTCCGTACGGATACCTGGCTCACTCCACTGCAGCTGCATTGCAGAGCTCTCGGCTCACACATACACACATGCCAAAAGGAAGGCAGAACTGCAACTGGACTATGTTAGATGTGGACTGAGAGCTGTCTTTGGGTGTGACTGTACAGTGCTGCAAAACGAGGACACAGATACAGGTGTTTTATGGGCCTTTTTTCATTTGCTACAGGACGAGATTAGCATAAACCTGTGGGTTTTATTTAGATATATATAGAGGCAGCCTGTAAACTAAAGAGGAGCAGGCAAAATTTTCCATTGAAACAGCTGAAGTACCATTTCTTGAATTATTCACTTAGGACTGTCTCAGTATCTGTGAGAAATTAAAAGTAAAAAGTAGATATTACACTACCATTTAAAGATAACAGTAAAAACAATATTATTTAGAAATACTATTCCAATTTAAAATAGATGTTTTCTGTTTTAATATATTTTAAAATGTTATTTATTTCTGTGATGCAAAGCTGAATTTTCAGAATCATTTCTCCAGTCTTCAGTGTCACGTGATCCTTCAGATATCATTCTAACATGCTGCTTTAGGGCTCAATAAATATTTCTTATTATTATTATCAATGTAATAGTTGTGCTGCTTAATATTTTTTGTGGAAACCATTGTATGTTTTCTCTCAGAATTCTTAGATGAATAGAAAGTTCAAAAGATCAGCATTTATTTGAAAAATAAATCTTTTGTAACATTATAAATATCTACATTGTCAATTTTGAACAATTTAATGCATCCTTGCTAACAGTAGTATCCTAAAAATAAATATAGGAATATCTATACACTGTAAAAAAATATATTTTCATGATTGGTTATCACAACTTTTTATCTTTTGTCAAATCAACTAAGATAATTAATGTGATTCAGATAACATAATGTTTTGAGTTTCTATTTATTAAACCAATCTCCTTCATTGTATTAACTCAAGGTAAACCAACAATAATTAATAGTATAATTTTACAGAGTAGTAACTATGCAGAATCCAGAATGAACAATCCCAGTCAACATAATTAAAATCTATCCCATTTAGTTTTTTAATATCCTTTTTTGGTCTAATTCAACACACAATTCACTGTGCATGTTATTCTAAAGAATAAAATGTTTGTATTCAATACAAACTCCACCTCTTAAACATATTTTCATAACTGACATCATCTAGGCTGTGCAGGCATGGGAAAACATTTTTTTGGGGGGGGGTTTGGCGTTGTTTTAGGTAATACACACTTTCTAAAATGTTGCCAACACTCCCAGTAAAAAAGGTACAAAAGGGGCAGTACCTTTTCAAAAGGTACACTTTTGTACCAAAAGGGTGTATATTGGTACCTTAAAGGAACAAAAGTGTACCTTTTAAAAAGATACTGCCCCAGTGGCAGCTTTTGTACCTTTTTTCTGAGAGTGAATAAGTAACACACTAATTTAATTTAATGCTGGTTAATGAATATACTGTAGGCTGCAAATTTTTCAAGTTGAAAAAGACCACTGAGACGCATCAATATCTCAATTTCTCAAGTAAACTTTTAGCTTCCTCCACCAAAAAGTTTTAAAAGTGTGTGCAGGGATTATAGAATCAAATATCCTTTTGGATAAACTGAAAGTCCTATTTTTATTATCCAGAATTTCAGATTATTAGCAGATGTTTAGAGGATACTTAATATGACCCTTTAGAAAATTCCATTAGAAATCCTGCACATTCCTCTAGGATTTTTTTTTACTAGCAACAGTAACATTACTCATCTTGTTAACTTGCATAACTCTCATCACAAGAGAATGACAAGTGTCTATCTGCGTCTCATTATTTAGTTTTTCTTCTGGCTTTACTCTAATTTAAAATTTGTATTGTTTGCTGTGGGAGCTCGAGTACTTTAAAAATTCACAGTGGGACTATTCGAATCTGCGATACGAATGATACTGCTAGCATCTTACACATGCAATTAAAGCCTGCAGGATAGATTACACATCTGCTGTGAAACCTGTTAAAAACAAGCTTGCATAAGTGTGGTCGTGACACCATTCACTGCTCTGCACTTCCTACAGGCTTAATATGGATGCTAGTGCGGTGGTGAGGTTTATACGCTAGCGAAAATGGAGAGAGGGAGTTATTAAATTATGTTGCATATAGATGCCAAATTAGTTTCAAATTTTCATTCACATAGTGCAGTACAATCGCTGGAATATCCTTTAATGAGTGACTCACGGCTGACTCATAAAAAGAAACTGGTGGCTTAATTCAAAAAATTGCAAAAGTAGCCTTTTGCTAATCTTTTTTATTGGCGAAGATTGGTCACATGCATTCTGTAAATGAGCATACACGTTTATCAACATGTAAACGCTCAGACACATATGTGCAAACATCTATAAAGCCAACAGCTGCACGTGTTCTAGTAAAAAAAAATGACAGGAATCTCATCTCTTTCACACGTCTCTGCGTGGGCGTCCACACATGGGAACATCGACCCGCCAAGCCACGTCCTACCCACCAACATGAACATGTAAACATTCATTAGACCTATTGAAAGAGCCTTTGCGTCTCTCAGAGGGCCCAATGTGCATTCAAAAGCATGAGAGAGGAAGGCTAATGAAAAGCCCTTCTGCAGCAGCTTCGTGTGAAAACAGAAGCAGAGAGAAAAGCAAAGCATTGCTTATTAACTGGCTTTTGTTTTGGTATTTTGCGGGTGTGCGTCACGCTCATCAGCAGCTTGAAGGGCTCTCTGCCTCCCGCTCAACCCACTCACAGCTCCTGTGTACTGGAGACAGCGCTAACAACATTCCTTCCACCTCTATCAACTGTATAACCAGCTACCACATATTACAATTCAGGGTTACAAGATTCTTGGATGTGGATCTTAGGCCCTTTCAAATATCCAGACTTTTGATAATCATAGTCTGCTCTACATGAATATTTTAGGTTCAATACAATGAACAGCATTCGTGATACAATGTTGATTACTACAAAAATAATTTCAACTCAATGGAAGTGAATGGGGTACATTTTTGGAGGATTTAAACACAGAAATGTGAAGCTTATCATTTTTATACAAGCACTGTTTCTGTTAAAATGTCTATAATACTTGAGCTGTAAAGCTGTTATTGTAATTTCTACAGTTGTTTTAAGGTTATGTGGTCATGGCAACAAAGTTATAAAACTGGATATAACTTTATAAGGAAAAAGTCAATTACATGCACATTATTTCTTGTGGCTATACTGTTATTGTTAGCTAAAACTATTACAATTAATTTTTGTTAATTGAAATAAAGATGAAATAAAATAAAATATTTGAATATTAGACAAAGATAAAGATAAAAATAAAAATAAAACAAATAAAAATACTTAAACTTAATTAAACTTAAAAATAACTCTTAAAAATAAATGTAAGCTAAATAGAGTAAAAGTACATAAAATGAATAAAACAAAAAAACATTTAATGAAAATATAAAAATAAAAGCTAATTCAAAATATGAATAAATACTGTACATAAATAATACTAAAATAAGTCTGGCCAACATGTAAATCTACCATTCACATAATTTGAAATCAGATATAAGACTGTATCAGTATGGGAACATAACTTTGTTTCCCAGCGGACTGATAAAATGCACCCTGACTCTGAGACTAGGGCCCTGTCCCAAATAGCCCATCTGAAATGGACTTGGAGTCTTGTGACCTTCACTCAAACGTGTCTGCGAGGTCTATAAGACTGTAGGATATCCCATTTGCCACTCTAAATTCAGAAGGGTCCTCATAAGTCACACTGGCGCCAACTTCACCACAGACTACTATCAGCTATGCGGCATAATGTCACCAAAATGTGGAATTGAAATGCAAGGGCTGAGGGCGGCATTTTGGACAGGGTCCAACAACTACTGTTTACATCCTAAACATTAAATGAGAATAGAATTGGTGTGTCTGAAATCAATAGCATGCAAAAAAGGTAAAATTGACCACAATCCCTAAAAGTGAATGAGTTCTCTATTAACATTATTTATATAGCTTACATAGAATATATATTTATACTGCATATAAAATAGCTGCCCAGCGGTGTTGCCTAGATGGCCGTCGAGTGGACTAACTTGCCTTAAAGTGAATTTGGTCTTACTAATTATAACAGAATCAAGTGAATTGGGATGAATAAAAGATTAGTTTTTTTATATACAGTATATGTAAAAGATCAGAGGTGCTGCATTTGATGTTACTGCAATTTGGGAGGAGTCGACGCCGTAATAAGGTCTGCTGTGTTGGTCATGCTAGAGATGTGCTGCAGGGATTGGCTGGTACCTGTCTAGGTGGTGGTACTCCAGTGATGATTGGTGGCTCACTTAGGAGGAGGCTTCAGGGCCCTGAAGAGTCTCTCAGTGTGATAAACACCTGCAAACAAATCATGAGGAAACACTGTTAGCTGCAAAAAAATATATAAATGTGAATGTTTTAAGGATGTTACTGATAAAGAAAATCTGTATGTGTGTATGTGGGCGGAAGAACACATGGGAGTATGTGTTACTAACACACAGAATGAGCTCATTAGTTCTTTAATGAGATCACAACCTAGGCGTACAACTGTGTACAACACACACACACACACCTGGACAAACCACAGAGACACCACTACTTCACTACAGCACACACATTTAGTGCTGAATGGCACACCTATAGAGTACAAAACCCTTAATTCTCTCTTTTTGCCTTATTAACGTTTAAAAAATATTTTCTAGATTGTTCGAATAATATAAATTTGAAAAGAACAGCATTTATTTGAAATAGAAATCTTTTGAAGCATTATTAATGTATTTACTGTAGTTTTGGATCACTTTAATGCACCCCTGCTAAATAAAAGTATTAATTTCTTTAAAAAAAATCTTACTGACCCCAAACTTTTAAACAGCAAAACCAAAACTAACAGTTCAATCTAAATAAAAATGTATTTTACCCAATATTTGTGTTTTCTCTGTATTTTTATCTGAGTATAACATCATTAGCTTAGCACATGCTAACACCACATTCTATTGAAATCCATTGTGAGGAGTGCTGTTTGATGACAAGAAAGTTGCCTTTATAGCTCAATAGGTTTTGAAACAGAGCATTTATCTCCTTCACACACTCCATGGACATAAAGTAGGCCTGACATAGATTTTCACTGCATCATTCTATAAGCCATTCGTGGGCAAACAAGTCTCTGATAGAGGCACAAGAGAACATCTCCACAGGCCTGAACTAAATAAAGAGCTCCAGTTATCAGCGTATGACAGCAGCTCTGACACAACAGTCACCTCTGCTCAACTCCATTCATAGCCGCTTCAACATGTCTTTATTATGGAGAATAATGTACTTATGACTGCAGCTTTGGTTCCAGATAAACCTGAACAACTCTACATTCCCATCGGCTTTTGTGTGAATGATAGAGTTATAAAGAGTGTCTACAGTAATAACTAGCCTAGAAAAATCTGAAAAGATGGATATATTCACTGGTGTACTGGTGTGTTTATCTTCTATCCGTTATCCCTTATAAAACAGTACTGCAAAGTAAACATGGTGTGCAACAATGGTATCAGAATAGCAGACATTCTGGCAGACATTAAAGGGATAATTCACCCTAAAATTTACTCATTTACCTTATTCCATACAGAATGAATACCATACTTACCATATTTACTTTTTGTAAGCAATAATGGCTTTTCAGGGTTAAAAATAATATTATTGCTGGGAAATTAATCTAAAAATGTTCAATAACTTTGCAAAATATTACAAATAGCATGTCTAAATGTACCCCTATCAATCCATCTATCTACAGTAAGTATCCTGTTCTGGTGGGTCAGAAATGAGCAGCAGAGATCTGACTCCTGCTTGTGCTTTAGGGAATCTGAGGTGAAAATGCAGCGTTTTCCTCTCTGCCACCAGATAATATGCGAGCACTCAACACACACTGACTCACACTGCATGAACATGTGGGCCCTTCGCGGCATGTTCACACTGAGAACTTCAACAAGACAGAATAAATCCACCCTCGCAGGCACAGAGAGCCCCACACGAGTCCCAGACCCAGCAAACTGACATACTGCTGCAGCAGATGGGATTTAACTTTAACTTTTTCCTATTTGTAGTGGAGATGAGTGGTACCCGGTGGGGTCTTCTGCTGTTGTAGCCCATCCGCCTCAAGGTTGTGCGTGATGTGGCTTTACAAATGCTTTGCTGCATACCTTGGTTGTAACGAGTGGTTATTTCAGTCAAAGTTGCTCTTCTATCAGCTTGAATCAGTCGGCCCATTCTCCTCTGACCTCTAGCATCAACAAGGCATTTTCGCCCCCACAGGACTGCCGCATACTGGATGTTTTTCCCTTTTCACACCATTCTTTGTAAACTCTAGAAATGGTTGTGCGTGAAAATCCCAGTAACTGAGCATATTGTGAAATACTCAGACCGGCCCGTCTGGCACCAACAAACATGCCACGCTCAAAATTGCTTAAATCACCTTTCTTTCCCATTCTGGCATTCAGTTTGGAGTTCAGGAGATTGTCTTGACCAGGACCACACCCCTAAATGCATTGAAGCAACTGCCATGTGATTGGTTGATTAGATAATTGCATTGATGAGAAATTGAACAGGTGTTCCTAATAATCCTTTAGGTGAGTGTATATATGCCCTGCCACAAAGCAAAAATGGTTCAGGAATGTTTTGTGGAGCACAAAAACGAGTTTGAGGTGTTGACTTGGCCTTCAAATTGCCCAGATCTCAATCCAATCGAGCATCTGTGGGATGTGCTGAACAAACAACTCTGATCCATGGATGCCCCACCTCGCAACTTACAGGACTTAAAGGATCTGCTGCTAACATCTTGGTGCCAGATACCACAGCACACCTTCAGGGGTCTAGTGGAGTCCATGCCTCGACAGGTCAGGGCTGTTTTGGCAGCAAAAGGGGGACCAACACAATATTAGGTCATAATGTTATGCCTGATCGGTGTAGATAGATAGATAGATAGATTTAACAAAGAAAACATTTAAATAATATAATTAAATATACTGTATTCTCAGTATATACTGTACCTTACATCAAAAGACTAAAGGATGGTTAAAAAAAAAATATATATATATATATATTTTAAACTGATTAAGATGATTTGAATTGAATTTATTATACTTCAGTTCCTTCCTATAATTACCGGCCAGTTTTATTTACTCGCCAAAGTCAAATCATATTGGCACTTAGTAAGTGTTCATTTCAGACCCTGAATACTAAGCAGTGAAGGCAGGGGAGGACAGCGAAAGGGAGGAGGAAGGGCCAAGCGCTGTCTGGAAAAGATCTGCGTTAACCGCAGGCTCTGGTGTGGCCATCTCGCTTTCTTTTCAGGATGTCATTATGTGATTTTCAGAGCAAGCAGTGTCTAAATTAGCCCTGTGCCTCCCTCAACCAAACTCACTGACTACACAACCCAAAAAGAGAAAGAGAGGAAAAAAAGAACTGCATTAACTTGGAGAAACTCCAAATTAAGCACATTATTCAAAAAAGCCAGAAACCAGAGTGAAAAATGGACACATGACAGCAGAGCTGCTTTATGGCTGAATGTTCAGAGCAGATCTGAATGTTCAAAGCAGGAAGACTGGCAGATGGCATAAATATGCTTCTGCTGAACTGCTATCTCACCCCAGCACTGTGGTCTATGAACACTACACGTCCAACAGACGGTCTTTATGCACTCCAGAATGTGCGTTTCCATGAAACCACATTAGTTCGGTACTAAAATGGCATTATAGTAGAGCGAAGATTCTCTGAAGAGTTCACCTAACAACTTTGAGGTAAAAACTTCCAGATCTGTAGTGCTCATTTGCTTGTCATCTTCCTGACTGCGAGACTGAGAGGAACATCTCAGAAAGGATTAATCGCTCTCATTCGTAACTCGGTTCAGCCTCTGTTAACACTTCCAGCACCCACATGGTGCATTTTGTAATTTTATGTATGCATTAAAGTCAACATGAAATGCAATTCAAATGCTATTTTAATTCCATACAGGCTATTCAAGACAACTTCATAAAAGTTTTTAAAAATTATTTTAAAAGTTGAGTGAAAATAATGAAAATTACATGATCTAGGACCTATATACAGTCCATGCCATTGTAAAGAAGACAGTACATATATCACTCACAATCTCATTTTCATTGCATTAAATTCAATATGCTGTCTAATCTGACTAAGGTCTATGTAGTTGGAGGGTAAGGGTTGAAAAGAAAGAGGCATATATGACAATCTGAAAAGCAAAGTTGGTTTGAAGGCAGAGCAAGTTATACTTTGATGAAGGATTACATAGACATTGTTTTATCCAGAAAACACAATGCAACAGTAGACCAGGAATGTGCATAAACAAAATAAATATAAAAAAAGTCAATTCTGATTTTATGTTGACTTTAAAGAACTCTGCCCTCCAAAGACATGCCAGCAAACTCAATATCAGCAAACATTAATGTGCAAAAAGGTTTAAAGAGAAAGAGTTTCAGACTGTCTGAATCATACCGTTTTTTTATTTTATTTTCTTCTTCTTTTTTTTTTTGTTGCAGTTTACAGCCACAGAGGCAAGTGTGATTCCTCAGGACACCTATTTTTAGTGATATCTGTCAGGTAGTGTGGACATTTTGTGCGTGCCATCCCGCCAAAAAATATTAACATTAGGAGACTAAAAAAAAAACAGATTTTTTTTTTTTTGGGAGCCACACTAGTAAAGACACCCATGAACAGAGGACAGAAAAAATAGGGAACTAATTACTTTAGGACTATGGTTTAGTTTTTCATGATAAGGATGAGTTTGTATTCTTAACCATGCCTTAAAAAAATTGCTGTGATAATAAAGATATCATTAATCCAACATTAAACAGTCTTATTATTTTTCTCAGAGTCAGTCATCTCATTTCACTCTCTTGTAAAGATACTAATAAAAATGACAAGCTCAGTTGATGGAGTTTGGATTTATCTTTCATTATATAGTTATATTATCTGAGCTATGGGCTTTCTTAATATCTTAATTATGAGATTGTCAAGGTGCTTGTCTCTGTTTAGCAAATTATGGCTTTGTAATAAAGCTTTCTTCCATTAAAGAATAATTATTTGCAAACAAGCGAGGGATAACAAACACTGCATTTCTGTGTAGAGTTGTTGATAAATAAAAAGAATGTGGGATTGCTGATTTCCTACAAAATACTTTAAACCTGGTTTAAATGGACAAAGTACAGTTTAACAAGATTTATTTTTAATTTTTGCTTTACTTTAAGCTGTGATGGGGTGAGATGATACGAAACGTCTAGTGAGTTCTGAGAGAAAAGTTATAGTCATTTAAAGCACTTCTTTTGTAATCAACAACACATTTGGCAACAAATCTTGACTTTTCTGGTTTTCTGTTGTGCAGCATAATCTGTATAGCTTTAAAAAGCAAACTGCTGTATACTACACATTGTCACAAATAACTGGGCTCTTATACTATCGATCCTGTGACGGATGAGTTTGGATCAATTAGGCTCAGATTCTGAGAAAAGAGATTTTAAAAATGGATATAAAAATATATATATATAAAAACCCTTAAAGTGATAGTTCATCCAAAAACGAAAGTTTTTACAGTGTGCACCTCAATGTACTTACCCACAAAGGTATTATGTGGGTAAGTAGTGTAAGGTAACTACATGGGTTAAGTTAAGGTTTAGGGGTAGGTTCAGGGTTATGACCTAGTTATTACCCAGTTAGTGTCATTACTGCAATAAGTACATACAGTAGTATGTTCATGCGAAATAGGATTGTAAAATAAACTGCTACTAAATTCTTTTATACTTTCTACAGAAGAAAATAAAGGTCATATTGTCCAATCACAGCTTCTCAAAATTAAAGACAAGCAGCTGTGGTTTAATACTCCAGTATGGAATATAAGTATGGTAATGCTCTGAAACCTTTCACACTCTAATTTCATGGAATGCACTAGATAACAAATCATGATCACATTGCAGAACCTGGTATGACATCATATATGGAGTTCATGTATTTCCTGACATGAGCGGTGGCTGTAGTATCAGACTGAGAGCATTACTATCTCTCTCTCTCTCTCTCTCTCTCTCTCAGCCAGCAGGTTTAGAACTGCCCTCCCTGTCTGTCTGTCTTTCCTGCCCCTGCCAGACAGAGAAGAAGGGGGTGACCAATTCTTCCTTTTGGGCATTACATCATTGCTTTCCCTGCTGCAGTGCCTCCCAATGAAAGAGTCTGTGTGCCTGCCAAGTAAACAAGTCTGTCTCTTCACATGCTTCCATATCGCACTGAGAAGAGTTTAAATACATCATAACTGACACATGGCATGACACAGCAATATAAAAAACATGAACCAATCAGTTAATGTTTGGCATCTTTCAGAACAAAAGCTCTTTTAATATTTTCTTCACATAATGAGCATGTTTAAAGGGAAAGTTCACCCTGAAACGAAAATTCTGTCATCATTTACTCACCCTCATTTCGTTCCAAACCCGTACGACTTTCATTCTTTCATAGAACAAAATTACATTGAATTGTGTTCCATGTTAGAAAGAAATTTATACAGGTTTGGAACAACATGAGGGTGAGTAAATAATTAGAGAACTTTCATTTTGGGTTCCTTTAAGAAAAGGAAAACTGCAAAGCAAGGATGCATAAACATATCCAGTAGGAAACAAGAACATGCACTGCTTTCTTATCAGGACTCATATCCAGCTGGGAATGACTAGAGGTCTAATATCTGTGCTGAAGTAAAAATACTCAATGAAAACAGTTCATCAAACTCAAAACCTTTATTTTTATTATATATTACAACAGACAAGAGAAAAGAATGCATTACAACCGACTAAGATGCGTGTCTATATCTAAGCACTCTACACACCTGCGAACGCTGTCAGTTACTAATGTCACTGATTAAATTATTGGTCATTATATTTTTGCCATTAAAAATCAATATGTGCTACAGATTCAGAGCTTCAATGGAGCTTTATAGGCTCTGCATTCACAGAATCCTATGCATATATTCATGTAGATTAATGATAATCAAATGAACTGTGCATTATTTTTTTAATATACATAATAATATTGTGCATATATAACTGTAATTGCTGCCTTTTCCTTATATTTCAGACCAGGCTGTGCTTCAATGCAGCAGTCGGTGTCACTGAGGGCATCAGTGGGTTCCTGCATCAAGCCACTGATGGCAGGCAGCTTTCTGCCATTACAGTACTGCAATTAGAGGGATAGACAGCAGACGAAACGCTGCTCCTGTGCTTCACTGGCCTTCTGGCCTTCTGGCACGATGCATGAAGACTACAGTCACCTGTATCTTGACCTTATACAGCACAGACACAGCGGTGTGTTGAGGGACAGAGATAAATGGATGAGAAAAGGTCATGTTGCGTATGGCACATGCTTTCTGTCATGACCACAACAGGTAAGGGAGAGAGAAGAATTGGGAAAGGAGTGGGCAAAGAAAAAAAGATGGCATTTAACAACAATATAAACTAAGAATTGAGATTCTGAGATCAGCCAGCCCTACAGTATGTGTACTGCAACTCATACAGCTGGGTGGCATGACAGCATTTAATGTGCAGAAAAAGCACAATAAATGTAGTCCATACAACTTGTGTGCTATACTAGTCTAGAAAGTATTTAAATGTCGGTTTATTTCTCACATAATGTTAAGTTGTTATTTACTGATAATCTTCCCCTTTGCTACAGCACAATACAGCATTACATACACACACGCATTCAATAAAAATGTATATGCAAATAAAAAATTTAAGTATGCATATCAACTAAATATGTGTTAAATAATATGTGTGTGTGTGTGTGTGTGTATATATATACACACTCACCTAAAGGATTATTAGGAACACCTGTTCAATATCTCATTAATGCAATTATCTAATCAACCAATCACATGGCAGTTGCTTCAATGCATTTAGGGGTGTGGTCCTGGTCAAGACAATCTCCTGAACTCCAAACTGAATGTCAGAATGGGAAAGAAAGGTGATTTAAGCAATTTTGAGCGTGGCATGGTTGTTGGTGCCAGACGGGCCGGTCGGAGTATTTCACAATCTGCTCAGTTACTGGGATTTTCACGCACAACCATTTCTAGAGTTTACAAAGAATGGTGTGAAAAGGGAAAAACATCCAGTATGCGGCAGTCCTGTGGGCGAAAATGCCTTGTTGATGCTAGAGGTCAGAGGAGAATGGGCCGACTGATTCAAGCAGATAGAAGAGCAACTTTGACTGAAATAACCACTCGTTACAACCGAGGTATGCAGCAAAGCATTTGTGAAGCCACAACACGCACAACCTTGAGGCGGATGGGCTACAACAGCAGAAGACCCCACCGGGTACCACTCATCTCCACTACAAATAGGAAAAAGAGGCTACAATTTGCACGAGCTCACCAAAATTGGACAGTTGAAGACTGGAAAAATGTTGCCTGGTCTAATGAGTCTCAATTTCTGTTGAGACATTCAGATGGTAGAGTCAGAATTTGGCGTAAACAGAATGAGAACATGGATCCATTATGCCTTGTTACCACTGTGCAGGCTGGTGGTGTAATGGTGTGGGGGATGTTTTCTTGGCACACTTTAGGCCCCTTAGTGCCAATTGGGCATCGTTTAAATGCCACGGCCTACCTGAGCATTGTTTCTGACCATGTCCATCCCTTTATGACCATCCTCTGATGGCTACTTCCAGCAGGATAATGCACCATGTCACAAAGCTCGAATCATTTCAAATTGGTTTCTTGAACATGACAATGAGTTCACTGTACTAAAATGGCCCCCACAGTCACCAGATCTCAACCCAATAGAGCATCTTTGGGATGTGGTGGAACGGGAGCTTCGTGCCCTGGATGTGCATCCCACAAATCTCCATCAACTGCAAGATGCTATCCTATCAATATGGGCCAACATTTCTAAAGAATGCTTTCAGCACCTTGTTGAATCAATACCACGTAGAATTAAGGCAGTTCTGAAGGCGAAAGGGGGTCAAACACAGTATTAGTATGGTGTTCCTAATAATCCTTTAGGTGAGTGTATATATATTAACTAATTAATCACACATTTTTCTGTAAAAACATCTGAAATTTTTATATTTGTATATTGTAATAATTTCACAGTTACTCTCCAAATTAATGTAGAAACAACTTAATTACAGCATTTTTTTTTTAATATTTGTTGTAATGGCATCTTTTTACGAATGAAGGCCAGTTTTACTGATACTAATACTGGTACTACTGTCTCTATGAAATAGATTTTTTTTAAACATTAATGATAGACATTCAACATTACAGTATAAAGCTATATTGAAAGCTATATCAATTTCAACATTTATTAGGCTTTAAAAAAATAACTTTTTAGAACAATCTTCACATAAACCCATTATAATAAATGTCATATTTACGTGTGGCCTTCCTAGCTGTCTAACATGCAGGACATTTTTATAGAAATTTAATAGAATATTAAATATAATATTAGAATATTAAATATAGATTAATCCTTATTAAAGCTACAATTTTCTCTGTTACTTTTGTTCTTAACATTAATGACAGACATCACAGCAACTGGTTTATTAGCCTGCTGTCACTTTAATATCTGCCATGATGCAGACCTGACGGACTGTCACGCGCATCTCATTTTCTCACAACTCTTTAAGTTCATTTAAGACGTTATTTAACTCATTTAAGATTGCTCTTATGAGAATACTCGACAAAACAGGCATTTTGGCATAATTCTGTGCGTTATTTTCCGTTCAAGCGTGAAACTCGATTCTAGCACGCTGTCTGTGCGTGCGACACTGGTGCGTGTCTTTCTGTGCATTGTGTGTGTGTCACACAGACAGGACATTAACAGACAGCGAGTTCTCTTTTGTCCTGTCATGCTTGAATGATTTAAAAGCATTTGCATGTATAAGAGGGTGATCATATAATGTAACACTAGCCCAAAGATGACAGAAAAAACGGATGCCTCGTTAATTGTGTTAAATATTTTGAACGCGTTAAACTGAAAAAAATGTATTGCATGCGTTAACACGTTAATTTTGCACTAATATATATATATACACACACACACATATATATATATACTGTATATAATCAGTTACAATATACATATATATATACACACACACACACACAGATAAATAGTATATACATTTTTTGTTGAAGTGTAGAATATATTGATTTATCACAGTATGAGTAATTGTATATCATGGTATCTGTATACTACTATAAAATACAATTACTCATACTGTGATATAGTATTTTAGTTACATTACCCACCCATGGGGACCCAGACCATCATAAATCACTGCCACCATCACTGTTATGTACTTGGAAATTCTGGGGTGATGCTAATGGCAGGTGTCTAGACAGGCACCATCACGTCACCCTGACTCCAATAAGCATCCCGAGCGGCAAACACACAGACACAAAATTACATGACAACACACATTATGATAATACACATCTGCTTCAGTGTGTCCATCATGCTAGTTAACAGGTACACTGATTCTCAAAAACTGCAGAAAAATGCACAGGCGATACATCATCAATGAAATGTTAATTCACAAAATAATGAAAGAGGCTGATAAAAGCTTAAAAAAGGAGGAAATGTAAAGACAGAGAGGAATGTCAAAATGCCGGTACTGCCGGTATCAGCCTGTCAGATTCTCTCTCACCTTATGTGCCAGAGCGTTACACACAATGACGCAGCATCTCTGCAGCACAGCGAGCAGGGAGGCAGAGAACAGGAGGGAGACTGAAAGAAAAGCGAGAAAAAAGGGATAAAGAGCCTACCTGATGAGATCTGCGTGTAGGATCCTGTTCTTTAGCGTGTAGGACAGAGGAAGACAGAGAACCACAGATAGACCTGAAGAGAGAGAGACAAAAGGAAAGAAATGTGGCAGGTGAGCTCAAGGTGTCCTCAGAGTTCCCTCATTGCAGTCACATGACATCGGCAGCTATAATACACGTTCCTCATCAATGGCCAGAGACACATGTGTGAGTTTGGCATGCACCGTTTTGTACTGCCACCTTCCAGCAAGAGGGAGAGTGGTATGAGCAAGGGGTAGGGCTGTGTGTGTGTGTGTGTGTGTGTGTGTGTGTGTGTGTGTGTTAGAGAGAGAGAGAAAGAGAGAGAATGTGTGTGTGACTGAGATTGTAATATAATTAACAGCCTGATACACTGTAAGCAAGAGCAAAAGTAAAAAAATTCATGAATCCGTGAGTGTGCATAACGTTCCAGAATGAGCTCAGATGCTCTGAGGATACATAAAAGGAGTGCAAATGTAAAGAATGACATTGCATAAAAGGAAATGATGCATCTACAATGCAATATCTCTATATTGTAACAGTTAAAGATAATGGTAGTTTCCAAAAAGGTTTCACCAAACACTCCTACCACCCATTTCACTGTGCCCTCAATCTGATATTGTTAAGTCAAACACGTAGCCCCGCCTCAAACTCACGCAACTGACGACGAAGTTAGCGTCAAACCGAAGTCCCTTTTAATGCACTTGGTGACCATCTTGGAAACACCACAGGGAAGATATTTCTAGCCATGCAAGTACAGGTCCTATACTTGAATGGCCTGAAGATCTCTTTAGTTTTTGTAGTTGTTAACATGGTTTTTGTAAATAAAGAACATTTGAGTTTTACAAGAAAATATGATTTCAGTCTTTCTACTTCAAAATTTCACATTTAATTTAATGTTACTTGCCATTTCTTTGTAATTAATTGTGGAATTCACTAGCAATTTCTGAGTGAAATTTGTTTCTATTTTCAGAGCACTGGCTGTGCAAGAACTATGGCAAATTTCCATAAGGGGAAGTACAAGGACATTTAAAGCCTTAAAAACTGTACTTGAATTGATAAGAACCTGATAAAATGTCTGCTAAGGAGTTCCAACTCTGTTCTACTGTACGAGTATTTATACAAGTGCTAAATGGCTTCTTAAACTTTCAATGTTAGTTAAACAAAGCAAGGAAATCTAACCTAACATCCATTTCATCTTTACTTCTTCTCAGTTTTTGTCTGCTGTACAGAAGTGATCTCTTCCCCTCAGTTGGCCACATCTGTCACAGGCCATATGAAAAACCAGAACACTGCAAACAGGAAACTTTGATTGGCAATCTGACAGTAGCTGGTGTTCAGATGGCTTCAATATTGACTCCCTCCCAAATGACTCATCCCAATGCAAGTCCTCCAAGCAGCTCTCTGCTATAGTGGAGGTGAATGAGGCCTTTATGGGAGTAACTTTACACTGGACCGACCATGAACAAGTCCTATATTGAATCAGAACGGTCACTGACTTAAAGTCAGCTTTTTATTCAGTTGGATCAACCCAATCTCACGGCAATTTGTACATATTTTACAAGGTGGCTGATTTGTACTAATTTTAATTTTGGTAAATCGTACGTATTTGACGAGTTGCCCAATTCGTATGAATTCGTACGAATGACCTACCCCTAACCCTGCCCCTAAACCTATCCGTCACTTCGGTTTAGACAAATTGTACGAATTCATACCACCTCGTACAAATACATAATAATTGGTCGTGATATAGCGTTGGTTGGGTGGAATAATAATGCCACTATTTTTTTATTTAAAAAATCATGGAATATACTTGTCTGGCTATCCCCAGACCAAGCTCAATTTAAGATTGAACATTGGTCTGGGGAGTCTGTTATGTATTTTCTACTGCACAAGAGGCGTGATAAACGAGCATAATTCAAATGACTCTGTACGCAATTGGACAGTCCTTCAACCAATCAGACCACAAGAGGCGTGATCAACAAGCAACGACCCATCGCTTCTCTATCGTCATCGTGTTAAACCCACCAATAGCGCACCAGGTGGATAAGCCAGTCTGTGATTGGTTCCCGCAAAAGTGTAACAGAAGCAGTAGAAATGAATGTACAGGTTTCCAGACTGAGTTGCAGGGCGAAATCAAATCGCCGGCAGATCAGGCTGGGTTTACCCAGTCTAGGAATATACAGTACATCACAAGTAATTTGGACCATTTTCATGGCATAATTTACGGCTGCTTTTTTCTTGACAGCCGTGGTCACTATGAACTGTGGTTATATGGAAAATAGCTGTATGTAGAATCATTAAAAAAAATTCTCTCTCTGTGTTCCATAGTAATAACAGCATACCGATCAGTGTTATTTTAGTATTATTTATATACTATTACAGTATTTATTATTATTTGAAATTAGCTTACATTGTTATATTTTTGGTTTTAGTAATCTAGCTTGACATTTTGTTTTTGTATTTAGTTCATTTTTTTGTACTTATTTATTTCACTCAGTTTTTTCAAGTTAAAAGTTTTTCATCTAATAATTTTATTTTATTTCAACTGTATTTCAATTATCAAAAAGATTAGAATATTTTTAGATTTAGTTAACAATAATACTGATACAGATTTGGAAAGGCATGATGGTGAGTAAATTATGACGAAAAATTTTCATTTTCAGTTGAGTTATTCCTTGAAAACATTGGTTTCTTATCATTCTCCTCAGCCCATTTCTCTCTCTCTCTCTTAATTCACTGATGTTTTGCTGACCGGGCATTACCATTAGGGCAGGATAAAGATTTGTCTTCATTCATTTCTCCCCTTTGGCAGTTCATGCTCTCTCCTATCATCATCATCATCATCATCTCAACAAATGTGAGATTCTGAAGGCAGAGGGGCACGAAAACATCCCTCCTAAAAACCCCACCCCAAACCTCACTACGGATGGTTATCCCCCAACCGCTGAATTAATCTTTTTTCCTGCTTATAGCTTCCAAGGCTCTGAGGCCCGCTTATTTTCATGCACTTTCTTGCAACATGGGCGTCTGCCTTCCTGAAATAGCGAGTCTGATGGGTTTAGCCGTGTGTGGTGTGCCAGCGCCGTATGGAGTAGGATGAGGGTGGGCACTGTTCATTTAAAAACACATATGTCTGGGCCATGCAAAGCAAGCATGTGCACTCTAGAGTCTAGACTGTCTGGTGTGCTGATTTGGTCCCTAGCAATTGACAAAATCCATTCACTTGGAATACCCTGCAATATCATCAAAGACAAATAACACTTTCGGGTGTGATGACATTATATACTCGGGTAAATAAAAAAACTCATAAAAATAAAATAAGTAAATAAATAAAATAAAAAATCCTTGTAAATTTGCATTTTAGTCATGTCTAAAGAACAAAGCCTCCAACCGTATAAAGTTCCAATTGATCTTTTGCAACAAAGACCTATTAGAAACTGAGGTGGAGCTGTTCTCCTTAAAGGGACAGTTCACCCAGAACTAAACAGCACCTTTTGTTGTTTTTATACAGAATAAAGTAAAATGGGTTTGGAATGAAATGAGTGAGTGTGAACAAATGATGACAGAATTTTCTTTTCTTTTTTTGTGAACTTTGCCTTAAAGACAAATCTGAGGAATTCAAATTATTGCCTTATACTTAACATTTTCCCACAACAAGCCATTTTATTATGTCAGAATTCTGGATAAGATTTTTCAAATTGACCCGCAACATAATATAAGGGTTAATATAGAACTTCTCAATAATAGTGTAAATTCATTTAATTTGCAATGCCTAGCAACATCAACAAACTCAGACAATACTTGTCAGAAAAAAAACAGTCAATACTTCAGTCACACAAATTGGGGGGTGGGGAATAGTAGTTGGGTATGACATAAAATATTTGGGTAAATAAATAAATAAATAAATAAATACATACATAAATATTATTTGAATACATAAATAATAAATACAATAAATAACATTAAATAAAGTAACATTACATATTTTTATATAATAACATTAAATACAATTTAAATACATAAATACCTACATAATTTAAAGAGGAAGATACATCCTTTAATCCAGCAAACAGCAGCTGCACCCTGGATCTAATCCCATTCCCCCACCCCCCATTCCACAGCCTCAAGCACAGTCAAAAATGAACAAACTGTCAGGCGTTCCACCTGAGACCCACACATGTCAGACTTATTCATTATATCACACACTTCTGCTCACAAAGCTGGTTTATTTGTCATCCAGTGTCGATTTGGGCCTCTCCTCTCTCTTGTGAGAAACCATGTTGTCTTTGATGCCATTGTCTAATCTTACAGTGAGACAGCTGAAGCTAGAACAAGATTTCCCTGTTTGTTGTTCAAAAGTTAAAGCAAAAATTACAAATGCTTTTCGGGAGTCAGAGCATGTTGCACTTTCATGTATATCTGTCTGTTTAATCCGGGGATGGGTGTCTCTTAACTGCGTGCACTTTGTAGCGCTGTGCCTAGATCTCCAAGCAAACATGAATGAATATTTCTCTGATTTATGTCATGAATACAGGCTACATGACATTTTATTTGAAATTTTAAAAGACATTTCCAGAAAACCTTTGGCATTCCAAGATAAAACTACAAAAAACACCAAGGCAGAGCCATTGACTGTGAGATGAGAACTGGGAATATTGTCCCGGGCCATGGGACGACCCACATATTTAGTTTGCACTCTATTTAACATATTTTACCACATCTGAAATCCTTTCTGCACAATTCCACCAATTTTCACCAAATATCAGCGCATTAGGGGTGTAACAATGCACTGATTACAAATCCTGTCGATGCATATGCATCAATCTTGAAACATGAATTGGTTGTTTCGGTCAAGGATTGAATTTAGGGCTGCAAGAACTAGTCGATAAAATCGATAATAATCGATAATGAAAATAATCGATAACGATTCTCATTAATTGATTAGTCGGGTCTGCTCTCTGAACGCAAAGCTTCCACCAGTCGCGCCAAATTATAGCACTGAATAATGCATTTTTATGGACAAAATGTGAATCTAGAAATAGTGGAGTGGAAACAGAGTGAGCTGATGCAGGAAAGGTACATGATCCAAGCGCCCAGAACATGAGAATCGTTTATTTTAAGCTTCAAGCGATGTATTAGTGTTTAACATAACTTACCCTGTCATGCGCTTTGATAGATGCGTGTGCGTTCTCAGCGCAAAACGTTCATTTTACAGGTTATATCCACTGATCTATATAGAGAACAGTAGTTATATCCTCATCTGTAAATGCTACTAATTCACGCGAGTATTTCCATTTTGCATGAAAGCGCGTCCTGACAGTCTGTGTTAAACTTCATTGAACGAGCGAGCGCGCGCATGCGCGTCAAATAGACAGACCGCTGTCAAGTCTATGGTCGAGAGGGAGACAATTAATATTCAGCGCAAAAACATTCATTTAGCTGAAATATCTGCTGTTGGACGCTAAATTTAGGTTTAAAAGTCAACATGTAATTATAAAAGTAAACGTATTTTATAAGAGTAGTAACTGTAAAGGGATAACAGCATGCAATTGAATATAAATGTAAGACGTTTCTTATAGTTTTATTTACAGGATAAAGAAATGACAGTAACAGGTAGCCTACTGTCTCTGTGTGTGTCTGTCTCTGTGTGTCTTTGTGTGTGCCTGTGTGTGTGTGTTCCTGCAGAACATTTCTCTTATCTGGTAACACTGAATTTGTGTTTTTGTTTTTCTTTAATATATTATTTAATATATTTTAATGTAGGGATTTAAACTCCTTTTGCTTAGTAACTTTTTTTTTTGCACATAATGTAGGCTATAGCACAGATATACACTTAACGGAAATTAACCATGGTTCTATTAGATAGTAAAACCATGTTTTTGCCGTATTGATTAGCATTTGTATAACCACACAAATACCATATAGTTAAACTATGGATTTGAAGCAAAACTATGGTTAATTTGTGGTTAACATTGAATAACTACAATAACCTTGTTATTAATATTATTATTATTATTGTTTGTTTTGTTCATTGTAAAACCATGGTTCATTTTTGTAAGGGTAGATATATTCACTATGTGTGTTTTCATAGCACTCAGCTGACACATTTGTTTGAAGGACAGCATTGGACAGGATGTGGAATAGTGTGTTTTGTCAGTAAAAAAAAAAGAGGCCTTTTTATCCGATTAATCGGAAAAATAATTGGCCAACTAATCGATTATCAAAATAATCGTTAGTTGCAGCCCTAATTGAATTAAAATGCTAAAAATCGAATTAATACTTGCATGCACAAATTATTGGAGACAGTGCGGTATTGTACATGCTTTCATTGCATTTTTAATATTGCAATACTTTTTTTTTTTACAGTCATGGAAAACCTGAATCGAAATCAAATTTCATTAATGGGCCCACCCATTCAAATTTATCCCAGGCTCTGTGTTTTCAATCAACGGTCATGAGTAAAGTGACTTGGAATACATTGGCCTCTAGTCTATGGCGCTAAATGACACAGCGGTTGTATTCACACTCTAATTAAGCCTTTTGCCAAGACATTCCCCCAAGTTTTCCTCCAAAACAGCCAGCGAGCACATCTACATTCAGTCTCCACACATACTAATTGGTCTCAAGCAAGTGTGGATGAATGAAGAAAGAGAAAGAAAGCAAGAGAGGCTGAGGGGATTCACCACTGAAGCTCTTGAGAGCAGAGCTGGAAAAAAAAAATCAAGGCCTTAATTAACATAACGGGGCTTTCATCTGGGCCAGGCCTTTAATCAATATGTGCAGGTTAACCACACACAATCACATAATAACTGCACAGGCACAAAGCACACGCTTTGGCTGGCTAAAAGTCGAGAGCTTGACTGGTTCAACAGCGATTCCAAAACAAACAACATCATTCAGATAACTTTGGTAGATTTTGACATTTAAATTAGGGTGCAGTATATAAATGAACACCCAGTAGTAGGGAATATGACCCAAATCACAGTATAAAGGAGTGGTCAAACTAAACTTTTTGTTCCATTCTATAAAGTTTTTTCTTACACAAATGCACCACTTCGCTTCAGAAGGCCTTTATTAACCCCCTGGAGCCGCATGGAGCAGTTATATGATGGATAGATGCACTTTTATGGACTTCAGAACAGAACTACTCTTTCACTGCCATTATAATGCTTGGATTAGTGAGTAAATCATGGGCTAATTTTCATTTTTGGGTGAACTAACCCTTTAATGTCACAATATAAAATAACAATGTTAATATATTTATTAATATTAATATATATATATATAAAGTTACTGTAGTGCGGTCACTAGGGATCCTACTTTTTGGCCCACCTTACCCAGCAAGCAATAGCCGTCATTTCACCGTCTTGGTTAAAGGTGGGGTAAGTGCTTTCTGGTAACCGACAAATATGCCCCTACCCCAAAAGGGTCTCGCCCCTATTTTGATAGCTCCGCCCCACACATACGTACGCAACGCTGGTAACGACTATGGCGGAATCTGCTGTGCCAGCCGGCCGAAGGTATGATGCCATCAATAAGTGAAAGCAATGTGTGTTACTATGGTAATCCAGGTCGAATGTTCAATGAAAAAGTCACCCCTTACATCCCAAAAACACAAACACAGTTCTCATGAACAACTCGACAGCACGAGCACGACAGTCCAACTAACGAATATATTACAATCATGACTAAATTATGAACTATGATTAGAGGGTTATATCGATCACTAAAAGAGGAACCCAAGGAAACAGACATATATTAGAGTTTATTGTCTTACTTTTCGGACACACTGCGAGCTGACGCTTGAAACAGACAGTGGTTTATAGGATGTGGAAATGAATGGGTCTTTATCATCGCTGAAGTGAACGACGATACGATTGCAAAAGGACAAACAAGCGAACATGACACACAAGCATATTCAAGCAAAAGCGAGCATATATTAGTTCTGTAAAACAAAACAAAACCAATGTTACTCGCCTATCGAGAAGAAATAAAGCAACCTTTTGAATAATGACATGCACTGAGTGCTCTCTTCTCACCATCATTAGTAGACACGCCCCTTACTGCTGATTGGCTACAAGTTTGTTTTGGTACTCGGCCCAAGACACTTTTATAAAGCATTTTTGAAATAACACTTACCCCACCTTTAACTATAGACCCGATATAGTCCGGCTATGAGTAACCCACTCCTAGCCAAAATAACCTTGAATTTGGTTACATGTCATTTTTGCCAAAATAACTTGCGAAATGTATGATATTTCATCATGTAAGCAAAGTCAACAGTGATTACAGGGTGATTGGTTTCATTTCTTTGACATGTTCATGTTCTAGATGACTAGTCTATTCATGGGCTATGGATAGACATGTATTCAATTTTCACTGAAAGCCCAAATTTTGCCTTGTTTTAGCCTAGACGTCAGGGCTGTGTTTGGACTGCTATTAGACATCTAGACAACGCACAATTGCTTGCTAGGTATAGTCAACTTAGATTAGAACTTTTCTAAAGCATTGACCACCCAAAATAATCCCTGTGAAGTATGGAACAGATCTGATCCACGATGAGTCTGAACTGGACACTAATTCTGTGAAGCTCTTACATGTAGAAGCACTGACAAGAACATTGACCTTAATCTCTTAACAGGGTGTGAAAGAATCACCTCTCACACCCACCATTCACAGGTCACACTGTTACAGATACACCTGCTCTGTAGGGTTTGTTTTGACTATTATTGATTTACAGAAGGAGGTACAAAGACAGCACAGATTTACAACCCCACAAAAAGTTTTTCAAATGTGTTGGTGTAGCCTAGTGATCATTGGGATCATAGAATTACACATTATGACACTCTACAGTATGAAATCATACAAGTGACAGTCACAACAAGACTCTTGAGTAAGACAAACTCCAAGATTACTCTGGAGTGACTGATAAAGTCTACTGTAATGTACTGTACCAGTAACTATTGCTTCACAGGCAAAAAAAAATTCAGAATATCAGTCAGCTGAATCACAGCCGTGTTGTCAAATAGACCAAAAGCACTTCAAGTGTGATATTGCTTATACAACACTTCCAAAAACAAGAAGTTATTATTGAGTAACTTACATTTTAGACACAATCCCGCGGTTTTACAGACAAGGCTTAAATTAGTCCCAGACTAAAATGCATGTTTGAGCTGATATAACTGAAAGCTGCTTGAAATACTTGTTTTGTCTCAAGATGCACACCAGTTTTTTCTCACGTTTATAAAAGCTACTTAAATGTCCTAATTAAACTAAGGTCTAATCCTGGCTTAATCTAAGCTCTGTCTGTGAAACCGGGCCAATATAATTTTGTCAATTTAAGAAAATAGTTCCAAACAAATCCACAGCAATCGTGTATTCAAGCAACACAGTAGCAGCATTCCTAAATGAATCAATAGGTGTGTTCGGCTTGAAGCAGTGCTGTGCAGACCGATCGGTGTATGACATCGGCGCCGTCTGCTCTCTAATCATTTCCGCGGAACTTTGATGTCATAAACGAATCGGTTAAGTGAATGAACTATTGAGTAACACATAAAGACTCATTTTGCTCCTAAATGAATCAGTATGTTTGAACAAATCGCTTGATAGAGGGCCCTATCATACACCCTGCGCAATGCGACGGCAGTTGCGACGCAAGTGTTTTTTGCTAGTTTCAGCCTGACGCAGTTATAATTTTCATGTCCAGTGCCACGTTGTTTAAATAGCAAATGCACTTGCACCCATCTGTTCGCCCATTGGCATGCTGGTCTGAAAACGAGGTGTGTTCAGGCGCATTGTTGGCGCATTGCTATTTTGAGGCAACTAAAATCGCAGTATTTTTTGTGTTATTTAAAGTGCACGTTAGTAATATGCGCCTATAAGCGGGTACACACCATTTGTACACTGCTTATTACACACACAGGGACGCACAGCACACAAACATTTTTAAATATTAAATATAGAAGGATTCCTCTCTGGAGAAATGTTCAGTCTTTCCGCTTTCAAATTCCACCATGTAAATAGCGGATCCACCACGGTGCAAGTGTAACCCCTCCTGTTCGAACCACACACTCCAAGTGGGACTCGAACTTGGGTCCGCCGACTTGAGAGTCGCATGCTCTAACAAGGAGGCTAAAGCAGTAACGGTTTTTGGCATGGGACACATGGGGGACGGCACGAGCAGTCAATCCCCACCCCAATGCACAAAACTGACAGCATGAAAAACAAACATTTTTTTTATTTTTATTAAATAAACAAACATATAACCAAAATAAATAAATCAAAATATCTGCAGTATAATAGTAAATAAAAGCATTTAGATAATTTACTGTAGATAATTTCAAATGAAACTGTATATGATTGGGTCATGGAACAAACAGCAATTTATGCAGGTAAAGTAATTATACCTTACTTTTTGGATAAACATTACACTGAAAAAGAAACTGCACCTAGGCCGCTGGGACAGCTTACAATTTAACCCTGAGTGAGAGGGACAGTAAATATTTCATGACTTCTATCAACTGAAGTGCACTGAACATTACATTGACTTGTGAAGCAACCACTGAATGTAAACACAGCCACACTGTAACTAAAGCATTTATAAGCACTTGTCAAACAAGTGATTCTCGGCAGGGTTATATCTCGACTCTATTAAGTGGGATAACAAGATTACACACAGAGTAGTGGCTATACAGCTAATGTAGCGCAGCTCTGCGATACCTCTCCCTCTTAAAAACATTCCTCTATTCCCATAAGACTGCTGGATGTCCCCTCACTGTTAGGCATTTGAACTGGAAAACGATCATGTTGTCCACGCACAGCTGCTAAGTGAGACTGAACAGAGTGTGTTTTGAAACTGCCGTATTTATAACAAAATCAGTCTTGTCAAGCTCATTCTTGTCTTTTTGCTTAGTGTCTGGAAAGAAAAAAGGTCTCAATTTAGAAATGTAGTGTCAAAGGCACTTGAGAGAGAGCTTACAGTGCCCAAATCTGATGTTATCCATGCCATTTTAAATCAAAGAAATGGAAAAATGGGCCAAACATGGATTCCAACTGAAATCCCTGGAAAGATTATCCAGTTAATTTTCATTCAACATTGAGGCTCAGAAATGGAATTACCCAGGCTCATGGTTATTAGAAGGTACCAACAGCACAGAATTAATTAGAGGATTTATTTTTTTAAATCACATCACTGCCTGAAAAGGCAAATCTAGATAGATAGATACAGGTGCTGGTCATATAATTAGAATATCATCAAAAAGTTGATTTATTTCACAAATTCCATTCAATAAGTGAAACGTGTATATTATATTCATTCATTACACACAGACTGATATATTTTAAATGTTTATTTCTTTTAATTTTGATGATTATAACTGACAACTAAGGAAAATCCCAAATTCAGTATCTCAGAAAATTAGAATATTACTTAAGACCAATACAAAGAAAGGATTTTTAGAAATCTTGGCCAACTGAAAAGTATGAACATGAAAAGTATGAGCAAGTACAGCACTCAATACTTAGTTGGGGCTCCCTTTGCCTGAATTACTGCAGCAATGTGGCGTGGCATGGAGTCGATCAGTCTGTGGCACTGCTCAGGTGTTATGAGAGCCCAGGTTGCTCTGATAGTGGCCTTCAGCTCTTCTGCATTGTTGGGTCTGGCATATCGCATCTTCCTCTTCACAATACCCCATAGATTTTCTATGGGGTTAAGGTCAGGCGAGTTTGCTGGCCAATTAAGAACAGGGATACCATGGTCCTTAAACCAGGTACTGGTTGCTTTGGCACTGTGTGCAGGTGCCAAGCCCTGTTGGAAAATGAAATCTGCATCTCCATAAAGTTGGTCAGCAGCAGGAAGCATGAAGTGCTCTAAAACTTCCTGGTATACGGCTGCGTTGACCTTGGACCTCAGAAAACACAGTGGACCAACACCAGCAGATGACATGGCACCCCAAACCATCACTGACTGTGGAAACTTTACACTGGACCTCAAGCAACATGGATTGTGTGCCTCTCCTCTCTTCCTCCAGACTCTGGGACCCTGATTTCCAAAGGAAATGCAAAATTTACTTTCATCAGAGAACATAACTTTGGACCACTCAGCAGCAGTCCAGTCCTTTTTGTCTTTAGCCCAGGCGAGACGCTTCTGACGCTGTCTGTTGTTCAAGAGTGGCTTGACACAAGGAATGCGACAGCTGAAACCCATGTCTTGCATACGTCTGTGCGTAGTGGTTCTTGAAGCACTTACTCCAGCTGCAGTCCACTCTTTGTGAATCTCCCCCACATTTTTGAATGGGTTTTGTTTCACAATCCTCTCCTGCGGTTATCCCTATTGCTTGTACACTTTTTTCTACCACATCTTTTCCTTCCCTTCGCCTCTCTATTATTGTGCTTGGACACAGAGCTCTGTGAACAGCCAGCCTCTTTTGCAATGACCTTTTTTGTCTTGCCCTCCTTGTGCAAGGTGTCAATGGTCGTCTTTTGGACAACTGTTGAGTCAGCAGTCTTCCCCATGATTGTGTAGCCTACAGAACTAGACTGAGAGACCATTTAAAGGCCTTTGCAGGCGTTTTGAGTTAATTAGCTGATTAGAGTGTGGCACCAGGTGTCTTCAATATTGAACCTTTTCACAATATTCTATTTTCTGAGATACTGAATTTGGGATTCCTTAGTTGTCAGTTATAATCATCAAAATTAAAAGAAATAAACATTTGAAATATATCAGTCTGTGTGTAATGAATGAATATAATATACAAGTTTCACTTTTTGAATGGAATTAGTGAAATCAATAGAAAACATAGATAGATAGATAGTATCACAAATTTAAATAGTTTAGTTGTGAAATAGAAGAACCACTGTAGACAATGATGACATCTCATTGCCTGGAGTCCTGCAGTCTCTGAGATTCAGCCCTGAAGAGATAAACATCAAGACTGACAAATGGCCCACAGTTGAGCCTGAGAGCTTCAGGGAAAAAAAAAATCTAAGGAGCCAAAGGATGATGTCAGACCACATGGCAGAAGTGTCATACAACCACAGCTCTGTAGCAGCTATGTGATGCCCAGAAGGCCCACAAGCATTACCACAACATGATTAATATTCATTAATGAGAATCATAACTACACTTATTATTAATTATAAAATAACTCTAACGGCTCATTTTAGTTTTAACAGGGATTTATTTATAAAGCCTTTGTGGCACCATATCACATATCCAAGACTTAATCAACACAGCACGTATACTGTTAATTGGACTAAATTAGTTACAGGCTAATGTGTGAAATCTGCCTGAAATGTTTCAGTGTAACCTGTCCATTTGGATTTTTTTCAGCTTCATGCATATTCTTTTACATTCCATAACTGGACAGGAGATCAATCTCAGTGATGCAACATTTCTATATGGCAGAAGATATGACAGGCCCTTATAGAACTGTTCTGCATATGAATCCACTGCATTGCTATTAATATAGAACACAATAAAATGCCTGACAAGAGCCAAAATAACCAAATGTAAACAAATAAAATCACTTTTCAAACTGACAAATAAACAGACATATCTAATTGGTTCAAAGTGTAGTTAAAGGTAGCAGTGAATTAATTTTTTTAATAAATCACATTCAATTGACAAATAAAGAGACATTTTTATTTTATTTATACATTCATTTCTTTATTTAATTAAAAAAGCAATTGAATGTACCAGTAAAATAATGAATTATTAAATCACTTAGACATAGTTAAAACTGTTGATTTAATTCATGTTTAAAAATGCAGTTAAATGTACAAGTAAAAATGATAAATTATTAAATCGCAATTTAAACTGTCACATAAACAGACATTTAAAACTGTTGATTTAATTCATGTTTAAAAATGCAGTTAAATGTATAGCAGTAAAATAATACAATATTAAACAACATTTCAAACTGACAAATAAAGACCAACACAGGGTAATTTAATTGACATTTAAACTACTAGTTAAATGTATCAAAATATTAATGCAATTGCTTTTCTTTGGGATCAAACATGTCAACTCTGCCCTATCATTGGAAGTCACCCCCATTGTGTCACTGATCTTTTGCATAAAGTAATATTACTAAAATGTAAAAATTAAGCATACTTCCTGATGCTTTGTCTCTACAAATCACTAAAACGCTCCTTAAAATGATGAAATGACCCTGTGGGAGAGTTAAGTGCCTTGTTCAAGGGTACAAATGTGACACTTTAAGGATCTCCCCTAGCAGGGTTTGAACCTACTACCTTTTGATCACCAGCTCAGTTTGTTAACCACTAGAATAGATAAGCAAATAAATGCTTCAGAAGCAAATATGCACGTACACTGCAGTTTGAGTGAGTCACTCTCACATGTGAGAGCAAACAGAACCAAAAATGACTGGTGGAGACCTGGCAGGTCAAAGGTCAACAGGCTTCAGCTATAAACCTGTCTTTTCAACACAAGCACAAATATGACCTTAAACTTTTCTATGAGAAAGAGATAGATAGAGAAAGAAGAGAAGATCTAGCTAGAGTAAATTAGTCCGATCATGCCAAGGTGTCAAAAGAAGCTCCAAGTTCCTTTCCTGTCTCTCTCTCTCTCTCTCACTTTCTCTCAATCTCAGACTTTTATTCTCTGCCTCCGTTCTGCTTTATGAAGAGCACAGGAAATTCCTCTCAAGTGAAATACTCATCCCATGGGCAGATTCAGTGCAGAGACGTATACATATGAGGGCAGGAGACTGCAGAGAGGGGCAATTTTTGAAAGAGGAAGGGAATCCTGTTGGAAAATCCAGTTTAAACTGGTAACTGTGTTTTGGAACAAGCTAGCTAGCTACCATGTTCCAAAAACCAGGTTGACCATTTTAAACTGGTCTAAGATAGTCTAACAGCTAATTGCCATCTTAGATCAATGATAAATCAGTATACCATGTTCCAAAACACACAGCTACTAAGATGGATTTTCATGATGACAAAAAGGGCAAGATAGCTAACAGAGACATGAGGATAAAAAAAATATTGCTTTAAGACAAGGCAATATTAGTTGATCCAAAAATGAAAATACAAACCTGTATGAATTTCTTTCTTCTGCTGAACACACACACACAAAAATTATATTTTGAAGAATATGGGAAACCAAACATTGACTTCCACAGAGTTCCATAGTAAGATTTGTTTACCATTTGTTACCAACATTCTTCAAAATATCTTATTTTGTGTTCAGCAGAAGGTAGACATCCATACAACTTGAAGGTGAGTAAATTATGACATCATTTTGGGGTCAACTATCCCTAGATGTAAACATGTATAGAGACAACATGCATGATGAAGCTTGTCTCTGATATTACCATACTGAAATAAACATTTTGAAGATTATTTCAGCCAAAAATGAAAACTCTGTCATCATTTACTCACCCTCATGTTGTTTCAAACCTGTATGGCTTTCATCTGAGGAATATAAAAGATGGTATTTTGAAGAATATGAGTAACCAAACCAAACTATTTTGGTTACCAATGACAAAAAGAAAGTTCTAGAAATATATGTGTAAATTTAGAATCTTTGGTTTGGAATGACATGAGTAAATGATGACAGAATTGTAATTTGTAAACAGAATTTTTGGCTAAACTATCCCTTTAACAAAGTGCAAATTGATTTTGTAAATTGAAAATTGATTTGCTTGTCTTTGCTCGTTTAACCTGGCTTCTTAGCTTGGTCAAGACCAGCTAACTAGCTTCGAAGCAATGTTTTTCATCAGGGAGGTTTTCTCCTAAGGCCATTAGCTGCTTGCAAGGCGTTCGAGCAGAATGGAAAAAGTGGCAAGCCCCGTTATGGCCTCTGTGGTCAGTGCAGCGCTTACCCTGCCCACATCACTGAACTCCAGGGTGCGGCCGGCAGCACTGCCCAGTTGGCCTGACCTGCAACTGCACACAACAACTAACATAACAGGACATTCCCTTTGATTAGCTCCACAAAGAGATCCCACTCCTACACCCACACAATAACTGCAATATAACACCAAAAAGCCCCATTTTGGCTTTAAGAAATGTTCAAACTAGTAAAATTTGACATTAGCTCTGTTCCAAAACCTAGTGAGCTGCCTTGCGGTCTACTGTCTAAATGGGAGGCTACATCATCTTAACTAAAATAAGAAACTTCATAGGTGACTTATTTGGAACACTTTATATATACTGTACAATATATACACTACATAAAATATTGCTACTCACTTGAACCACAAGAGAGACACAACAGGGTTTGACATTAGCATGTTGTTAAGCTAACAATAAAAAACAACACGCAAATATTGTGTGAAATGCTCAATTTGTGATCAGACTGAACTACTTTTAAATATAAAACTACTACTTTTTATATTAAATATATATTGTAGCTTTGTGGCTGGGTGAGTTCTGACAAGGTTTGGGTCCAAATACTTGCAGAGACTGTGGTGTTATATGAATATATTTATATCTTTATAATTGTATATCCATCTTGGATGAATTTTTGACTGAACTCATTGACAATGAATTATGGGATAGCATTATCTGCAAAGAATACATGGAATGTTGCCTTAAAATCAAGGTATCTTGGAAAGCACACTGCTAAAAAATCTTAAGGGTTTTTTATCATTATTATTATTATTATTTAAAAAAATGCTTGAAATTTACTTGAGAAGCAAAACTCTAAGATAATAAGACAAGTACAATACAATACAGTACAAATACAAATAAAGTAATTGTTTTGTCTTACTGCACTGGCAGATTCTTTCAATCGTTTTTTAATACTTAACATACTTAAACCAAGTGAAAAAATCTGCTAATGCAGTATCATATGGTGTGTTGCTTCTCAAATAAATAAATCTTGTTTCAAGGATTTTTAGATATTTAAACTGGAAAATAAGACAAAACTTTGCAATGCAAGCATAATGTTGTTGCCAAATTTTGGAACAGCTTTCACATGATGCCTTAAAGGTGCAATGTGTAGTATTTATGAGGATCTATTGAAAGAAATGCAATATAATATACATAACTATGGTGTTTAAAGATCTTACATAATGTACCATTATGTTTTTATTACCTTAGATGAGCCATTTCTATCTACATACACCGCGGGTCTCCATTTTGCGGTGTCATGTTTCTACAGTAGCCCTAAACGGACAAACTTCTCTACAGAGCGCTAGTCACTCTCTGCTCTCCGACGAAGACATTTTTGTCCTGTGACGGCCCCCGTAGTTTCTCTATGTGCTTCGAAAGGGAGGGGTGAGCGGTGTATGATTGCAATTCACAACCTCACTGCTAGATGCCGCTAAAATTCACACACTGCACCTACAAATGCTGTCTAGGTAGGCAGCCCACTAGGTTTTGGAACAAAGTTTTCTCAAGATACACAGAGTTGTGTGAGAAAAAGAATATAAAGAGATGCAGCCGTGTCTTTTTTAATGCAAAGTACACAAAGCAATTGGCTTAAAGTTGTAGATTGATCAGCTCTATGTTATGGGTGCCCTGTTGTCAGACTCTTTCCTATGTGATTTCTCTTCCACATTTCTCTCACTATTTTGCTCCCGTTCACCATTCAGAGAGGTGAAAAGATCTGCCCTCTCCTCTTGAGAAACCTGGAGTACTTCAAAGACATACCACAGGCAATGTCCTTCAACTGCAAACTGCATCCATAATGATCGTGTCTTCCCAACACTTAGCAATCTAATGGCACTGCAATATTTGCTTGACTCATCTTTCGCACTTACTGTTTGCAAACAAAACTTGTCTTTTCAACTCACCAGATTGCCAGTGCTTCACACCGATGACATTCCCAGGCATCAGATTGAGAATAATCTCGCCCTTTTACTTGATGGGAAATTTGTAAATTCACAGCTTGGCTGGAAATAGCTGGGTAAATTGCACATTTAAGATTTTTCCCTGTTGGAAAATCCATCTTAAACTGGTAGCTGGAACATGGTAGGGTATATGACTTCTAGTCTAAGATGGTCAAAAAATAGTTAAAGCTGGTCATTTACAAAAACCAGCCTGACCAGCTGGTATGTTGATGGTATAAGATGGTCTACCAGCTTGGATCAGCCAATAGCCACCCTACACTCTTAAAAAATAAGGGTGTTTTCACAGTGGCGCCATATAGCAGTGGTTTCCAAAAATTTTAGAGGTACCCCTAAGGCATTTAACATCTTTCTGCATAACCTCTCTCTTCCACTTGCATTCATTCTTTTTCCATTAAGGGACAATATTTGCCCCCTTAAACTGATTTCCAGGTGCATTTTTTAACCTTTATGAATACCTTTATAAAATAAATAAGGTTTTAAATAAAAAATGTTCAATGGAGAAATAAGTAGGTGTAAGGTGCAAGTAGGTGGCATCAAGTCACTGTCTTAATGAGTAAATCATCGAATCATTCATTCATTCAATAATGAAGCAAGTGGCTGTATTTATGAACGGGTCATTGAATCATTGACTCTCCCAATTCGTTCAAAGCTACAGATTTGTTTACTAACGTAGCACCACATGTTTAATTCTTGGAGACACACAGCAGTTCTGCAGTGGCTTTCACTGGAACTATTATTTCATTGCAAACAATACTGATAATACTGTGTGAACTGATGTATAAAATCAATGTCACAATACGCAATTGTGTGGATATTTGGGAAAAATTGCTTCTTGCTTGTGTAACATTATCAACATTAAAAACAACAACTCACACAGGGTATGTTTTTGCATCGAAGAGAGGATCTTAAGTCAAGTCTTAAATCGGTCTCTATGCACACTCTGTGCTAAGTGCTAAAACCCCACATTTACATTTTCAAGAATGGCAGTAATGTATCGCAATTTGCTGAGGCAGTATACTCTGCACGCAACCTATCATATGCACGTTGCTTGTGTGGATGTTATTTTAATGTTATAATGTTATTTTAAGGTGAGGTAGAACTAAACGAACGGCAAAACTCAGCATTTTCTGTGCGTATCCCCTCTGTCACCTCAGTTTGGGGTCTGCCATATAACTGCCATAGAAGTACCATTCTGGTTTCCCCAAAGAAACTTTCAGTGAACAGTTCTTGTGTGAAGAAGTGTGAAGAACCTTTTTCCCACTATAAAGAACCTTTTGTACAATGGAAATGTTCCATGGATGTTAGAGATTCTTCATGGAACTATAGATGCTAATGACCAGCTTGGACCAGCTAAAATCCAGCTACCATGTACCAATAGGAAATTATCATGCCTAGTTTTTTGGGAGAACTTTTTTTTTGTCTATATGATGTAAGTTTTGTACTGAAGGACCCTTAGTCACAAAGCAGGAAATGTGACCCTGACCCAGCTGCTGTCCCAAACCCCCTAGCTCCAATCCAACAGAAAGTACGGAGACCAGACACCAGATGGCCAAATCACAGTGTTTAACTGCTATACAGTGATTTTAAATACAGCAATTAATTCATGAGTGTTAGGAGCAGTGTTAACGCATTACAAGCAATGCAAGTTACTTTTTTCAAGTAACTACTAAACTAGTGCATTACTTTTAAATTTACAATTAGTTACTTTTTTAGGGAGTAAAGGAAATATTTTAATGCATTATTTTAAAAGTAACTTTCCCCAACACTAGTTAGGAGTATATTGCAAATTATTTGCAATGGTTTAACAGCCATGTCTACAAACACACACCAGTAGACAAGGATCCTTTCAGCAGGGTCTGTTTTCCTCTAGAAGCCATGCTTCTCTACTAAATGGGCTTCCACCCCCAGCTCCTCTCATAACCTCCTCACATATGGACTCCCTCACCGAGAATGAGAAGGAGGCTGTGAAAGAATTACAAGAGAGGGGGTGGATTTAGGAAGACGTGACTGAAAGAATAACAAGAAGAAAGGAAGAGCGACATTGAGGACAGAATTATTTAAGATGGCAGACCAGCACAATGACAGTCTGGGACGTATAATGAAGCAAGGGTTAAAGTTCAACTTGAGGGTGTCTTTCTGTTGGGGAAAATAAAACAAAAGGAGGATTGCACTCATTTTACCTGTTTTTATTTTAGTTTAATTCTCTATCTATATCTCATAACCTGCTGTCAAGAGTAAATTTCATCACATATCGGCTGATCTTTTTTTTAATTATGCCATAGAAGAATCATTTATGATTCTCCAGACAACTTTTCTGTGAACAGATCTTTTACAGGACCAATTTTTTTAACAACATCTGAATAATCTAAAGAACATTTTGTGCAATGGAAAGGTTCCATAGACGTTAAAGGTTCTTCATGAAAACTTCCAATTAAAAAAAAACGTTATTTTTAACCGCAGTACAACAGTAAACAGCTATCAACAAATCTGTTCACATACCACAATCCCAGGAACAAAATCATTATGTTATATGAGAGGGGTTTAGACCAGCTGTAATAGACCAGCACACTGCTCAGCAGTCTGTGAATGTGTTTAAGGATTCCTCCCCATTTGTAAATCATCCCCAATTTCGCATGCCCAAAAAAGAAAGAAAAAAGCCCCATGAGATCATTATCGTAACAGCCCCAGAAACACATCCGGGGAGAGGGGATTTCACTAGCCATAGCTCACTCCTGACAGAGGAAGTCCTAGACTCCACCTGTAGATCTGGAGGGGTGATGAAAACAGTTGAAATCAGTTACCACAATGCAAGTGAAATAAAACTACTTCTGACTCTTCTTAAGTGATTATTTCATTCATTATACTCAAACAAATTCAGTGTTACTGCAGCAAGGCATGAGGAAAAAATGGAATGGAATTCACAGACCATATGAAAACAGATAAAATGTCTAAAGTCTAAAATTGAAAATGACAGAATATACACTATAATTCAAAAGTGTATTTTTTTAAAGATATTAATACTTTTATTCTGCAAGAATACATTAAATGAAATGCATTAATAATGTTACAAAACATTCAGTTTCAAATCAATGCTATTCTTTTGAATTTTCTATAACTTTCTTTCTATCCTGAAAAAAATGTATCACAGTTTCCACAAAAATATTAAGCAGCACTCAATGTTTTCAACATTGATAATAACTAAGAAATATTTCTTAGTCACCAAATCAGCATATTATGATTTTTGAAGGATCATGTGACACTAAAGGCTCAGTTTTGTCATCACAGGAATAAATAATATTTTAAAATACAATATTGCATAATATTACTGTTTTTTACTGTATTTTTGGATCAACTTTTAACTTTAAGGTCCTTCAATAAGAGATAATTTAAGAAAATGTTTAACAAAAGACTCTGCAACCTCAGCTACTGCATTAACATAAAGGTAAATAGATTAAACTAGGATGCAACATGCTGTAGCAAGGGGTATTCATGATGGCTGAGAACCCAAATATCAAGTTATTTAGTTTGGAGCTTCTCATTAGCTGTGTTTACATGGTCATTGATGATTCCTGAATGTATTGTTTACATGAATGTAATTTCAACATAATATTCTTCTAATTCAAACACCGAAGAAGGCAATCACATGAGCATCATTTACAACCAGTAAGATGACTTTGGATGCTACAGGACCCTCCCAGGGGAACCTAATACTTTAGAACCACAAGTACCTTCATTAGCAATGATCCATGTCTGAATTATTTGTTTAAGAGCTAATTAATGGACATAAATGACGGATCCTGACAAACAATCAGATTAATGAAGCATACTGTAAATACTGCACTTGCATAAACAAGCACGTGAACGAGATTCTGACGGACCTGTAGGAAAGGGTTTCTGTCTGCCAGTATGAATCATTCTCACACAACCTCAAAACTTCTCTCCAATTGTGCTTCTCTTGATTCCAGACCATTCACAGGGGTATTGAACTGCATTTGGTCGTAGAAGGAACCTAAACATTACCACACTGCTTGATGAGGCTCTGCTTCTGCAATCACTGCCGAACTGGGGTCTTTGAACCTCTGAGCGTTAACCAGGCCAAAAGGAGGGGCTGGGGAAAAGCCTAAAGTCATAGTGGTGTTGGGCGTGTGACATTAAAGAGGAGACGGATCTTTCACAGCTTTTTATAAGCTACAGCATAAACAAGTCATGCAATTACAGCCTGCCAAGCTAATGAAGTCTCCTCTCACTAACAAGCAGGCAGCCAATGATGCTTCATCTTCTGAGATCATTAGCATATGTCAAAACATTCCTCAAACACATCTCACATTATGAATTACTCACCGAGGTGACACTATCAGGACTAAATACTGGTTTGGTGAGTCACTATCTACACACAAAAAGGAAAAGTTCACAAACTTATTTGGCTTTCTTCTGGGGAAAACACAATATATATTTTAAAGAATGTTGCTGCAGTTTTTGTCCATACAACAAAAGTCAATTTAAATAAAGTGATATGTGTAAATGGTTGATAAAGTTAGTGAGATACTAATCCACACCATTTTAAAATGACACAATTACTTTAAAACATTGAACAATGCATGCATACAATGACTATATTAAATATGGCAACACAAACCTTAAACTTCACGGCGTTTGGTTACGTGACATGCAGGAACCAGTTGAGTTTTTGTTGCCAAATTTGATATAGTCTGTGTATACACAGAATTTTCATTTTTGGGTGAACTTTCTTTAACGAACGCCCTGCTAAGAAGTTCATGTCCTTTTACACAAGAGGACAGAGTGGGTCTGCACCTCATCTGAGAAGAGACCACTGACAGCAGCTTCCCAACAGCTAAAACAAGGCACAGGATGTATACATAACCCTCCAAATTACACATGACTTCCTCCCATCCATGCGGTTGGTGCTGCTCTCCACAGGTGGCCTGCGCTTACCGCATCTTCTCTTCAGACCCAGCTGGGTTATCATTTACACAGCAGCACAAGAAACTAAACCACCAAAATTCATCACCTGCCTAAAGCCATCCTCGTTTAATTTCACTTAGGCTATTCATTAAAAGTGCTGTCTTTGGAGAAATAAGTGACTGCAGAACAATGTGAAGCCTTCCAGCATGGCAATAACTAAATGCTGAGGCATAATGAGATCTGTCCTCAAATTAAACCAATAATATTCAAGCAAAATAGTAAGATGTTGAGATCTCATCCCCTTTTCACAAACAGACATGTTGGGGTGTTTGTTTTGGCTAGCTAAGCTGCTGACTAACCCTTTCCTAAATACTGAGCAAAGCAGGTTGTGCAAAGACTGCTCTGCTCCAAGCAGTGGGTGGCTGGCAACCAGAACTGTTACCAGGGCAACACTGAGAGAGTCAGTCTCCATGGCAACAAATAACAGCATTAGGAAGACCTTCAAGAGAGCAGATGGAAAAAAAACTGCCGGCAGTAGTTTCTCCTGGGCTCCGAATGTCCCTCAAATGACTCGCTTTGATGCTTTGCCTCTCCAAGGAAAGATAAATATACTGTAGAAGCCATTGCTATTACACAAATCCTGTATATTAAATCTGGTTCGATTTCACAGTCCACAGTGCTTTGCGAACTGACTGTATCTTATGGAAAGGGCATATCAGCCTAACAGAGTAAAGTTAGAATTGTATTGAAAATATCTTTTGAATTTCAATTCAGTTGAATTTGCATAACTGTGATTCAAATTTGAATTAAAGGAAGTAGAGTTAAAATTAAGTATTTTTAATTTATTTTTATACAAGATAGAACGATGTACAGACAGACAGATAGACAGATAGATAGATAGATAGATAGATAGATGAAACCAATGTAATTTTTGTCTATGGTTCCTGTGTGCTTGTTCGTAAGGAACAGCATGATGCGGCCATTAAAAATTCACAATAGCATTACTGCTAATTATCTCTGTGGTGCTTCGGTACGAAGCAATTTCTGTATCTTTGGTCATTAATCACCTGCGTTCATATACCTCATGAGAGTCCGACCTCTCAATTCACCCTGACCTCTTTCTATATAAGTGAAACCATCATTAACTGTTCTCCAATTATCTTATATAACATACTTTAGAACTATAAAAAGAACATTTAAAAAAAAGATTATTTACACTCTTGCTTTGATGAAGTCTCAGGAGACAGGAAACGGGAGAGCCATTGCCTGACACTTCCTTCTGGTAGCATGAATGAGCCAAAAAGGTCATAGAGGTCACGGCTCCCGCTGACCCCAGGGCCAGTTTAATACATGTTCCACTGAGAGAGATCCATTCTTTCCACGAGAAGGATGTCTTTCAGTCAAACTCCAAACCTCTGGGATGCACATGTCGATAACCACGGCCAGGAAACCAAGCAGAGCACGCAGCAGTGATTCTGGCTGAACAATGTCTTTACCAGTGCAAATGTAAACGGGCTGGTTTTCAGGCCTTTCAAAGGAATTTATGTTTTAAAGCTTTAAAACAGGATGTCCCACACAGAATAAGGTAGGATTGTTGGAACCCAAAAAAGGGGAGTAAAAAAGAGTTTTGGCTCTGTTAGTTGGGATAGTATATCCAAAAATAAAAACTCTATCATTATTTACTCACTCTCATGTTCTTCCAAAACCTGCTTTCTTTCTTCCCGCGGAACACAAATAGGAAAATGACTGTGCTGATCTTTTTTTAGACAATGTCAAACTGAGATATAGGATATATTGCTTCTGGTCGGTAATTATTTTCATCTTATGACCAAACATTTATAAACGGCCAATATTAAAATTCTATAGTATTTAGGTTTTTTTTCTATAGTGTTTTTTGCTAGTTTCAGCCTGACGCAGTTATCATTTTCACTTCCAGCGCCATGTTGTTTAAATAGGAAATGCACTTGTGCCCATCTGTTCATCCATGGGCGTGCTGGTCTGAAAACGAGGTGTGTTCTGGCACATTGTTAACGCGTTGCTATTTTGAGGCAACTGAAATAGACTGCGCCATTGACCAACTGAAACCTGGTCTAAAGTCAATAGCGCAGTATTTTTTGTGTTATTTAAAGGATGCGTTATTAATATGCGCATATAGGCAGGTGCACAACGCGCGTACATTCTGCTTATTACACACAGGGATGCGCAGCAGCACACAAACATTTGTAAATATTAAAAATAAAAGGATTCCTCTCTGGAGAAGTGCTCAGTCTTTCCACTCGCAAATTCTGTCATGTCAATAGCGTATCTGCCATGGTGCAAGCGCAACTGGCTTTTAAAGGGAATGGGAGATGAGAGTCTGATTGGTTTATTGCATGTTACGCCCAAAACACACCCATGACTTGGTACAACCCTTTTGGACCATGCGCCTGGCACGCCAACCGTTTTTTCCGTCGTTAAACTAGCAAAAGTGGATTTGGACACGCCCTAAGGGCACCTGCGACATTCGCTTCAGACCATGTGCTCAGATCGTTAAATTAGGGCCCTCTATGAGCTTTCAGTGATGACAAGGGTAATCTACATGTAAAAATAGGGGATATGTGAATGAAAAAAAACTTATATCTGCCCATATAAATATAAATTTTTATATATAATATTTTATATATAAAGTTTCTTTGTCCCATGATAGACTGTCCCTCTGCAGATTGCATTTAAAATGGTTTTCATGTGGAAGCATGAAAGCAGAAAAGATTCCCTCATCCATTTAAGCATCAAGTTGAATATATATCATGAAACATTACAGACTAAAAATCAAGTACATTCATAAGCAGACAGGAGTGCAGATTAAACACAACTAATCTTATTGTGCTTTCACTTTTTTTTTTTCAGTCACTTCAGACCCATTTGTCTTTTCCAGGCCAGCTTTTTCACTCTTCAGAGAGCCACAAAGAACCAACTCTCTGGGAAATTTCATCTTGCAGTCTTCTCTTAGTGGGGTTTTTAGATGTAATCCACAGAGACCTCACAGCAGCTCTGACTGGTTCAGCTATTGCTTTCCACAGAAACCACACAATCAAAGTTATGTGTGAGGAGAAACTACGGACAATTTAAACAATTTCAGAGTGGAAACACACACATATACAAACATGCCAGCATATACTGATCCATTTGATACTAAATCAAGTTCATTTCAAAGACTTTCATCGGCATGGCCTGTCAGCAGCTGTTAAATATAGGACTTGAGAGAACGCAAACACGTTTTTCTCAGGGATTCTCTTTCCTCTGGCGTTTGGACCGACAGCTAGAGATGCTTCAAGAAACATGTGCTTTAGATAGGCACAATAGAGCACTGACACCACAAATAAAAAACACAAAGCCGCTTCTATTTTCAATACAGCAAGTTAAGTGAGAACAAAAACTCAAGAGTGCAAAATAAGTCAGTCAAGAAGTTTTTTTTGTCACTTCTCATTATAAGTTATTCCAGTACCAACATCAGGGGATTCCTCCAGAACCAGAGAAAGAATGCAAAAGCACTATAAAAGAATCATAAAAGTGATCCATATGACTTGCATACTATATTCTATGTCTTCTGAAGTCGTAAAATAGCTTTAGGTAAAAAAACAGAACAGAATTTAAGCCGTTATTTTTTTGGAAATGGTTAACACAGACATTATGTATCTCTATTTAGCACATTCATCAGAATTAAAGATATGTGAACAAATCATTCTTTTATGTCAGATCTTTTCAATTTTTGTATGAACTATCTCGTTAAGTTCTTAACAAATTGGAGATGACAATAAAAGATTACTAACTGATCATGATCAATGACTTGTAATGGAGTTTAAAAGGGCCTTTGAAGCTCAAAGCTTTAATTTACTTGGATCCTTCCCAGAGCTGGATGGAGGAAGACATATGATGTATGAGGGTAGCTGGATCCTAACATGATCAGAAAATAAATAGCATTCTGGGACACATTTCATGTTTAAAGGGGAAATGAGCACATAGTATACAAAAGAGTTATGTCATTTTTATTAACACAATTCTCATGACTGAAAGAGTCTGGACTGCAACAAGGGAAACTCCCTTTCTCAAAACTTTTACAGATCAGGCATAACATTATGACCGTATATTTAATTATATTATTTACATTTTTTCCTTGATTGATCAGACTTTTTGCTTTGTTAAATATATCTATCTATCTATCTATCTACACCGATCAGGCATAACATTATGACATAATATTCTATTTGTCCCCCTTTTACTGCCAAAACATCCCTGACCTGTCGAGGCATGGACTCCACTAGACCACTGAAGGTGTGCTGTGGTATCTGGCACCAAGATGTTAGCAGCAGATCCTTTAAGTCCTGTAAGTTGCGAGGTGGGGCCTCCATGGATCGGACTTGTTTATTCAGCACATCCCACAGATGCTCGATTGGATTGAGATCTGGGGAATTTGGAGGCCAAGTCAACACTTCAAACTCGTTGTTGTGCTCCTTAAAACATTCCTGAACCATTTTTGCTACGTGGCAGGTCAAATTATCCTGCTGAAAGAGGCCACAGTCACCAGGGAATACCGTTTCCATGAAAGGGTGTACATGGTCTGCAACAATGCTTAGGTAGGTGGTACGTGTCAAAGTAGCATCCACATGGATGGCAGGACCCAAGGTTTCCCAGCAGAACATTGCCCAAAGCATCACACTGCCTCCGCCGGCTTGCCTTCTTCCCATAGTGCATCCTGGTGCCATGTGTTCCCCAGGTAAGCGACGCACATGCACCCGGCCATCCACGTGATGTAAAAGAAATGTGATTAATCAGACCAGACCACCGTCTTCTAGTGTTGTAGTTGAAGGTCTTGGTCTTGTCTCGGTCTCGATCACATTTGTACTTCGTCTTGTCTCTGTCTCAGACTTAGAGGACTCAGGATTTTGTTTCAAGACCAGTCAACACCACAACTGCTGGGATATTACTAAATTGCCGGTGCATTGTCTGATTTAATTATTAACATCATTAATGTGATTGGATGTAAAACTTACTGCTTCAGATGCAATCAATAACTTATTTCTACTTTATTTATTGTGCCGGTTCAGAAATGAGAGATTGTGTCAAAAATGACAACAAAATTAATACAAATGCTTACAAAATTCAACTTTTTTGCAAAAAAGTATTTGTATGAGATCTGAATTTTTACAAACCCCATTCCAAAAAAGTTGGGACACTGTACAAATTGTGAATAAAAAAGGAATGCAATAATTTACAAATCTCATAAACTTATATTTTATTCACAATAGAATATAGATAACATATCAAATGTTGAAAGTGAGACATTTTGAAATGTCATGCCAAATATTGGCTCATTTTGGATTTCATGAGAGCTACACATTCCAAAAAAGTTGGGACATGTAGCAATAAGAGGCCGGAAAAGTTAAATGTACATAAAAGGAGCAGCTGGAGGACCAATTTGCAACTTATTAGTTCAATTGGCAACATGACTGGGTATAAAAAGAGCCTCTCAGAGTGACAGTGTCTCTCAGAAGTCAAGATGGGCAGAGGATCACCAATTCCCCCAATGCTGCGGCGAAAAATAGTGGAGCAATATCAGAAAGGAGTTTCTCAGAGAAAAATTGCAAAGAGTTTGAAGTTATCATCATCTACAGTGCATAATATCATCCAAAGATTCAGAGAATCTGGAACAATCTCTGTGCGTAAAGGTCAAGGCCGGAAAACCATACTGGATGCCCGTGATCTTCGGGCCCTTAGACGGCACTGCATCACATACAGGAATGCTACTGTAATGGAAATCACAACATGGGCTCAGGAATACTTCCAGAAAACATTGTTGGTGAACACAATCCACCGTGCCATTCGCCGTTGCCGGCTAAAACTCTATAGGTCAAAAAAGAAGCCATATCTAAACATGATCCAGAAGCGCAGGCGTTTTCTCTGGGCCAAGGCTCATTTAAAATGGACTGTGGCAAAGTGGAAAACTATTCTGTAGTCAGACGAATCAAAATTTGAAGTTCTTTTTGGCAAACTGGGACGCCATGTCACCTGGACTAAAGAGGACAAGGACAACCCAAGTTGTTATCAGCGCTCAGTTCAGAAGCCTGCATCTCTGATGGTATGGGGTTGCATGAGTGCGTGTGGCATGGGCAGCTTACACATCTGGAAAGGCACCATCAATGCTGAAAGGTATATCCAAGTTCTAGAACAACATATGCTCCCATCCAGATGTCGTCTCTTTCAGGGAAGACTTTGCATTTTCCAACATGACAATGCCAGACCACATACTGCATCAATTACAACATCATGGCTGCGTAGAAGAAGGATCTGGGTACTGAAATGGCCAGCCTGCAGTCCAGATCTTTCACCTATAGAAAACATTTGGCGCATCATAAAGAGGAAGATGAGGGGATGCCACACAGTGGTAAACATGGCCTTGTCCCAACTTTTTTAAGATGTGTTGATGCCATGAAATTTAAAATCAACTTATTTTTCCCTTAAAATACTATGTGAAATACATAATACAATACAGTAAAATACATTTTCTCAGTTTAAACATTTGATATGTCATCTATGTTGTATTCTGATTAAAATATTGAAATTTGAAACTTCCACATCATTGCATTCTGTTTTTATTCACAATTTGTACAGTGTCCCAACTGGAATCGGGTTTGTATATTATAACATGTGATATAATTAAGCAATATCACAAGAGCAAGAGATCTGTTTTCACAAATTTGAGCATGACTGCAGACATTATATTGCTTTTATACAAACATAAAAAAAAATTCAAACATTATTCTCAACATTATTTATGCAAACTGCGATGCACTGTGTATTCTGAAACCTTTCTATCAGAACCAGCATTAACTTCTTGACCAATTTGAGCTACAGTAGCTTGTCTGTTTGATCGGACCACATGGGCCAGCCTTCGCTTCCTACATGCATCAATGAGTCTTGGCCGTCCATGACCCTGTCGCCGGTTCACCATTGTTCCTTCCTTTGACCACTTTTGATAGATACTGACCACTGCAGACCGGGAACACCCCACAAGAGCTGCAGTTTTGGACCCAGTCGTCTAGCCATCACAATTTGGCTCTTGTCACACTCACTCAAATCCTTACGCTTGCCCATTTTTCTAACATATCAACTTTGAGGACAAAATGTTCACTTGCTGCCTAATATATCCCACCCACTTACAGGTGCCGTGATGAAGAGATAAGCAGTGTTATTCACTTCACCTGTCATAATGTTATGCCTGATCGGTGTATATATATATATATATATATATATATATATATATATATAAAACAATGCATCAAAATCAATAGTGACCATAAAGACATTTAAAAAAATATATTGTCTTTTGTACGATATACCGGCCACCATATCGTATCAGCCAATGTATGTTCATTTTTAATATTATCGTTATTGGCCAATATATTAAAGCCGATAAATAATGGATTATTTCCTTCAGCTGAGACACTTCAGATGCGCACTGTTCACTATGCTGGTTTTAAATTGCATGAAATATGATTGGAATCGCCTCAAAAATGGAAAATACAGTTAAGTGCAACATGTGCAGTGTAAGTCTGTTATATAGGCTACATAAAATTATAATGAGAACATTATCTGTTATCTGCTTTCAAATATAAAGAATTATAGGTTAACGGTATCGGCCAAAATGTTCATATCGGTGCATCTTCTAGCTTAAATGATTATCACATTGGTTCCCAAGTTAACAACATAAATTTCAGTCTGTTTCCTCACAATACACTATTGGAGAATTTAGAGTATAATTCATATGGACACTACTTTTATGGTCTTTTTCTCATTTTAAATTCTTCAAAAATTATTGTCTTGTCTTCCATAGAGAAAAAAAAGGTTATAGGTACAATAACATGAGGATGAGTAAACAATGACTGAATGAATCTTTGGGTGAACTATTCCTTTAATACACTCAATTAAACACAAAAGATATAAGCAGTGCTCCATTAGCAAGTTTACAATCTCAACATCAGCCCCTTCATAGGCACAATGAAGCTAAAAACATTTTCCAATGGAAGCTTGTGAAACTTGTTTTTAACTTGTGCCTGCCAAACTGTAGTCAGAAGCTCCCTACTAAAAAATCAGTCACGATTCGCAGAAACCTCGAGCCACCTTGCGCTTGTGGCACGCTTGAGAGTGGTCCGCCCCCGACAGATGAGGGGAGAGTGATCTCACGGGCCTGGCTCTTTAACAATACACATTTACAGAGCGGCAGCCCACACACTGCCGCCTACACATGGGCGTCACATCTCCCTGCGCACAACTCTGACACCCCTTCTGGCCACATTGTTTGGAGGAGAAAAGGAGTGTGGATTTCTGGGTAATGGCAAAATGAGTCACTGTGGTCACACTGTACCCCTCGGCTCCACCTACTTACCTGCACCTATTCACAACCCACACAGAGGACGCAACACGCATTAACGTCTTCCAGCCCACACATTCACCTCCATTACATACACACACACACACTTGTCTTCAGCCCACACACAATCAACTAGTTGCTCAAGGAACGTCCTACGCCTGCCATCGTTGGTACTCAAATGTCTTGCAGTCTCTCAGATGTCTGTCACACAACACAGTAAAAGCATTCCTTCATAAAAGAGAGAGGAGACATTTCCAAATCTCTTTCTTCTTCTTGCCTTTGAGAAACATTACAATCACAATTGTGAGAATAATGACACTTTATGAGTAATGTTAAGTATGTTAGACGTTTTAATAAGATAAAATTGTTTCTTTATCTTTATCCAGGTCACATTTTTGTATGCTACTTGTTGGTAACAATGTTAAAACATTTGCAGTTGCAGTTAAAATTATGTATGTGTGTATTTTTATATACTATATGTTATATATATTGTCTAAATACATTCAAATTAAAACACTACAAAATAAACTTACAAAATAAATTACATTTTATAACAACGTTAACTTCAATGTAATAATATGAGAACTGAGCATACAATTATATCCAATATTGCTTAACAAAATGGTCCAAAATTAGACTAGTTTCTTAGAAGCGTTTATGATTTACTGATCCATTTAAAAACGTGTTGACCATATAAAGCCAATTAATGCACAAGGATACCAAAATGTCAATATCTGTCTATACATTTTGCTACTGTTTGCATGTCACATATTAAAAAAATTATTTAAAAAAAAATAGCTGCATATTTCTGCTTTTAAACCCTCCAGGGTGTTCCATTGACTTATATTTTAAGTATATATTGTTTGTTTTTACAAATTGAAGGATTAGTACAGATAGCACAGCTGCTGTAAACAGAGCTGAACCTTTACAGGAACATTAATATAAAAATTGCTTTATACAATAAACATAATACCAGAAGTCACTATTGAAATTTAATCAGGGAATTGTTACTCAGAAGCATAGGAAGTGTGTCATACGGCAATAAAACAAAGCTTCGTGAAATTGAGTGCCACATAAAGGACAACCATGTTAAAAGCAGCCCTTTGGCTATGTCTCATACTGCACAATTTAAACTCAATAATAAATCTATATAACCACAAGTCATGCATTTCAACTATATACTGTAGCTGTTGCCCTTTCTGAACTTGGTATTATAAATAAATTTTATTGTGTCATTAATTTTTCTATACCATAACAGGCCTCAAAATGCTCTTTATTTAAAGCATCCAAAGATCCAAACATCTGACGTTAGCTGCTTCTTCCAGCACTAGCACGACAACATCCATAAAGTGCCGATTTGTGGTGACTTTATTTGCCAAAAACAACAGGAGACCGCATTTCTTCCGAGACTCACTATTTTTTCACTAAAGGATGACTGACTACTGCTGTTGATCCTATTAATGAAGAATACAAGCTTGATTTTAATGGGAAGTAACTTACAAGTTGTAAGGGAGTGTTGGAACAACATTACCAGCCCTAAATGCCGATGAACTAACCACTTGTTTGTAATCCAGAGACTTTGATTTTAATCCTTGCCTTGCTGCACTGGTTTTCCTGTTAGGGATAGTTCACCCAAAAATAAAAATTCTGTCATCATTTACTCACCTTCAAGTTGTTCCAAACCTGTATGAGTTTCTTTCTTCTGCTGAACACAAAAGAAGATATTTTAAAGAATGTTGGTAACCAGACAGTTGTTGGCAGCCATTGACTTCCATAGGAGGAAAAAAATACTATAGAAGTCAATGGCTACCGTCAACTGTCTGGTTACCAACATTCTTTAAAATATCTTCTTTTGTGTTCAGCAGAAGAAAGAAACTCATACAGGTTTGGAACACCTTGAAGGTGAGTAAATGAATTTTTAATTTTTGGGTCAACTATCCCTAACAGGAAAACCAGTGCAGCAAGGCAAGGATTACAATCATGTCTGCAAAACGAAACGTGACGGTTATTAAAATCAAAGTCTCTGGATTACAAACAAGTGGTTCCTCCGTGGGTCACAACTGTCAGATGTACTACGCCTTAACCCCTTTTTACTTGAGTAGCAAGGTTTCCCCAGTGCCTTGTGGATGCCAGCGGCCAATCTAGCACTTGAACCCAAAGTCCTCTGCGACCTAAAAGGACTGCAGTGCCGGGCCCTCAACGGCTTACTTCCACATGGACACATCTTTGCAGAGGCTCCTTTGTGTGATCCACAGTCTTTATTACTCCTCAGTCACATGGCTACTGTTTCCATGGTGGTGGTTGCCATGGTGACGCATATATTCAGACCAGTAGAGGTTTGCACTATTAACCAATGGCACTAATGCTTATATGCTAAAGGGTTTCATTAAAAGAAGAAAAAGTTTTATGTTCCTTCAAATTCCATTTAAAGTTTTGTGCTTTTCATGCCTCACAGCTGTTGGGTGCATTTCAGTGCGCCGCTAAAAGATCTGACCAGCAGAATGGAAAGAATGTGTGTTCTCACAACAATGGATGCTGATAATTAACAAACACAAAAAACTGGACAAGGTCATTATAGCACAAGCAAAATGAAAATTGTTAAATGGGAAGGAATCTTCAATCGACCAACTGATTACAAAAGCAAAACAGCAATGTTATCAGACAAGCTTCATTCAGAACGCACACAGCTTTATCAGCTCTTATCAATGCCAATAGAGGAGATTACAGAATATTGGGATCCATTCAGTATGCGCGCACACACACGCACACACACACACATAGACATCCAACATTAGGCCCTCATGCAAATATGTTATTATTATATATTTCATTTGGTATTTTGATTTCCAATCTCAGTTAAAAATTTTCTTACATAATTTTTATTTTGTTTGTATCTTCAGAAAATATCTAATTGGGGGTTCTTTTGGACAGAATAAACAGACTCTGATTTCTGTGAAATCTGTGGACCCTGACTGACCAAAATCTGCCGACCTGCGCAGACTTTCGGCAACTACTGTTGACTTATCCAGACTGCAAATCAGAGTAAAAAGCAAATTTCATGTAGTGTATTTCGAGACTTGAGACTTGCTGCTGCTATAAAAAGCAGCATGCATGAATTACCCATAGCAGAAATATACAGGTGGAGCTGGGGAAGGTGGAGGGTTTCTGAAAGCATGCTGCAAATGCTACAGCAAATGCTGACTAAGTATTTGAAGGTTGAGCAGTGAGCTCATTGGCTACTGATACAGCATGAACCAATCAGCTGTGTCCTACAGAGAATTATGTGATTGCAAGCAGACTAAGTTAAAGACTTATCAGCCTGTGCCATCTAGAGTTTCATGACAGAATTGTTGTATTTATTTTTTGTTATTTTTTCTCCATTTTATTACAGTTAATGCAAATGTTTTCACTGCTAGTTTTTCATGTCAAGATTTAATTAACGATAATAATCTTGACATAAATGCAGATGCTTGTAGCTATAAACATGACATTCACATAATACTTCTATTCTGAGGATGGAGATGGTGGTCTATTAGGTTAAACCACTGAACTGATACGCAGAAGGTGTACCACCACCAGTGTGTCTTTGAGCAAGGCACTTTACTCCACGTTGCTCCAGGGGGATTGTCCCTGTAAGTCTGACTGCCTGTAAGTCGCTTTGGATAAAAGCATCTGCCAGATGCATAAAAATGTATTCCAATATGTATCAGCGCAATTCATAATGCAATGCAAGTTATTTCCAGCATTGCTGCAGGGGCGCTATAGCGGAAATTAACGTAAACAATTTGCTTCCAAGGACAATTTTCTTTTTTAGTTCAAATACAATCATTATGGACAACAAAAGAGTATTGCTAAGTTACACTACTGTTCAGAAGTTTGGGGTAAGTATGAATTTTTAATGTCTTGAAAGAAGTCTCTTATGCTCTCCAAGGCTGCATTTATTTGATCAAAAATACAGTAAAAAGAGTAATATTGTGAAATATTATTATTTAAAATTACTCTTTTCTAATTTGAAATTTTAAAATGTTATTTATTTCTGTGATGGTAAAGCGGAATGTTCAGTACCAATTATTCCAGTCTTCAGTGTCAGTGATCCTTCAAGAAACATTGCTTATTATTATCAATGTAGAAAACAGTCCAGCTGCTTAATCTTTGTGGAAACCGTGACGCAGATTTTTTCCAGGATTATAAATGCCTTAATTGTCACTTTTGATCAATTTACTGCATCCTTAAGTAGCCGCATCTGCGTTCACATATACGTTTAGTGTACTTGCACTGTAGTATGTTTCTGGTCTTGGCATCGACTGGAGTGACAGCTCTGTTAGAGGCCTTGCATGTAAGCTCCTTCCCTTTGAGGCTGAACTACAGCAGCCAGATAAAGCTGTCTGGAGTCCAGACTCTGACAGGCTTAGCTTCTGCCTCACCCTGCTCCTGTGCACAAACAAACAGCCACATACTGCTCCATAAAACACCGGCATCAACTCCAAGAATGAGGGGGGGGGGTTATGGTATAGTTCATATTTCCTTTAAACTCAGAATAAATTTAGACTTCTATTTAGCAAGGATGCATTTAATTGATCAAAAGGGGCAGTAAAGGCTTTTACATTATTACAAAACATTTCTATTTCAAATAAATACTGCTCTTTCTAATCAACAAACAATGGTTCCCACAAAATATTAAGCAGTGCAACAGTTTTCAACATTGATATTTATAAGAAATGTTTCTTGAGCACCAAACTAGTATATTAGAATGATTTCTAAAGGATCATGTGACACTGAAGACTGGAGTAATGATGCTGAAAATTCAGCTTTGCCAACACAGGAATAAATTACATTTTAAAATGTATTAAAATAGAAAACTGTATTTTACTGTATGACAAAATAATTTAAAGTGGGAAATACTTTTGGCTTGCCAAAATGAAATAAATATCAAATTAAAAAAAATAAATTAAAAAAAATAAATATCAAGACAGAGATAAAAAAAAAAAAATCTAATATGTAAATAAATAACAATAATATAAAATATTTTAAATTAATACTAATATTCAATAGACTTGATCAACTGTCATTGGAATAAGCAGATATGTTTCCTTAAAAAATATGTCCTTTTACAGTTTTATAAAATGTCACATAATAAGGATAAGCATAGAAAAATGTGACAAATAGAAAGTAATTTTCAACTCTTGTTTGATAAGATTAATTTACCTTACTTGTCATGCTTAAATGTCAACCACCGAAGTCTATTTTCTAGGATGACAGTAATTTAATTTATTCAGAAGGTGACTCCTGAAGTCTCTCGAAAAGTGTTTGCTGGAACAGATCCTGGTCTGGGACACACACACACACACTGGCTTTGGCAGTGAAAGGGATCATTGAGGTTGCAGTTATGCAGGGAGGGGAGTGTCTGTTCATGGATTAGCTGTACGTCACCTCCACAGTTACGTAAATCTGTGCCATAACCGTTACATGCTGCATGTACGTAACAGACAGAAACATCCAGAGCTCAATCTCTTCAAAGAGCCTCATTCTGCAACTCCACAGCTTATAGCAGAGTCAATAAACACCATCACCCAGAACAACCCAAGGGTCAGCTCACTGAAACTTCAGAAACCAATTTGAGTATCTGATTCACCTAACGCTCATCTTTCACCTCGAGTGACAGTCCAGTCACACATCCAACAGTATTTGAAGTGGTCTGTTAGCCAGTAAATGGTGTTAAAAGCATGCAACAACTCCAAAGGTTGGCCGTGAAAAGTGCCACAGTGTAGGTTATGAGATGTAATAGCATATAGCCTACATAAAAGATATATATAAAAAACTATGTAACTACTGCACCACTATCCAGAGTGCTGCTTCAAACTCATGCTATTCTTATTTGGAACACTAAAAATGCATTTTAGGTGAATATTCAGGACAGTCTTTAAAATATAATGAAAGTGGATAAGGACTTGGGCTGTCACACTCCAAAAAAACATAAAAAGTAGCATAAAATTATAAAGTGGTCCATATGATACACCCTGTAAACATAAAATCGCTTGATGACCATGAAAGAAGTAACAATGTCTAATTTATAAACAAATCTTTTGAATCATTTTTTTTAATGAATCAGTTAATCCAGTTCACAAGAACTGAATGATTAATTTTTTAATCGTATTGATTTGATTCTTGAGTTCAACTAACTGAGATGAAGATTATCGGTGAATAATGAATGAAAGCTATTGTATATAAACAATTGTATTCTAATTAACATTTGTATGGTCTTATGGTGTTTTATTTATTTATTTTTGTCATTTTGGGGCTTGAAAGTGCCTGTTTATTATATTCACTATCATTACAGTTAAAAAAAAAAAAATGTGGCCAGGATATTCTTCAAAAATTCCCCATTTGTGTTCCATGAAAGAAAGAAAAACAGAAAGTAAATTTTTGACTGAACTATGACTTTAGATGTCCCTTTACTGTGAGTGTATTAAAAATCTTGAACCTAAACTTAAATCCATAAACACTACCTGTCTATTTTCATATTGATAAAACTGTAAATGGTGCACTTTAAAGCACATTCATGATCACTGTCACACCAGCCAAGCTCCCATTCACTCACTACAGCTGCCAAACTCAATACATCATTGAACCGTGTGAAACGTGCACACTAAAACACTCCCAGACACACATTTATCTTTCAGGCAGATGAGCTTACAGAGAACATCTGCCTTTATGACTATAACATTTATCATGCCCAAACTGAAACTGATATCCTACACTGCAAAGAAATGATTGCTCTCCTTCAGAGGTCAGACACATTAAATGATTATAAACTGGACGTGAAAGACCTTTATTTGTTACCGCTGCCCTTTAGCCCTGGGGAAATTATAGGGATATGGATCAGATGGGGTGATGGTCCTCCTGCTGATAACTCCTCATCAGCTGCTTGCAGTGCAGGTTCAAGGTAGAGAAAGACGCCGGCCCTTTGTTCTGCACCAAGCTTAGTGGGGGAGGGTTATGGAGCAAGAAGAGCCCATGGGTGGCTCAGAGTCAAACAGTGGCAGACAGATTAGACCACTAGACAGCTTAGGGCAATCCGTAATGACAACATCTAACTTGAGACACTCCCAGCAAAGCAGACATGTTTCCATCCAGCACACAAGGTTATACAACAACAACAATAATGATAATAATTATTGATACTGAATATTCACCTCATTATTGATAACTGAACATATCAACAATATTTATTTATTATTTTATATAAATTTATTATACATTTTGCTTTATTAATATAATTAATATATTCTACTCAGATAATAATTTATAAATTAAATAAATAAATATAATAAATATATAATTTCAATGCATTTAAATATAACTTAATAATTTGAGCAAGTATAGGTGCTGAATTATTGTTAAAATAATAATAATATATTATTGTAAATTATGTTCTAAATAATATCTAAATGAATCTAAATAATATATTCTATTCAGATAATAATTCATAAATTAAAGAAATAAAGATAAACAATTTCAATACACTAAAATATAACTATAATTTTACAGGTACAGTCTGGGCAATTTATTTCCTTATAATAAAAAAAGGCCAAACATGTCGGCTGATGTAACACTCATTCTGTATTTGTGGAATGTGCATTATCTAGTGTTAGATGCTTGCGGTAATTGGATGTAGAGGTGACCTGCTTTTCGGGAGCCCACAGGGAGAACAGTGAGATCATTGTTTTGGGGTCCACAGCATTGCAGCTCACTTTCCATGAACAGTTCCCCAGTGAGAGCCCATTGCTACACTCTGAAGAGTCTGAACACACTCATGCTCATTTACACAGTCCAAATAAACTTCCTGCTCTCACACACTGACCGTACCTGTTTGAAATTCATCCAAATTAATCTGGTACCAAAGGTCAAACCTGTCAAAGACACAATACCTTTGTTGAACCTGGGAAATATGGGAAACAGCCATAGAAAACCTGGGAAACAGCCATGTACTATACAAAAGGCCAAAGAACATTTAATACATTTTCCTTACTTCAGTTCAAACAGTATAGTAGGAAGAGCCTTGATTCTAATCTTATTTGCAGCAAGCAATTAAGGCAAATTAACTTCAGTCCCCATGATTTCAGTGACTTCAAGCCGTGCTAATGCAAGGTAAAAACCATATGCCGGTTTCTGCTGTCAGTGCAAAGCCAATGCCACGACTTAACAAGTAGTGGATGACTGGTATAGGTTTTTAAACGGCCCATGCTTATATACCGAGAACTAGAGATCTGAGTGTCCAGACATACATAGGCTAAAATGGGCTAAATAATGCAACTGAGCTGAGATATACAAATTTATGTCAAGAAATGAAACATTTTTTACAGAATATGTCCTCTATCTTTAAAATATGTGAAATAGAAAATAACCTATTCATGACAAAACTGTTAAATTGCTATTGACAATAATCTCAGTCAAAAATCCAATTTATCCAATTTATTGTTCATTTAGGTTATTGAACATAGTTCTGTGCCACTTCTGTGGGTCATATTACCCCAAGGGTCAGATTTTATCTTTTTTACTTCAAAACAATAATGTGTCCACAAATCCCTCATTAACAAATAAGACACCTTTAATATTATATATTATTATAATACAATGTAATAGATCACTATTTCCAGAGACACAAAATTACATAAATCAACCTCAAAACTGTTTCGACTGACTAAATCTCACAAATGAAATGACGGAATTAAAAATTGCGTAGCCCTTCATCAAAAGTGCTGAGATGAGATTTTGTGCCATCTATGGTCAGGAGAAAAAATTAAGTTTGGGGGGTCATCTTGCCCCGGAGGGCATCTTACCCCAACTTACACTGTAGCTGAAAGGAATACGCCAATTACATACTGCATGTAAATGTTATTTAAAAATTATGTTTTTCTGTTGTTTCTTGTGAATAAACTACAATAATCTGACATGAATTTCATACCTGAATCAATTAATTTGCAGAAGTTATTAGTCCACCACCTGCACGTGACGTAATTAACGACGGCCCTATATTGTTTAAACTATACAAGCAATGGAGGTGTTACCATGTTACTACAGTTTCAGTAAACAGCCTGAATTGGGACACAGCTTATTTGTTAGCCGATTGATATAGGAGCTGTTTCCCGACATAAAATGTTGCATCACCATATACGATGGCAAACCTACAGTACAACAGATTCCTCTGAGTTCAACAGTAGCTTCGAGATGCACTTAGGGCTCCCCGAGGACTCATCATGTCATGACTTGAGTGATACGTGTCCGCCTGACTCAGGGAATGTTCTAGTCCCTACAGCCTCATTGATCCAGGGAGGTGATGAGAAGGTAGCTGGGATTAATGCCTTGCCTTACTACCATTTCATTCGTTATGCATATACCTGAATCTTCAGAGCATTTACAGCCAAAGGAAATCAATGGCCACAACATCGTACTATGCAAATCTAATCAGACCGAGTATATCAGTCTCTCTTCTGAATAACACAGCTAGTGATTTCACAGATTTCACATACAAGAACGGTTTGAAAGCAAAGTAGTGTTCCAATACACAAACAGCCTTTTGCGCTGTTTCACAGCAGGTAAAACCTTACAGTCTATTGGTAAAACCAGGGCACAACAACCACTCCACTATGACAGGCTGTCATAGAAAGGTGCTCTTTGAGTCTGGATAAGCAGAAAACGGCAAGACAAGGACAAAGACCATTCTCTTTAAAATGTTAATGTAATCATAATACTCACTGAAGTAGGCAAAGCAATTGTTTGCACAAGGGTTGTAATAATGTAACTGTGATCTCTTTGTGTGCATGGTACACGACTTGTTTTGTATGCACAATGTACCTCCATAACCCCAACAGTACAGCTCAAGGACAACTTCATCTACACAAAACCAAAAAAATTTGTTCCTTTAACTCACGTCGGATATAATTTAGCATTACCTTTAATACAGGAAGTCAAACAATCAATCAAGAAATCAATAGTTTGAAAAATGACTACATTCTGTGTCATCCACACAAATTCCTTTAAAATCCTGAGGTTAATCATACTTCATTATTTTAATTGATTAATTTTCCTGCAGGTTTAATAAAGCAAAACCCCTTGAAACCTGCTAATCGATGAGAACATTGTTTTGGTTGTGTTTCAGCTCTGCGTGACTGTGCGGATGAATATGGTTGTCCTACTGATCAGAAAACATTCACTGCTACTAGGCTTAAGAGATATAACCAGTTTAGATGGGAAGGATCTTAAGCTGAGTAGCCGAAGACGTTACTGTAGTTATACCCATTAATAGACACGGTACTTCATTGAAAATAAATTCCAGCACAGCGCTAAAACCAAAATGAAAGACACAATAGATCATATTTTACAATGAACTCTGTTAGAGAGCTAAATATGGCAATTTATCTGTTTAATAAAATACCTTATTCACCTGTTAAGTTTGTTTACAACATTTCAAAATCCCTCAGTTCTCGCCATCTCCAAAAAGCCAAGCCAATCTTGATTCTCGTTTTATTACAAGCTATGTCGCATTCTCTTTTTTCCAGCAGACTCTGCTCTGTTCAGAATTTGTTTTAAAACAGGTGATTCTCCGGAGGTTTGGGTTTTAACATGCTCCGTGTTAACCTTTCTCACTCGTTGTGACAACTAACCTATGCCACTCCCATATGCGTCTAAGTAGCCAGAGCAACTTTTTTCTATTTACCAGACACACACAAGTAGGGCTCGCTGCATCCTGTGGTGGACATCCAACCCACCTACATCCAAAACATCACCTTGTGACTCCCGAAAACCTGATTTGTTGTATGTAGGTTGCCGACGGAAAGGGTTTTTAGGCATAAGAGTAGGTTTTGAGTGGGTCTCAGGCATAAAGGGTTTTAGGTGGGTTTCAATATGTAGGTTCCAGATTAAAAGGGTTTTTTAGGCATAGGTTTTGAGTGGGTTCCAGTGTGGTATGGCATAAAAAGAGAAATATAATAAGTAAATAAAACAGAATTAGGTGTGAGGGTTAAGTCTTCTCAATGCTTCCGTTTCAACATTAATGAGGAAGCGTGATTTTTTCTAAGTGGTACTCAGTGCAGAGTCAAATGACATCCAGCTCCACCTCTCTGGACGTCTAATGGGGTGGAGGGATAGAGTTGTGGGTAGGGTTAGGGTGTGATATTCTAGCTCCACCCATTAGGCCCAAATTACATTCGATCCACCTCTCTGGATGTCTAGTGAGGAGGAGCTAGACATAAGCTCCACCCATTTGCTCTGCAGTTAGCATCCTCTCATTTACACCCTCCAAACCACTTCACTAGAAATCCTAGCAGCTAATTTCATCAGTTAAAGTTACAGTGACGGGTAGTTTTAGGGATCAGTGTTTGGTGTTGGCAATCAGTACATGACCAATAAAATCTTAAGAATCGGCTGCAGGGTGGAGTTTCCTTTGAAGTGGTTTGGCATATTTGGACATGGGCGTGGCTTCTGGCATCACACTTGTATGTGGGCCGGGTTGGATGTCCACCGCAGGCTGCAGCGAGACACTTATTGACACACTGACGAGTGGCGTAACTACACAATTTTGCGCGAAAAGCAATGGGCTTACCACAGCTATTTAGGGTAATATCAAAACATGACAAAAAGTTAAATAGTTCACCTATAATAAAGCAAACTCCCTGAATACACCCTGAAACCTGCTTAAAGGGATAGTTCACTCATCAGTTATCTAAATATTTTACTTACCCTAATGCCATCCCAAACCTGCATGACATTCTTTTCCGAACAGTTCTTTTAAAAAAAAAAAAAGTTCCAAAAAACATAGCCTAATGTTAGTCTATAAATACACTTTCATTGTATAGATATTTTTCAAGAAAAAAAAAATAGATATTTCAAAATATTTGTGCTCCACAAAAGAAAGAATGACAGGTTTAGAACAGCATGAGGTTGTGCATGTGATGAAAATGATGACGTTAATTTTTTGGTTGAACTGTCTATGCATATCATTGGGTGGAAATCACTATTATAAACTATAGCGAACAAATGCACTCTTCTCAAATCGTTAAAATTAATTTAAAAAATTTTTTTTTTTTTTTCTTTTACCTATATCGTGGGAACCAACCAGTTTCCTTACGATGAAATGACTTAATAAACATACTAAATAGCATCTTAATGAAATCATAAAAATGTTTATGTGAAGCTTACGTTTAAGGGTATGGATTGAATTATCTCAGTATAAAGGCAACATATGTCAATGGAAAGTCCCCACCAGAATATGCGCGTATTATTGCAGGGGTCCAACTTTTTGTCTTCTTTTTAACATCTATTGTATTTGATGAAGAGGGCAGTCTGCTAACAGATGGTCATAGCTCATGACCAGTGGTGCAGACACACTAACACTTGCATGCCAATGGACATTATAAGATAAATGGCACATACATATAGGGACTGCACAGATATATCACTCATCCAGTGAAGGGCACTGCATTAAACCTCACAGCTCTGTTTTCATGAACAAGCATGAGCCGGCAGACTGCCAATGCAGGAATGCATCATGTATTATCAGAAACAGCATCATCATCACTGATGGAGTCTTTTATATGGTTTGCAAGACATGAACTGATTCTGAACATGAATCTTTTTCAGCATAACCTTTCATGGCAGGTGTTTAAAGATGGGAAAACATACTGATCAAATGTAACCATAACCATCTACCATGTATATATATATATATATATATATATATATATATATATATATATATATATACACACACATTTCAGCAGGGACATATCAAAATCAGTACTGATAAAAAATAAGAGGTGCAGAATTACTCAGAGGTGCTTAACACTGGGTAGCTGTTGTTTCAGCACCATTCACTGCTGGACTGCAAAATCTCCTCTGCGACAAAACCAAATCATGTCTATGACCAGGTCTCCTTCTTTTCATATGTAGATCAGATTAGCTGTATTAATAATACACAACCTTAAAGAAAAATCAAATGACGATGACTATAAAATAAAAATCATTGGATTTCAGCACAAAGAAGCATTTTTAAACAGATAAAAATTAAGAATTTAAGCACTCCCTTGAGAATCAAATCAAATCAAAGTTCGCACACATTCTCAAAAGTTAAGCATTGTATCTAATCGAAATAAGGAGTGTTATTCCATCATTCTGAAGCACAGTATCAGCACCATTGCAGTGAATGGAACAATGCGTCCTTTCTCAAGCAATAGATTATCTGTCCCATTATCATCTTCAAAAGCACGTATTAGAGGAATTGAGATAGCAGAGTGTCAGAGAACTTCAGAGAATATGCAGATATACATATGCAAATCATGCTGACCGTTTAAACTCGATATTATGGCTTTATGTAAATAATGAAATATAGTGGTTTACCTGTTCGGCGTGTTGAGTCCGCTGCAGGCTTCCTCTCGGAGCGCTGTGTGAAAGCCGGTGGTGGTGAAGAGCCGCCCACACTACATCCCGCCCACTGCCGCGTAATCCCGCCCACTACTGAATAATTACCGTAAATCACAGTGTGGACGTGTCCACCCAACTATATAGCAATATTTATCTTTCAGTAGATTTTTAAAAGGAATTAATACATTTATTTAACAAGGATGGATTAAATTGATCAAACGCAAAAGTAAAACAAATTGTTACAAAAAATTATATTTTAAATAATTTCAATTCATCAAATTGTTAAGGTTTCTACAAAAAGTATATCAACATGATCCGTGTTAGAATCGTTTCTAAAAGATCATGTGACACTGAAGACTGGCTGCTGAAAAATTCATAGGAGTAAATTACATTTTACAATAGAATTGAAGTAGAAAAGTTATTTTACAACCTTTTTACATGTAATAATATTTCATAATAGCGTTTCCACAGAAAAATGCATTGAGGTTTGAAAAGACATGAGAGTGAATTAAGTTTTAGTTTTAATATGACCTTAATGTCCCCCTGTAGTCAATAATTGTATCCCTTAAAACTCATCTTTGATCACCAAAATGACATACTTAAACGTTTTTTCCTGTTAAAATAGCTAGAATGTAATTCTACACTGCTGCTTCATATAGTATACATGGAGCTATGAATATGCAAATTAGCCCCGCCTCCACTCACTCACGCCAGCTCAGAATACCAGGGGCCCGTTTCAGAAAGGAGGTTAAGTGAAAACTCTGAGTATGTTAATCCTGAAATGAGGGAAACTCTGGGTTTTCTGTTTCAGAATGGGAGGTATGTCAAACCCGCGAAAGCAGGGTAAGCCAAGCACATTTCTGAAAGAGTTATACTCAGAGTCAGTTACCATGGTAACTTACTCTGTGAACCTAACTTGGTCTGGAGCTGGTTTTCTTTGGTAAACCCAGAATTTCTTTCAGTCTCCTCCCCCTTTTAAAGCATCAGCAGTGTTTAAATACTTCATTAATTCATTCATGCTGCACATATGCTTTTCATACTGAGTATTTTTTCTTACCCTATGGGCAGATCATTTGCAAAATAAGAAAAATGCACTTAAATTAGCTCTTTTTTTGTCCCACAGGAAACAAGACTAAATACTTATGTCATTTTTCTTATGTAGAAAATGCACATTGATTTAAGAATATTTAGATATTTTGACTGGAAGTAACAAGACAAAAGAAAAGCATTTTTTGCAGTGCAGGTACATTCATTCACTGCAAATATTTTCATCAAGAGAACACAGTCAAAATGACAAAAAATTGCATCCTGTAGATGAGGAGGCTGCAATAATTTGTAGGGAGTTACATTCATGTCAGGAGAGGATTTTTTTTTGCTTGCTTTATCCACATGCATATTTATTTGTACAGTACCATTTTTAATGATAGTTTTCTATATAATATCAGGGATGCAGAGCATATTAGTAAGGCCGCTGTATGCAGAGAGGTAAGAAAAGTTTGCCTCACTCTCACGTGAGCTCTTTCTGAATATGTTTGTGTTTCCTGGGCACAAACCCATGAGAGCATCAAAGAGGAGTTTCACAGGATTGCAGGTCAGTGGTGCAGAAATCAGGTTAAATGACGCTCACTTGATATCTTGCTGCAACCTCTGGAAATAACCTAATAATTAGAATTTCCTTTAGGATTTCCAATGTGGTTGGATGCATTGATATGCATATTCCCATCATCGCACCTTCCGAAAATGAAACAGATTACTATATGGAATGGAAGAATACCAGATGGAAGGGTAGTCTGAAATATATGCCATCTGTGTTAAATAAACACAAATTATTCACAATTTATTTGGTCATCTTTATTTGCTAAATACAAAAGCCTGTTGGATTTTTATATTCTTCATCCATCTCCTCTTCTTCTGTCAGTGGTGGTGGTGCAGGTCCTCCCATCATTTTGTGAGCCTCTGCCTTCTTGCGGTTGGCTGAGTAGAAGTTAAATGTTCATTTCATTACCCTAATTCAGAAATGTAACAGGTTGAATTAAAGAACATTATGTGAAAAGAGCATTAGACTATGTGGGAAAAGCTGCTGCACATTAAAAAAGACACTGAATGATATTGATTTAATATGTCAAATGTTTGTAAAGTCATGAAACCTACACCCATGAACCTTTTATGCTTAAAGCTTTACCTGATTGAATTATACTTTTATACTTCATTTTTAGCTGCTGCCACATTCTTTTTTCTGCCTGTGGGACACCATGAAAATGAATATTAGTTCAATAACTTGCCGTTCTGTCAGTTTTCACCTCTGATATTATAACAATGATTAAGAATTAAACTGACGTTTGACCCGGAAGTATGCAGACTTCTTTTTGTTGGGTGCTGTTGCCATGGTGAATTGTAATTTCGGAGCTCCATTGATCATGGCTTTTCATAGTCATGGTGCACGCGTATAAACTCAGAGTCAGTCTACTCAGAGTTGATTGACCTAACTCATTTCAGCTGTTCTGAAACCCAAAACTCAGTTTCCCATCTCAGGGTAAGTAAACTCAGAGTTCAAAGTTTGAACTCAGATTTGGTTGAACCTCCTTATTGAAACAGGCCCCTGATCCACTCAACTTTACTGTAGTAAACGCTGCACAATGGTCTCGCTCTTTACAACGTTGGACACATAATGGTAATTAATATGATTAGCCTTTTGCTTGACTACGCTTGCTAATGTTAGTGCTAGCCTTTTGCTTGCTCATGTTACACAAACAATGTTCCCATTCGCTATCTCAGTCTGCCTTCTAAAAATCAGTATCCTTAGAAACGCTTTGAACATCATAGAATGTCAGTGGAGAACATAATATACATCATATACATAATTCACCCCTATATTGCTAAATTTACCCGGTTTTTCATATCAACAGAAAAATATACCAGGATAACCTGGCTTCTCATGAGACTTCAGAGCAGTTATAGTTAATGATATGCTAAAGCCCCCCCCCCCCCCCCCCCCCCCTCGTGACCTAGGTAGTTTGTGATGTCAGAAACACCAGTGATTTCAAACCGTGTTTTTGAGACTGTCTTTGGTTCACTGGAGTTAAAAGGAGAAAATACTCAGCAATGGTGACTTATGAATTTGCACATGGTTTGTGCATATTAAAAACACCACATGGACAAATAAACCACTTTAAAAACTTGATTTTAAATTGGACATATAAGTAAACATGTGAGTGGGCTTAGAAGCATGTAACACACCCTCTCTTAACTAAGTGTTAGGCAACAGAATCTCACACTCACAACCACATTCATCTCCGGGCGGAAACTAGAGTCCTATAAATTATGAATGAGCCCCGAGAGACCAGTTAAAACAACTGACATGTTTACACCAATGTACGTTTTAGTTGATAGTCACAATGGGTTTTCTCTTCCAACTTGGTAAACAAACACCGCCCTTCAAACCTAAGATGCTTGCCAGTGTTACAAAGCTAAATTAAAAAGATATGGTTTGAGTCATGTTGTCATAGAGACAACAGTATAGTGGAGACAAAGTGAGAAAGACACTAAAAGAAATGAGATGCTCTTCCATCCTCTCCATTTTCTTAAATTAGAAAAACTGAATGAAGGCCCAGTGCACACTCAAGAGTACTGATGATCACTATGGAGACAGCCCTTCCAAGACAGGCAAATAAGGTTGAGACTTGGGCGTGCATTAGTACTTGATTCAGGAGAGTTAGTGTATCATGTCTGTCATGATGTCTCTCACAGCAGTCAGGGGTCCGGTTTTAAAAGAACCTTCAGACAGATTTCAAACACTACTGCCCACCGAAAGTGACAAAATGCAGATATCTAAAAATGTAAGCAAAATTGTTTATCTTTTATATTTATATCAAATAATATATCAAATATTTTATATTTTCATAATATTCAATTCAAGGCATATCAGATACACCTTAACGACCATTTAAAAAGCACAATATAAAGAATAAATGCTGTGAATATATTCACCGATCAGGCATAACATTATGACCGGTGAAGTGAATAACACTGCTTATCTCTTCATCACGGCACCTGTTAGTGGGTGGGATATATTAGGCAGCAAGTGAACATTTTGTTCTCAAAGTTGATATGTTAGAACCAGGAAAAATGGGCAAGCGTAAGAATTTGAGCGAGTTTGACAAGGGCCAAATTGTGATGGCTAGACTACTGAGTCAGAGCATCTCCAAAACTGCAGCTCTTGTGGAGTGTTCCCGGTCTGCAGTGGTCAGTATCTATCAAAAGTGGTCCAAGGAAGGAACAGTGGTAAACCAGCGACAGGGTCATGGGCGGCCAAGGCTCAGTGATGCACGTGGTGATGCACGTAGCATTGTTGCAGACCATGTACACCCTTTCATGGAAACAGTATTCCCTGGTGGCTGTGGCCTCTTTCAGCAGGATAATGTGCCCTGACACAAAGCAAAAATGGTTCAGGAATGGTTTGAGGAGCACAACAAGTTTGAGATACCACATCACACCTTCAGGGGTCTAGTGGAGTCCATGCCTCGACGGGTCAGGGGTATTTTGGCAGCAAAAGCGGGACCAACACAATATTAGGAAGGTGGTCATAATGCTATGCCTGATCGGTGTATATATATTCAGTTAAAATGACCATTTGAATAACCTAAAGAAACTTTTTCCACTATAAAGACCCTTTTGTGCAATGGAAAAGTTCCATGGATGTTAAAGGTTCTTCATGGAACCATAGATGCCATTAAAGAACCTTTACTTTTAAGAGTGTATCAGCGCACTGCACCAAAGTCCTTGTAAAACTCCCCCTGCTGGCAGAAGTATCCTCTCTCACTGGAGCTATAAAAAATGTATCTCCATTCTCAGTTCACAACAAAAGAGAATGAGAGAGAAAGAGAGGCCTATCGAGCTCTCAGAACAGCACAGATCAATACTCTATGCGTCACACGCCGACTGTATTTACCTATTCTGCAGCAAAAAACAGCGTTCTGACAGTTCTAGGAAGAGGGAGATTTCTGATGCTCTGTTCCAAAGCCTAGTGAACAGTCTACCAGCATTTTAAGCCACCAGAGGCTGATGTTTTTGCCTAAATATAAGGCATATGTATGTAGGGAATCCTAAAACACACAGCACCGATCAGTGATTAAATTAATCCAAGATGGTGGACATGGCTCGAGAAAAAAAACTAAACAAAAAAAAAAAACGTATTATTAGGATGCTGTCTAAAAAGATACTACATTTGGGGGAAAAGCCTGTAAGCTAATGCTGTGTTCAGACTTTTAAGAAGTGCAGCACTGAACGTCATTGTGCTAAAGAAGGAGGAAAGCAAGTGAGATAATATCTCATGGACAGGCTCAGATGAAGGCAGTAACCTTGACCCCTACTTATAGCCAATTAGCCTTTCGGCAGTGAGTGTGTGGATGTGTGTGGGCTGCTTGTGAGATGGCCTAATCAGCTTACAGCTCAAAGAGATCAAAGACTACACACACACACAAGCTCTTTGCATACACAGACCCAGGACCAATGCAATAGGATTTTGAGCTGTCAAAGCTTGACAAACAGACTGGAAAGAATCATCAAGTAGTTTTCAGTTACTGTTTTGTTCCCTTTTGCCACTAACAGCGAATTTAATTTTAAGGAGCAAATGCGGCACATTAGTGCCCCTTTGTGGTTGATATAATTATTGCACCCATGTACTCTGCCTGCCTGCTAAATGAACAATCTGGGTTCAATATCTATTAATATAAATCATAAAGTAGTACTTTTGGAAGACGAGTTTTAAGATGATTAATTTATTTTATCTGGAAGTTCAAAGACTAACACAAATTCTCTCCATTGACGTTTAGTTGTATTTAAATCCTTCAAATAACAAGGTCTCCATTGTGTTCATAAAATGTGATAAAGGAAGTCTGTTAACTTCAAAGTGAGGCAGCCTAAATCACTTTAATGTTGTATGAGGTTAATTTACACTCCTTCCAACACAGTGCTTTTCCCACAGTACTGGATAAATTATGAAAAAAATATGAGTTATGAGAGTTCAAAGAAAATCATTAATTATTTGTTCTATCCTTTCAAAATGTGAGCACAGTAAATATACATTGTACTTACATTAAAATAAATATATCACAAAAATAGGTTACATAAATAAATTATGTAATTCCTTACAGTTTATACATTTAATGGGTTGGCTTAAGGTATTTCATAAATTACACTTTGGACAAGACTGTAGGATACAAACACTTTAAAATCTTTAAAAAAATAATTTATGCAAAAATATTTTGAGGAAAAAAAACTTTAGAGGCTAAAGAAACAATGTGGAAAAAACAACAGTTTACTACACTGTGTGTAAAGAGTGATTTATGTAACTGAGAGTGGAACCATGATGGCTGAGATTGTGCCTCAATGTGATGTAATTTCCTGGTCCATCTCAGATGTTGTGCTTTGGTGCTCTGGAAGTCTGTAAACAGCACAGAATAATCAGTCAAACGAATTAAAAGCAAGAAAAGCATTTCTTTCTCTAAATTAAATAACTGTCACACAATGCAATCTCTGTTTCAATGCCTCTCTCCAATGTTAACTGTAGTAATTGTGCATTTTAGCACTGTAGTAATTAGTGCATCATATCTTTCTGTGAAAAGTCCAAAAACTGACACTTTTTAATGTTTTTGAAAGAAGGTTCTTCAAGTCTGCATTTATTTTATTAAAACAATGATCAGTACTGAAATATTATTATAATTCAAAACGATCTTTTTATTTGAATATATTTTACAATGTAATTTATTCCTGTGATGGCAAAGCTGAATATTCAGCATCATTACTCCAGTCACATGATCCTTCAGAAATCATTCTAATAAGGTGATTTGCTGCTCAAGAAACATTTCTTATTATAATCAATATTGAAAACAGTTGTGTTACTAAATATTTTTGTGGAAACTGTGATACATTTATTTCAGTCCTCACATCTCAATCTTGCATCGTTTCCTCATGTCTTAAAAAAAGATCTAAGACGCAAGGAAAGGAAACAAGGATGCACAGTTAAAGAAAAGAGAAGCACCCTCACCATTAAATCTAATCTTCATCACACCTCAAAGTTTCCTCATCTTCACCAGTCAGAGGGAACATACGCCTCTTCCATGGTGGCAATGGCTACATAAGAGGGAAACAAATGAATACAAGTGTGATAGACAGGCAGATTAAATTAAATTAAATTAAAAATAGATTTTACCTCTCTGTCCTCCACACTGGCTTCTGACGGAGCTTCAGGAGGACTGAAGGTCCAGGTGGAGGGGACAGGAGAATATACAGGTGGGTGACAGTGAGCTGCGTGGTCTCTCACAGATACAAAAGAGCAGTTTCTCCTGGATGATCTGTGGAGAGAAAGAAAAAGGAAAGAAACAACAAAGAAAAGTTCAATCATCAGCAGCAAATATGTACTGGAGAATATATGTGCAATAAGTGCACATATACAATAGCCATAATACACACAGACCTGATCCTGTTTGTTCTGTCCTGATCCCAGTAGGACCAGCGGAGTTTCTCTCTATGCTCATAACTCTGGTGTCTCTGAAAGAAATCTTCATCTTCTATTGCTTCTAACTGAGAGATAAAGCCCATCACTCCACAACAAACTGCCACTGATGACATTCATCATTTTTATGAACTACAGTAAGTTTATAACTATAAAACTTACCCCTTCCTCCTGCTCATCCTCCTCTCTTTTCAGTAAAGGAGACATATCCACCTTTCGCCAACTGAAGTGAGTAAAGAGAAATGAATACACATGAATTCATCCACATCTTTATGCATCAGCACAGTTATTGAAAGTGACTCATTGAGCATCTATCAAGCATCCTATGGATGGTCGGTCAAAGCAAAACTACTGAACTACTAAAATAACCAAAATATTATGAAATATTATTAATAATTATAGAATGAGAGTTAAAACCAAAACACTTGGGCTGAATCCAAAATCACCCCCCTATACCCTCAAAACACCATTTGTAGTGGTGTCTGAAACCATAGATGATGTTTTCAAGTGTACTCATTCTATCCCACACTGCACCGCAATAACGAGTATACAGCCGATGTACACTCAGCTGTCCAAATTCGCTCACTCGTTTTCATTCACTCCTTCAAGTGAACTGTATTAGTGGACTAAAATAGGGAATAGTGATTGAGGGTTTAGGGGGCGATTTCGGATTCAGCCTTAAACAGTAAAACATTAGCACTCAAATACACTATCGTTCAAAAGTTTGGGGTCAGTGCAGTATTCTGTTTTAAGAAATTAATACCTTTATTCAGCGAGGATGAATTGCGTAAATGGATCAATGGTGATTTATAATGATTTCTTAAGGATCATGTGACACTGAAGACTGTGCCATGTGTTCAGTAATGATGTTGAAAATTCAGCTTTGCCATCACAGGAATAAATTACATTTTAAAATATATTTAAATAGAAAACGGTTATTTTAAACTGTAATATTTCACAATATTACTTACTGTATATTGATCAAATAAATGTAGCCTTGGTGAGCATTTGAAAGAATCTTCTTTCAAAAACAAAACAAAAAAAAAATTACTGACCCCAAACTTCTGAATGGTAGTATATTTCTACTGCAGTATAATCAGCTCCTGATGTCTCTCTGGTGTCAGTGTTGCCGTGTGAAAACAATCTATACCTGGGTGTCAAAATGTTCTTATACTGAAGTCTTTCCACTTTGACTGAGGTGAACAGAGACATGGGAATGACAATGTCATCAATGCTGAAAAAACTCTCACAGTTCCTCCTGCGCAATGGGAACTAAAACAAAACAGGACAGTATATGATTATTTTCCTCAAAATATTAACATCTAACTAAATTAGCATTCCCCTCAAGGTGAGAAACACTGATCTTTGCAACAGTGTATCAAACAAACTGAGATATACAGTATTCATCATGGTTTGGTCAAAGGGCAGACCTGTGAGTTTCTCTGTTGTGTGGGTGTACAGTAAGAGACGGTCACATCCTCTAAAGATTCCTCTACTTGACTATCATCACTCTGGAAGAGCAGATCAGACTTGGGTGTAATACTGGAGATCTGCAAGTCTAGAACAAAGCAGTATTACTACCTTAAACATCTCAGAGTCTTTGTTGTATATGAGTGAAATTAAACACATGTACGGTACCCATTGGCCTGTCAGAGCAGTGTCTCCTCCTCTTGCTCTCTCTGTAAGCTCGACTGCGGTGCTCTTGAGTACATGCCCATCGTATAGGAGTGCTCTCCCTTCTGTGTCTCTTCAAATGCTTTCCGTTTTTCTGTCGGTGACTGCAATCTATTATCATTAATTATAGAATGTAAAGACATATTCCTATTTATCAGAATATGCATATTCATATAAGAAAACAATGAATATTCATTGCACACATGGGTGAATTTCACAAAACACGTCAAGATCACATCACCCCAAAATCAAAAGAAAGAAATAAGAAATTATATTTTGCATAAAGTAAATGAAGCCTATTTTAGGGCCATACATATTTTTTACATTGTGACTATATTTCCATTATATCCACTATGTGTCTAATAAATCACATTTACGCCCCATATTCTCTTTAATATGACACATACAAAATGCTATTCTTATTAGTTTTTCTCAGTCGCTTTGGTCGTTTTTCTCATTCGCTTTTGGTCTCAGATTACAGCTGAAATTCTCAAAATTACTTGTTCAACCTCCACATCATCTAGTCACTTGTGCACATCATAAAAGCAATTTCCCATCGTTTTGAATACATTGCAAATGCTTTTGTTACATTAATGCACTTGATCATGTACAATTGTCTGCTGTTTTCTACATTATCAATTGCTTATGTCATGTTGCTCAAAATATATTATCCTGGTTCTCTGTTGTATAGTCTTACCCCTCAAAACATCTAGGCATTAGTTCCTTGCACAAGTCATTAAATGCAAAGTGGTTGAACTAGGTGTCATAATGCATCACATATATTTTCTATACATTTCTATTAGACTTTTTTTATTTATTTATTTTTTGTAAATGAGTCCTGAATTGATGAATTGTGAAGACGAATTTTGAATTTCACTAATGAAGGAAAATGAAGAGTGCTAGTTGATGTAAAGGGCTATGACTAATGATCAACCAGTTCCCTAAAATAGCTCAGAGATGCATCTCATGAAGCTTAATTTGGCAAGCATATATAGACAGAGCACCACACTGTGTTGCAAATTCTGACAAGGAAATAAACAGCCAAGAAGAAGTAGAGTCGTCGGGATCTGTGGTGAAAGGGTAAGGACTATGGAGGCAAAAAAGATAAAGCGGTAGAAGAGGCTAAGATTGTAGACATGTTTCTAATGAAATAAGGGCCACTATTGTGGACCATGTTCTCAATCACAACCTTACAGTGGCTGAGGCAGGGTCAAAAGGTACAGCCAAATGCTGGGAGAAAAACCGTGTCATATTATAGTAGTCTGCTTGCATTTTACATTATACAGTAAATGTACTTAACATATGTAACACACGTACATACACATACATATATATATATATATATATATATATATATATATATATACACCGATCAGTCATAACATTATGACCACACCACTGACAGGTGAAGTGAATAACACTGATTATCTCTTCATCACAGCACCTGTTAGTGGGTGGGATATATTAGGCAGCAAGTGAACATTTTGTCCTCAAAGTTGATGTGTTAGAAGCAGGAAAAATGGGCAAGTGTAAGGATTTGAGCGAGTTTGACAAGGGCCAAATTGTGATGGCTAGACGACTGAGTCAGAGCATCTCCAAAACTGCAGCTCTTGTGGGGTGTTCCCAGTCTCCAGTGGTCAGTATCTATCAAAAGTGGTCCAAGGAAGGAACAGTGGTAAACCAGCGACAGGGTCATGGGCGGCCAAGGCTCAGTGATGCACGTGGGGAGCAAAGGCTGGCCCGTGTGGTCCGATCAAACAGACGAGGTACTGTAGCTCAAATTGCTCAAGTAGTTAATGTGGGTTCTGATAGAAAGGTGTCAGAATACACAGTGCATCACAGTTTGTTGCGTATGGGGCTGCTTAGCCGCAGACCAGTCAGGGTGCCCATGCTGACCTCTGTTCACCGCCAAAAGCGCCAACAGTGGGCACATGTGCATCAGAACTGGATAATGTGCCCTGCCACAAAGCAAACATGGTTCAGGAATGTTTTGAGGAGCACAATAACGAGTTTAAGGTGTTGACTTGGCCTTTAAATTCCCCAGATCTCAATCCAATCGAGCATCTGTGGGATGTGCTGAACAAACAAGTCCGATCCATGGAGGCCCCTACCTCGCAACTTACAGGACTTATCGGATCTGCTGCTAACATCTTGGTGCCAGATACTACAGCACACCTTCAGGGGTCTAGAGGAGTCCATGCCTCGACGGGTCAGGGCTGTTTTGGCAGCAAAAGGGGGACCAACACAATATTAGGTCATAATGTTATGCCTGATCGGTCTTGTCTTTTTCTTTACAGTATATCGCAATGACATTATACTGTAATTTCTTGACAGAAACAGTAAAAGTATAACTGTGAAGCCTGTCCAGTCTCTTGCAATCAATATACCACATAGAGTAATGTGTACATTTGTACTGTTGAAATGTATATATGCCATAAAGATAAAGTGCATTTTCAATCATTGTCAGCCATAGTTTACATCTGAAAATACTGAGTTCACTGTTATATTGACAACATGACTAAACATTTTGAACAATGATACAAGGACTTATCATTCTGATGGCACTGATTCATGTTCATTGGCATAAATAATTACTTTTGAGAGATTCTCAACTTTCTGGCTTTATTTATTGCAAAATATAGTTTCTTATAGGTTTTTTTTTGGTGTGGGGGGGGGGGGGGGGGTGCATGGACTCAACATGGTTTAACGTAGCTGTTAAACAGTATTAGGCTGGATTTGTGAGTCAGTGTAGATTTCCACTCATGTTCTGGAAGCTACAGGATTGCGGATAGACTGCTTGAGCCACAGAGATAAACATAAACAATACACCACAACATTATGACTAAACCCATCCAGCAGCCTACACACACTTTACATCATCCCACACACTGGACTTCAAAAGAACTGACACTGAGATGAGATGATTGTTGAGGAAATATTCCTAGCTTTTGTAGTTATTTTTTTTGCAGTTCGTTCATTGACTACAGGGGTGCTGGAAAGCACTGACAGAAAATCAACTAAACAGCATGAGGCGCTTTTTCACTTTAAAAACCTGTACCACACTTCCATTCCAGTGCAATCACTCACTCACTCTGACAATATCTCTCCGTTAAGAATAGCATTGCTGTTTCAGGATCATTAGGCCCCCTAGTCAGACAATAACCAGCAGAGCAGAGAAGAGTGGCAGACCATTAATGATTAGAGTGGGTGAGTCAGAGTCCAGTGCCAGGTCAGCTCACTTCAACCCCAGCAATGCATTAAGACTGTGGAGCAGCTATCGACTTCAACATGACCTTCAGATCTGCACTGGAAATGGGCATCACTGTGTATTAAAAAGTATTGAGGACAGAGGTGCCTGAACATTATTTAGGCAAACATGCTGGTTGTTGATTTCACAACATGGAAATCAATTAGGTTAGGTTTAAGATTGTATTTTATGTTTTAATAAATAAATAGTACATAAATTAAATATATACACTACCATTCAAAAGTTTGAGGTTTGTAAGTCTCTTATGTTCAACAAGGATGCATTTATTTGATCAAAAATACAGTAAAACCTGTAATATTGTGAACTATTATTATAGTTTAAAATAACTGTTTTCTATTTAAATATATTTTAAAATGTAATGTATTCCTGTGATGGCAAAGCTGAATTTTTAGCAGCCATTTCTCCAGCCTTCAGTGTCACATGATCCTTCAGAAATCATTCTAATATGCTGATTTAGTGCTCAATAAATATTTCTTCTTATTATGATTGTTGAAAACAGTTGTGCTGCTTAATACTTTTGTGGAAACAATGTATAAACAATGTAAAAGTCTTTACTATCTTTTATATAGCTGAATAAAATGTACTCACTCACTTACTCACCCCAAACTTTCCAATGGTAGTGTATAAAACTATAAATTATAATCAAATTATTCTTGAAATAATAAAGAAATATGTCATAAATGGAATAAGGGTTGTTTGAGGTTGTATTGATACTGTTAATAAAAAGAATATCAAGAAGATCATGGAAATACTAAGGGGGCTTGACCACAACGAAAGATCATTGGTGTGTTTGCTTAAGTGTGTGTAGGTGTGTAAAGTGGCTCAACAAGCTGAATTTGCAGCAGCCATTACTCCAGTCATGATCCTTTCATTATTCTATCTAATAATTACATGTGCTGTGTGTTTTTATTAAGTGTCTCATTTGTAGCTTATCAAAATGCTAATGGCAAACTACTGAACTTAGTTTAAGTCTCTTTGTTTGACACATTTTGTGACAACAGTTTTTGTTGCTGTTTCTATTAAAATAGACAAAAAAGAAACATTGGAAAGAACAAACACATTTTTAAACACGTGTACTTAAATGCATCCACACACAAATGCTATGAAATGATTCTTACGAAATAGCGATCGGGAGACTCTGCCTCTGGAGCTGAGACAGTGATGGGGACTGGACCGCTCTGTCTTCAGGGGGAGAGATGGCTGAAGCACATTTTCTTCAAACAGAGCATTCTGCAGATGGAAGGACAATGGAGTTTCTGATGGATAGAGCAAACAGGACATAGTAAAAAATCCTTTAAATAACACACACAATAGGAAAACTTAATAGTTGCACTGCACTTAAAGGGGATAGTTCACACAAAAATGATCCCATAATTTACTCACCCTCAAGCCATCCTAGGTGTATATGACATTCTTCTTTCAGACGAATACAATCGGAGTTACATTAAAAAATGTCCTGGCTAATCCGGTCTGGCGGAAGCTAAATATTTTACTTTATAAAGTTTTAAATATGGATATTTTTCTTACACAAACCCAACAATTTGCTTCAGAAGGCCTTTATTAACGCCCTGGAGCCGTGTGGATTGCTTGAGAGTGAGTAAATCATGGGATAATTTTCATTTTTGGGTGAACTATCCCTTTAAATATAGTGGTGATACAGTAGATGTGAGGCTGTGGTTAGCATGGAAGCATCTGTACATAAAGAAAACATTAAACACCTTGTCAAAATGTCAAAACATTGTCAAATGTGAAAAATGACTGGATGTTGCATTTGAGTTATATTACAGTATGAACTGAACACAGAGGTTTTATACCGATGACAACCAAAGCTAATTTTATCTACATACTCCACATTCCTGCTGCTACATGCAATCAGCAAACCAGCAGGAACAACACAATTTTGACATGCTGATGGAGTAACGGTCTGGTATAATTTATTCTGAGTGAATTGAAGTGACGGCCTAATGCAGTGAGATGGATGAGTGATTAATGGATTGCTGTAGTATTAACCTTTAGGCTAACCTTTATAAAAACATTAATATCATAACATCCAATTACCACTGCAAAAATATGAACACTCTTCTACTGCTTAAGACAGACTCTGCTCTAAAACCTAGAGAGTTGCCTACGTATGTAGCATTTTAAGGCATCTAAAACAGCATCACATGTATCCTTTGTGGAGAAGACCATTTAAATTGCATTACGACAGGCTCCATGGAAATAAATCCTTGCAAGATGGTGGATGGAGCAAGAAAAATGTTAGTTTTAAACCATTCATCTCTCTACCTGAGGACAGTGATAGAACACAATGCACTTTGCCACCTGTACTCTCTTTTCTGCATGCAGGATTTGTGCACACAGAGGCAGGATCACAGGAGGCGCAATTGGGAAAAAGAGAAGGGGAAGACGGCAGAACCTGTGAAGAGAGAGAAAGAAAGCAGATGTAACAAAACAGGGAAGTTATGAGAAGTTATGGGCAGATGGGAGAATACAATTCTTGGGAAGCATAATTACTAATCAAATGTCTCTTCATGATGCTAAAGGCCTGATTTGCAGCTAAACAATCCAGTCCTGATTTGTCCAGTTGAGCATTAAAACAAATAAAAAGAGTTGGACGTACACAGCTAAGTTAAAGGGATAGTTCACCGAAAAATGAAAACTCTGTCATCATTTACATAATTTTACCCTCAAGTTGTTCCAAATCTGTATGAATTTCTTTCTTCCACTGAACACAAAAGAAGGTATTTTGAAGACTATGGGTAACCAAACAGTTGATGGGCCCCACTGAATTCCATAGTATTTTTTAATACTATGGAAGTCAGTGGGGCCCATCAACTGTTTGGTTACAGACATTGTTCAAAATATATTTTTTTGTGATCAGCAGAAGACAGAAATTCATACAACTATCCCTTTAATAAGGTAAAATCTATGGCCTTCTGACCAATGGCCACTAAATGAATAAAGTCATACAAAATTGGAACAAAGCATATCATTTGACATGTTTTTCATTATTGGCTGAACTATTCATATAAAATATTTAATGTTGTTTGTCTATTTTTGTTATTACATTCCATTTTGGTAAATACATTTTTATCCTGCTGATTCCAAGTTCTGGCCTTAAAATGAAAATGTCTGATTTACAGTTCCAGGCTGATCATAGAGGACACTGAAGGACAGCAGGGTAGACCTCAAATCAGCCAGCAGTAATTACAAGATTATCATCATTTATAAAAGTGCAGCTGGCCTAAGCACAGCGTGTTAGCAGTTTTCAAGTGAAAAGGATAGAAAAAAGCTAGGCTATTCTTTCTGAGCTCCCCTGGGGGCTGTTGGGAAAACACAAACACACACACACATATCTGGTTTACTATCTTTTTAAGACTCTCCATAGGCGTACAAACTGTACAAACTGTATATTCTATCCCTTACACCAGGGGTGTCCAGTCCTGCTCCTGGAGGGCCACTGTCCTGCAGAGTTTAGCTCCAACCCCAATTAAACACACCTGTATCAGCTAATCAAGGTCTTATTAGGCATACTAGTAACTTCCAGACAGGTGTGTTGAGGCAAGTTGGAGCTAAACTCTGCAGGACAGTGGCCCTCCAGGACCGACTTTGGACACCCCTGCCTTACACTAACCCTACCCCTAAACAAAAAAAAAAAAACTCATTCTCTATGATTTATAAGCTTGTTTCCTCATGGGGGCCTAAATTTAGGTCCCCACGGTGAGACAAGTCCCCATGAGTCAGTGTGCATGCAGGCTGCAAGTCCCCACCGGGAGAGAAAAACATGAACACACATACACACACACACATGTTGGGTTTTCATATTTTATGGGGACATTCCATAGACAAAAAAACAGTTTTTATACTGTACAAACTGTATATTCTATCCCCTAGCCCGAACAGAAAATGTTCTGCATTTTTCGAAAAACATCACCGTGTATGATTTATAATCAGTTTTTCTCATGGGGACCAAAACATTTCCCCACAAAGACAAGGATTTTGGATATTGCCACCTTTGTGGGGAAATGTTGTCCCCATAACGTAGGGTTTACCAGGAACCACCCCCCCCCCCCCCCCCCCATCCCCGCCCACAAACACTCACACCCATACACATATTCAGTGTAAATGTTGGACATGCAGTAGCACACAGCAGTGACTGCCAAAAGTTAAGACACCTTTACATCAATTTTGCTTAAAAATTCCAACCTGTTCTCTGTGAGACAACGGGTCCATGATGAAAAGTCTAGGCTTGTGATAGGTAAGAAGTGGTCGTGTCCGAGCTGACATAGAGGTGACATCCACCTGAGAGAGATACTGTCGTCTGTGACATGTTCGCTTCCTCTTCTGCCTGACTTTGTGTAAACAATGTGGCCCACTGTGAACAATGGCACACGTGTATGTCATTTGGCTGCAAAAGTAGGGATCTACAGAAATCTGATCATACAACAAATAAAGAGGTTTCATTGGTTCTCTTCTCCATTTAGATTTTCTCATCCTTTTCCCCCTTTCTAATTCTTCTAAATGTCTTGTTTGCTCATTCCATTTTCCAGTGGGCCGAATGATTCATACTGACATTCACATGAGATACATACATTTATACAAATTTATACATAAACATGTATCGGAATGAGGGAGTTTCTACAGTGCCGCAATAAATACAAAATTCATGAATTAAATTAAGACAGCTAATTAAAAAAAGCTTTCCTGTAGGTGTCTCTGGAGCTTATGTATGATTAAGTAAAATTATCTGTACCATGTCAAAACAATGACAGAAAGCTGTTTTTCTCTGGTGTGAATATTCTTCTATCAATCTAGTTTCTTGAACAATAAATATCTAGCAACCAATGCTTTAATAACATGTAGGACAATTAATCACAATTCCATTTTTTATTTTAAAGTGCCTCTATTATGCCATTTCTGCATAATGTACATTGCAGCATCACCTCTTTTCTTGCAGTGTGTCAAATAATAAAGAATTCAGACTTTTTAAACTCCTCCTTTCCGAGAGCCTACTCTGCTCTGATTGGTCAGATGACCCAGTCTGTTGTGATTGGTCTGCCGCTTACAGTGATTGTCGAAACTAAATGGCCAATAACATATCTGAATTTCAGCTCTGGAAGTTTTCTCTGCACTTGTATACACATTGATGAGAACAGTACCAACGGCATTGGTTTTACCCTATCAATTCGAGTCCTCATCCTTTTGAAGTGCATGCAAAGTAGATTTGCTTTTTCAGCACAGAAAACAGCATCTTCTTCACATGTCGACAACACTAAACAAACTCTTCCAAGCCTCAACTACAACTGCAGTGTTTGAGGGCAGGTCAACAAACCTTACAAACCTACGTAGCTTCATGCAGGAAGACTGTAATTTTCTAAACTTTGCAGACCTTTTACATTCAAAAACAGCTTTATGACAAACTACATGAAAGATAATATCCAAACAATCATAATAGGGGGCACTTTAAAAAAAATGACTCTGTGACATATCTGAGGTTAATTTTAGCCTGTTGATGAGCTTGTAGGTGCTGGTTTGCTCCTCACCTGCTGTAAGTTGTTTTCTGTTGGCCTCTCCAGCGATTGCAGGGTCCTTTAGACATCGGTGATGAAGAAGGTGAGGCATTAGATGGCATTAGGCTGTTCACAATCTGAGTCAGCTTCGCACTCTGAACACACACACAGACACAACCAAGAATTTTGTGGGGTTGATTTAAAGGGGTCATGAACTGGCTTTTTAAAAAATGTTATACTGTTGTCTGAGGTCAACTTATTACGTTTGCATGGTTTTTACATTCAAAAACATCATAATGAATAAGTAATAGGCTATTTTCTACCCTGGTTTTGAGCCTCTCTCCTGGAACGCTCAGTTTTTATGAGCGTGCCGCATTGAAGACTTGGAAGTAAATGCCCACTGCTATGACTGGATAACAGTTTTGCATAATAATGAGTTTCGACTCCCCCGTCAGTACATGTGGGGAATTGTGAATTGTTTTGAAAACGACCAGTGTGGAAAAACGGCAACCGGAATGATTCGCCCACAGGGCTCGCAAAATGTCTTAATCAAACAAACACAATGATTTATCTCTCATCCACCCGCAATTAATATGAATGTTATTTTTTATTACTTGGCCCGCCCCATCGGTGGATATATCCACGAACCGCACATCACTAACACACACAAGCCATGTACGTGCATCAGCAAAACTTCACTGCAGACAAATCAACATGTTCAAAACTCCTGCAACATAATCAGTATATATCAAACGATCTGTAACAATGCAAAACTATCACATATAAAAAAAAAAAAAACATGTTTTACTCACATAAGTGTGTTGCACCATTCCTGTCAGATCCAAAATAGAAGGCCACCATTGTGTTTTAATCTCAATATGTCTGCAAATCCAGTCTCTACCTGTGTTATGTTTACAAACGGTTCCACGGTGAAATGAAGCGAACAAACGTGTCTTACGCACGTGAGCTGGAACTTCATTAAAAATAAAGTTCAACCACACATTCCTAATATTAGAATCCGAAGAAATCTTATGCAGCGACTGAGTTCTTCCACAACCAGGTACAGCGCAATATCTTGCTATCTTTGGCATGCTTATTGCTCGGTAGCGCGATCCGTTTAGCTCCACGAGTCGGTGGGCGGGGCTACAGAATCAGGCGTACTTATTTTTATGTTGAGGCAGCGTTTAACCACACGATGACGTCAAGGGTTGGCATATTCTGAGATCGAGCGTTTGCTGGGAATGGTGTCAATAAAAGCTTTTCTTTGACTAACAAGGAAGTTTTCAGCTCAGAAACTTACAGGATATTCTTATATCACGATGAACTTTTATATATCAAAGGCTGAATGAAAAGTTGATTTCTCAATTCATGACCCCTTTAATCAGTGTTCTTGTCTATGTTCTTTTCTAAATGCCTGTGCTTTTCTTTAGCACCTGTCTCTCAATGTTCCTCAGAAGGCGTGTGGGGCTGCTGGGTTCCATCTCTAGATCAGAGTGCAAATCTTGCATGTTCCCAGCTGTGAACGATAGATCCATAGTCTCTGTCCACAAGGTGTGTTGGATCTGCCTGTCCGTCAGGGGCCGAGACTCTGCTAAAACCACATGACCCTGGAAGACATATTAAGGACACATGCATCAAAAACACTCAATGTGCCATTTAGAATTGAAATGTGATTTTTTTTTTCAATTCAACAATTTGAAATTAATCTGAAGTGAAGTCAAAATCAAATGCAGTAGAGTTACCATTCAAAATGTAATTTAAAGGAGTAGAATGTATTTTATCATAATACATGTTTTTATCATAATTTTTTTTGTATGTATTACATTTTAAAATGTTTAATTTAATTTGTAAAATATAGCATTCTTTATAATTAAGTGTGCTATATTCTATAATGTGCATTATATTTATATAATTATATCATAATTAATTGGTGGAAGTGCACTTCACTTCCCAGAATTCTCTATTTACTCAATATCTTATAATCAATAGATTCAAATTAAATTACGATTTTTTTTATTTATAAAACTATCTAAAAATATGTTGGCCATTTTCGTGACTGTTTGGACTAATTCATCTGTTACATAAGACTATTGAATTTCTACGGACTAAATTCATTTTCAGTCATTCCAATTCACTATACTGTTAGATGGTCATTTCAAATCAAATTCACACAGGGAGCCAATTCTTAAAATTTGAAATTCTAACTGCACAGCCCATTTCCTTCCTGATCTAGTAGATGCCATGTTAGTTCTTTACCTTATTAGAGAGGATCTGCTGCTGGAGTTTTCCAAGCCACGGAATCTGAGAGTCCAGCTCAGACAGTCTCATCTGCAGCCGCGTCCAGCGACTGCAGAGTTCAGCTCTGTCCTTCAGCCATCTCCACTCACAGACACGCCAACTACCCCCACACAAAGAAAAGTTCATTTAGCTGAGATTTTATCCAAAGTGACTTCACACAAAGACAATCCTCCAGGAGCAATCTTGGGAGTGTTTAGGAAACCTGTTCATAAAACTGACCCAAAATTTGCTTAACAATCACAGAGACAACAGGAGAGGATCTGACCATACAGATAACTCTCTGTCTGTTTTCCTCTCTGCAGATATATACATTAGCGCAGACTCTCACTCCAAATTGGCAAATTCCAGGAATATCTACAAAGCAAATATCTACTGGAGCAGTAGAGAACTCAAACAAATACATTGAGGAGTCTTCCTGGTCCCTGTATAAACATAAACATACACTTTCTTTCTGTCTCTCTCTCTCTCTCTCTTGGAGTTTACAGGGCACATCCCTGCTTCAACAAAACAAATAGCATAGAACAAGTGAGCAACCAAATCTAGCATTCCTGAATTGAAAATATGAGACCATAGATGGCCATTTGACCATTGTTGCTTCCTTTGGTTCTCAAGGGAGCCCAGATCAAATAATATCACTACATAAACTCTTTATTGCACTGCATATATTCCAAAGCCAACTAAGCAGACACTAAAGCTCCAGTAAAACTTTGTGTCCTTTTATTTTTTCAGAATTAAGTAACCACAACTTAACCACTTTAAAACATGAACATCTGTGAAAGGAAAGAGAGGACTGACGTCAAAGGTGTGCATTCCACTGGCTGAGAGCCGAATCTCGATCCACAAAAAGTGCCCTTAAGCAATTCTGTTACTAAAGCCAAATAACTTATAAAACCTTATAGCAATGTTCTCATATCCAGTTTCTTTAGAGAATCCAGAGCAATGGCCACTGGCTTGAAACTCTGATGAGATGCATAGATGGTAATTGAGAAGTCACTGAAACTATTTTGTCATGGCCTGTGGAGAAGCAGATCCAACAACCACAGACAGCTGCTACCAAGACTAAGGGGAGTTCACTCTTACAGCAATTTCTAGCAAAAACAACAACAATCAGAATTGCAACGTGTGCAATGGGACAAAGTTGAACAGTATGCAAGTCAGGGATATTATAATTTGTAACACAGTTCGTAGTCATGGGAAGAAGGAAGCGGGAACCGGTGAACGTTTAACAAACTTTAATAAATAAATAAACAAACTAAAAGTAAAACTGGCAGCCTCCTCACGGACGACTGTCGTGCATACACATAATAAAACGTAAACAAAACACAGTATAAAACCCAGGCATGGTCCTCTCTCGTCCTTCACTGTCGTCGCTCCTCCTTTTATGCATCTGAGCTCCTCTGTGAGACACGAGACTGGTGCGGCGCGCAGCTGGCGCTCATTATCACTCACGCCACCGGCCTCGCCCCGTTCTCACGGTCCCTCGGCCTCGTCCTGCTTGCCACATAGTGAAACTAATATTATTGAAGTAAAACTAAAACCATAAAAAAAACTTTGTGTTTCTTGAAACTTTGTTTCTTTAACGTTTTTTTATACATTTCCATCAAGAGGTGCATCAATTTTTGGCCAAGATCTTGTATTGACAATGCAAGAGTCCAGCACTCTGTAAAGTCTACTCCAGCACATCCCAAAGACTTTCAATGATTTTTACGGTCTGGACTCAGAGATGCCAATTCATGTGTGGAAATGATTCCTCATGTTCTCTCTCAACCATTCTTGCCAACAATTTGAGCCTGATGAATCTTGACATTGTCAACCTGCAATATGGCCATGATGTGTCTTCCTGCATGGTTGTTTAAGCTACACACTCCATCAATTAAGGTTAGGAGAACTGTGGCCAAATATATAACATGCTAGAACATAATAATCACTGCAATAATGATCCAATCATAGACTCTTACGCATTTGCCTATTTAAATGTTGCTGGAATTTCCAAGTACTCAAGTTATTTTATGTATGGCATTTTTTATGTAGTCTGAATAGTTTTAACAGGACAAAAAATTTACAGTACAACCCTAATGTTGCTCCTCTTGCCCAATAAAGCCATTGTAGCTCTTAGCTTAAAAAAAAAAAAAAACACCATTTTACAGACCTCTAAGCCAATTTTGGCTCCTTGTCCCATCCTGCTTGACAAGTCTGATACTGAATGGGGGATTAGAAGGGATGCAACTAGAAAAAAAGTACTCCAATAACCATTCACATTTTCTAGAAGTTTCTTGAAAGATACATTCGCTTCAAAGATTTGTCTTACTGGATGTTCTCCCATCCAAGCTTATGCTGCAACCATACAGCGTAAGTGCAGAGTGGGCGAGCAAATAACAGAGAAGGACATGAAAGCTCGGATCTACAGGCTGGCGAAGGGCAACTCTATTTATTTACTCATCCCAGGGAAAGGAGAGTGCAGCTGTCTATTTCACTGCGGCTGTACAGAAACAGGATCGGAGGAAGAGCCAGCTGCACATGAACACACTAGATAAAAATCTGGTGTCAATATGGTGACAATTTCCCAACAGCTGTGTATAGAACAGAGTTCTTCTGTGTCTGTGAGCAAAGCTCTTTAAAAAAAACATATACCACTGCCAGAGCCAAATGCTTCCTCTCTCCATCTTCTATGGTGCTGTTTGTTTTCCCAAACTTGTCGTTACGCTCCATCGTTGCTTGCCAAAGACTGGCCTGTCATTTGAAGCTCTCTTTCACTGCCTGGCAACTACTATGTAAAGATTAATTCTACCCTTCAATTCACCTACTTCAACATCTCACCCAAGGTTTTTTTTTTTTTTTTTGTATTTTAAAGCTAGAAACTGTCTTATATTGTTTTGTTTATTAAGCTTTCTGACTTGCATAGTAATAGTGTCAATTCTATTCTAAGGTTTTACTATGTGTGTTCAAAAGTAAGGTTGTTTATTTAATTTTTTTTATTAATACTTTTATTCAGCAAGGATGCATTAAATTAATAAATCAAAAGTGACAGTAAAGACATTTATAATGTTTTAAAGATGTCTATTTCTATTGGAAATTAGATTTCTATTATTGCAGGTGGGAAAACACCCTGGAGAGGGGGGCAGTCCATCAACATTGATAATAAATGTTCCTTGAGCAGCAAATCAGCATATTCAAAAGATTTCTGAAAGATCATGTGAGACTGAAGACTGGAGTAATGGCTGTTGAAAATTCAGGAATAAATTACATTTTAATCTTTTATCTTAAATAGAAAAAAATATTTTAAATTGCAACAATTTTTCACAATATCACTGTTTCATTGTATTTTTTACTGTATTTATACTGTATTTAAAAAAAAAATCTTACTTTTTTTTTTACATGGGAGTGTATACAGCTAGAAATAATATTCATTGTAAGTCCTTAGAAGTAATGCAAGAGCATTTGTGTGAGAAACAGATTAAATATTAATACATGTTTATCAGTGAACTATCAGCAAATGTTTCTCATACAATATTATAAAGATTCAGAATACTTGTAATATAGCACAGTAGTCACATACATGGACCACTTTTAAGGTTTGCCATTTATTAAACTAGATAGACAACTGTTATTTTTTCACTTTGAACTGTTGTTGTATAAAGATCAAAATTACCCCTTTTGTGTTCTCCTAAAAAATATTGAACGATGTGAGTACAAAAAAAGAAATACTTGTTAATGTCTTCCAATTAGGTCCATCTTTTTCCATGTGTCAGAACTCAACTTCATTTCAAGGTCAACATTCATTAAGACCATTCAACATCACATCTTACTCACTGTGGTTCCACTGAGGTCCCTTTAGCGTCTTCATGTTCCCACTCCTCATCTGAGCTGCTAACTGTGGCATCTGAGTCCAGAGACTCCAGCACCCTGTGCAGAACAGCATGGCCACTGTGTGCTAAATTCTGCACATCTCTGGATTTCAGAGGTTGCCCGTGTGCTTGAGGGTATTGAAGGTGTCTTCCAAGAGCCTTCTCTACCTCCTGCATCTCTACAGCATTAAAAAGATGCTCTGATGTCATGAGGTACTTCGGGGAACAACGTGTTTCAAGAAGTTTGCTCTTCAAACCCTCCAGTTGGTGGCTATAGTGTCTAGAGGCATGTTCACCAAGCATCGCCAACACCCTCTGTTGTAAACGTCCAGCTCGATTCGCCAATGAAACATGCTGGGAGAGATGCCACAATGACTGAATCATTAATCCTTCCTCCATTTCCTCCACACTGTCGACCCCTGTTTGATTTGAAGCATTGTTCTTCCTGTTGCAATGTGCTTGCTCTGAGGAAAGAGATTTGGTGCACACTTGACAGTCTCTTGTAGAACAACCATGTCGCAGAGGGCTGGGGTTGTGACTGGGCTCTACCATGTCTTGTCCATTGTCTTCAAGAATGGGCATGAAACACATTTGGGGAGCACCTGCTAGAGATCCAGGCGAGTTTCTGTTCAAAGAGAGGAGGGTGAGCAGTGGTTCTGGGCTTGACAGCAGAAAGGCTTTGGGATGTGAATCCTGAAACATGGGCGACAGGAGCATCTCCGGGAGCTGAGGAGAATCTTTAGAGGATAGGAGGTCCAGGTGGACCATTGAAGGAATGTTCTGCCAAATCCTCTCTCCAAAACTATTCTCCACATCCAGACCTAGTGCAACACCGCTGCAGTCCATATTCCCACTCAAAGCAGAGGATAAATTGGATTTAATGGATTTTGATCTGATGTTTGGATGAGTCATTCCCTATTCCCAGTCCTGGGACTGATAAATATATATCCTCAGATCCAGGTCTTATAGCATCAACTGAAACTGTGAACTGATCGTAGAGACACCGATTATTACACAGTACTGTACAAGCGATATGACTATGTGAAAGTGAATATGTTTGTGATATCCTCTAACTTTATTTAAAACAATCTGTCTAATTATAGCACAAAAACAAGAGAACAACTACAAATATTTGTAAACGAATAGATTACAACTATTTTCGATCACGCGATAAGCGTAATAGTATGAAAATAACGGCAGGGTGGAAAAATAACGTCATCTCACCTTTAACAGCCGCTCATTTCAAAAACAAAAATCGGACAGACCAGAAATAGATTACCATCCATGAATGAATCATAAATACAGTCTTGCAAGTGATAAACAACACAGATTTGTCAGTTTCATTAGCAGAAATCGACCGATCCGTCTGATGTTCCTTCACAACACTGAAAAGCCGCGACCGGAGGACCGAGAGAGTGAGAGAGAGAAAGAGAGAGAGTGAAAGTGTGCGTGCGTGCGTGCTTGGGTGTTTATGTACCCTGTTGTGTTGGTTGTATTGGACGTAAAATATATTAAAAATATATTTTCAGAACATAGTTTTTAAAAATATAACATTTAAAAATATCTTATTTATATTATTTATAAATATAAAAACTTATGGATTTTTGAACTGTCAGGTTAGAAAATATCACATATTGGCCTACGTATGCTTTTGATCAGTAGACTGGGATGTGACATTATCAGATAGTTTCCTGTGATTTCTAATGGTTCCCAAAATCGATTACATGGATCCCAAACATATTTTTTTTCTTTCAGGTTGGCTAAGGAAGGCGGGTTTTCCTGAGAGCTGCTTTCAATGTTTGCTTTGCTTTACTTCTTGCTAAGTGCGTGTATAGGCTTGGAACGCAGTGAAACACTTGTTTGAACCCTTCAGCTGCTGTGAATATTATTTGGTTGTAATATGCATTCAGTCCACCAGGTGGGACTACAACTATTTGAATTTGGAGTTGAAACAAGTGAACGTCACCAATAAGTAATGACCTCATCTTTGTGTAGAATATTATCATAGGCGATATATTTCTATAAGCGTGCCACGTCACATTACACCTTGAGAATTTGCAACTGAGAGCATGCAAATATCTGATGAAGTATTAAGCAAACAAAGCATAAATAGCCTAGCTTATATGTATCCCTGAATAGAGTACAACATACATAACAGCAAGCCATTTCTGAATTTCTTCTGTACATTTGCAGTATGTAGAGTCTATATAGTATATTTCTGAATAATCAGAAAGAAAGAAAACATTATGCACTCTTCCGGCTAAAATTATGTCTATGCATCAAAGGGGAGAAACTGGTAAGATTTGCAAAAATCACTAAATCCCCTTTGAAAAAACTGGGGAAAAGTGAGTTTGTGGTTTGCAAATTTTGTAAAATGATCTATTGAAATCACTAATTCTGCTAAATATATTCTTACATCATTGACAATTCTTGTACTTTATCCACCCACATTTCAGAATTTTTAGATTTATTTTGGGTGCTGTCCCAACATTGCTTCCCCTTAAAGGTAGGGTAGACAATTTCGGAGCGACTAGCAATAGCAAGCTAGCTTTGAAAGCATTAGATCCCACCCTCCCTTCAGAGCGCACTCCAAAGCCACACCTCTTTCAAAACACATGAACGCACAGCCGGAGCAGATTCAGCAAAATGTCACGAGACGAGAGACGACATTAAATTGCCTCATGTCTCAAAGCACTTAACATTACAATAATAATGAACATAAACAACTCACAGAGCACTTACATGTACAGCCTGACTGCTGCAGATTCATTATGCCGTTGATTCAAGTCTGAGGAAGAAACTACACAAATTATATCTTTATTTGAAACGGAAATAAGTTTTTATCTGAATCATTTCCACCTTTTTGAATGACTCATTATGATGTTAATGCTTTATTGTTATAAATGTAGTTATTCTTGTCCAAGGCTCAGTGGAAAGTCTTCTGTCACATGTCTGTCTTGTCTTGTTTAGCACATGTTGTGTTTTTGTTATTTTCTAGCCATGTGCTTGGGTTTGTCATGGTCTTACGTCATGTGTCCGGTCTATTGTCAACCCCACCCATCTTGTTATCTCATTATTGGTTTAATTGCCCCACCGGTTCACCCTCATTAACTGCCTTTATAATCTCCTTGTGTTTTCAGTTCTGCGCTGTATGGTTGTTTGATGTCGTCGGTTTCCTGTATGTTTCATGTTCCTGCTCCTCGTGTTAAGTTTATTTCAAGTTTGGTTTTCCCCCTTGTGGGCGTTTTGTTTGTATTTATTTTATTCTATTATTTAATAAAACCACATCTTCCTGCATTTGAGTCCTCGCTCCCTTTTCTCTCAACTGTACCTGACATCTTCTGAGCCATTATTTCATCCATCTTCTTTTATTTGCATTTTGGGGGAAAAAAAGGCACCACATGACTATGGACACTCGTACAGAAACGGTTCCAGAATTGTCATTTTCATGTAGTCTACTCACCCTCGTGTCATTGAAAAATCTACTTTCTTTCTTGATTTTATAGATATTTTATAGACAAATAAAAAAGTGACCATATGACTCATGCACTTTTTTCCAAGTCTTGTGCGTTGTTGCTCTCAAATCAAAATCTGTGCTATTACACGCACCTTCTCAGGTCTAACGTCAAACACATTTGGTCAGAAGACACCCTGAAGGTGTGCTGTGGTATCTGGCACCAAGATGTTAGCAGCAGATCCTGTAAATTGTGAGGTGGGGCCTACATGGATCGGACTTGTTTGTTCAGCACATCCCACAGATGCACGATTGGAATGAGATCTGGGGAATTTGGAGGCCAAGTCAACACCTCAAACTCGTTGTGCTCCTCAAACCATTCCTGACCCATTCCTGGAACATTATCCTGTTGAAAGAGGCCACAGCCACCAGGGAATACTGTTTCCATGAAAAGGTGTACATGGTCTGCAGCAATGCTTACTTGCTTAGGTAGGTGGTACGTGTCAAAGTAACATCCACATGGATGCCAGGACCCAAGGTTTCCCAGCAGAACATTGCCCAAAGCATCACACTACGCATTTAGATGTAATTACGCGTACACGTGTTATATCGTCTGTACACGGAACATCTAAAGAAATATTTGTCTATATTGCCTTCCATAGAATGTCTACACAAGGAGCAAATAGCGTCACATTCGTAGTATATATTTGCAGTCCATTTTGGATTTTTTACTGAAGAGAAAACAGAGAACAATTAACAATGAATTGAGTCATGAAGAAAACATGTACAGCTATCCAAATATAAAGATCTTTCTTACATTAGAAAAGGGCAAAATGTTATCTAAGAAAATGCAGATGAGCGCAGTTCCTAAGGTAGGATTGGTCATTTTTAACTCTTTCCCCACCAGTGTTTTTTTTAAAAAGTTGCCAGCCACTGCCAGGGTTGATGATCACGTTATTTTACATATGCATCTGCTTACATACGATCGCTTGTTTGTTTTGCGTCTTCTTCGTCTGTGTTTTGATCAGGAGATTCTGTACTCATTCAGAAGATGCATATAGCGCCCCCTAGCGTATAATAGTAAAAACCCGGAAAATTCCGTGTTTGGCGGGGAAAGAGTTAAGGTCTGACTAAGTGAAGGGTCAGATATTACTTGTGGTTGAAGTATTCTTTAATATTAAAGAGATGAACAGGTAAAACAACAAAGAAATCAAACTTTATTTCTCCTTTATTTTATAATACAATTCTGACTACAACGCCAGATTAAATTGATCATCCACAGAGGAGGGGAAAGTAATGAGTTAGGAAAGCAGTCTCTGATATTAAAGATTACAAATAAAGCACATCTCACAAGAACACACATTAGATCAAATAAAACGGACGCCTGACAACAGGTAAAGTCCATCCTCTCATGCACCACTAAGCATCCATACAAACACATGGGAGGTCCTCAGATAATACTACAGTATCTTTATCTGAAAATTTAAATTAAATAAATTAGGAAACAAACAAGGCAGCACTGTGTTTTATGATTATTACTGTTGTTCAAACAAACGGTAATACCCTGTGGCAATATTTGCTACATTTCACACAAATGCTGCATCCAGTAATATTGTTTCAAAATCCTACCAGCTTTTGCACAGGTTTAGTTCTCCAGCGTAAATCTCACAATGTTTCTAAAACTATACCACTACAAAGCTTTAAAGAGATGGTTTACCCAAAATGTAATGTCATCATATACTTGTTCCAAAACCATTTTGGACTTTCTTTCTAATGTGGAAAAAAGAATATTCACACTGCTCTATTCCATACAATAAGTCATGAACTACATTCAAAGTCTTCTGAATCTATATGCTTTGTGTGAGAAAGTGTCATCATTTTATAGAGCAGCTTGGACATTCTGTTACAAATAACTCCTTTGGTGTTTCACAGAGGATAGAAAGAAAGTTTTGGGTGAGAAAACGATGACAGAATTTTCATTTTGGGGTGAACTATCCCTATAACTTTTGATGAACATACTCAAACAGACATCCAAGATACCCCATCACTCACAAAAACTTAACACAGTACAAACCAGTTGGGTACATTATTCCAAGTATAAATATGATACATTTATGGCTTTTTCCATTTGAGACAATATCTGTTTGACGAGTTCATAGTGCAAACTTTCATGATATAAAAGTTATACTGTACTTCAGGCGTCTTATGTGTTATTCTTCATTTGTCTAGTTTAAATTCACAGACTTCCACTTAAGAATTAACACTCTGTGGGGAGCTGAGAACATCAGCTTGTCAGCTCCACACCAGAAACTAAAATCTTATTGTGGCACTGTGTTCAAATGCTAAATTGCCCCGACAGGGCTCTGCGGCTTTCTTCCAGTCTCACAGATAATGGTATTTTCCTGCCAGCTCATTTTCACATTCAAAGGCCTTTAGTGGTCAGTATCCAGCTCCAGAATCTGTGACAGGTCCAACCACGGCAAGAGAGCTTATATGCAGCATCAAATTGCACACCTGCTGGGTAAGGCTGTCAGAAGTAGTCCCTTCGCCGTGAATCGTCGCTTATGAAGGAAGGATTCCATTGAGCTGGGTAGATACAGGAATGCCTTGAACCGGGGAGGCCGGAGAACGGATACAGACCATTACGCTCAAGGTCAGAGTTCCTCAGTGCAGGCTAAAAGAGAGAATAGCAGTCACAAATTAGTTAATCATGGAAAATTCACCCATTCAGGATGCGCACGGCCATGTAAAATGTTATTCATTTTTAACCAAACATCATGAGATGGATTCAAACTCGCAGTGCCTGCATAAGTGCCATGGCTCAATTCTGGTTTTACAATACAGTCTAAATGATCAATGAAATCTCTAGAAGTCAAACATAAAAACTCAAAAGAGAAGTATATATGAACACATACCGAGTAATAAATGTCTGTCATTTGCAGGAGATTTTTGGTACTGCCGTTCTCCTGCATCTCAATAGTCTCTCTGCCCCACTCCATTGACACACGATTACTCTTAGGAAACTCTGCGTAGGGCGACATCTGAAGGTCTCCACTTTTGAAGATGATTTTGTTTATGTCATTTTTGTCCTTTCTGGGGATGCAGTGAAAAACATTTTTTTTCATTTTGGTAATTTTAAAAATATAAATAAAGGTATTTGTCGGTAAAATAAGGAGAAAGTTGCAATTTTTTCTTATGATCTTACTTGCAGCAGGTGACTATAAGAGCAATGACGACAATCAATAGAAGAGCACCTCCAGCAGGAGAGACCACCACGGCTATCAGCTTATAGACTATTAAACACAAGATTATTTTAGCAACATAAACATCTTTTATTTATTTGCACTGAAACACACAAGTCTGAAAATAATAACATTTTAACTGAATGACATATTTTACAAGCTTTATATAATCACACACACTTAAAGGGTTAGTTCACCTAAAAATTACATTAATTACTCACCCTCATGTCGTTCCAAACCCGTTAGATCTTCGGAACACAAATGAAGATATTTTTGATGAAATCCAAGAGCTCTCTGACCCCTCCATAGACAGCTATTTAATTACCACTTTCAAGGCCCAGAAAGGAAGTAAAGAAATCGTTAAAATAGTCCATGAGACTACAGTGGTTCAACCTTAATGTTATGAAGCGACGGGAATACTTTTTGTGCTCAAAAACAAACAAAAATAACGACTTCTTTCAACAATTTCTTCTCGTCTGTGCCAGTCTCCTACACAGTTTACATTGTAAATACAGTGCAGCGCATCTGAGTTCTATGCTGTAATAAGACAGAATGGCGGCTTACCATTGGCTAACTCCTGCGTCAGCATTACACGCATGTGTCGTGGTGCTCACGTGAACAGCACCTGCACTGTATTTACAATGTAAACTGCGTAGGAGACTGGTACAGATTAAAAGAAATTGTTGAATAAAGTCGTTATTTTTGTTTTGCGCACAAAAAGTATTCTCGTCGCTTCATAAAATTAAGATTGAACCACTGGAGTCACATGGACTATTTTAACTATGTTTTTACTACCTTTCTGGGCCTTGAAGTAGTAATTAAATTGCTGTCTATGGAGGGGTCAGAGAGCTCTTGGATTTCATAAAAAATATCTTAATATGTGTTCTGAAGATGAACGAAGATCTTACGGGTTTTGAACAACATAAGGGTGAGTAATTAATGACAGAATTTCCATTTTTGGGTGAACTAACCCTTTAAGTTATTTTTAAATCTTTTACTCTTAAAGCATTTCTAAATACAAATATAAATGAAAATAAAATCTTACAATTACTGCAGTTGAAACCTCCAAATCCAAACATGCACCTGAAAAAGTTAAAAAGAAGTTTGTTTTTTGCTACAAAATACATATGTACAAAACCTGTGACTACCAGTGAAAAGTTTGGACACAATTGGCTGAATATGTTTCCCATGATCTTAAAAAGCTTTTGATCTAAAGGCTTGCCTGAAATTGGAAATGGATGAGTTGGACCGGATAGTGAAGGAAAAGCAGCCAACAAGCAACAAGCATGTCCAGCATAAATGGGAACTCCTTCAAAACTGTTTAAAAAGCATCTCAGGTGGCACCTCATGACGTTGATAGAATGCCCAGGGTGTTCAGAGCTGTTCTTTAAGCAAAGAGTGGCTATGATGAACAAGCTAAAACACAAGATTTGTTTAACATTTTAACATAATTCCCATACTTCCATAATATAGAATGAGTAGGTATGTCCAAACTTTTGACTGGTTGTTTACAGTGATATTTACTTCATGCATTAATAAACCACATACTTACTCAACACAGTTGCCATTAACAAGCTTGAGTCCATCTCCACAGTCTAAAAAAAACATTGCAATTTTTAAAGAATGAAAAAATGTAAAATGAGAAACTTTACATTAATTTGTACAGTAGCACTACACATAATCACATAGTTTAATTATTCAAAGAACTGACAAGAGTATGTTGTACCTCTGCAGGTCATGTCCCCTGGGTTCCGTTTAAAGTATCCTGGGAGGCACTGACAGTATGGGATCCCACTAGTGTCCGTGCACACAGAGTACTGCAAATCACAATTGGTCTTCTGAGCCGAGCACAGGCTATCCACTAAACAGAAAGAAGTGCTTCAGAACAAATGCTTTCCTAGAGATAAATGGTGCCCCAAAAAGCTTTCCAAAATATTATTGTAGAGGCCAAATGAAACAGCCCCCCCATTCCCAAGACTGTGCTATCTGTGTGTATTGCGTGACTGGTATTATCATATCTCTGAAGTGGTGGAGTAGAGTGGAGGATAAGAACAGAGGGAATGGATTTGAGATAAGAGTATGATGCAGACGGCGAGCGCTGAATGGTACCCTGATATGAGAGCTGGTGCTGAAGCTTAATGGTACAGTGTGAGTATGTCCGGCTGCAGTTGCTCAGGGACATCCGGATGCTGTTGAGGACGTCCAAGCTGGTCACATTGGCGGAGGGTGAAAACATGTTCACCGCTAAGATCTGCACACCTTCTCCATCTCTGCACAGGGCATATGTATTCACATACATGTGTGAGAGAGAATAATAATATAATAATAATATATTGAATATATTGAATGTTGTTCAGCAACTGTAAACAACTAAACTCTGCTTTGTTTTACACCCCTTAAAACAAGTTCTTCCTTGTTTCGGACATGTCCCACTCTGTATTTACACATTAATTCTTCTCACACAGTCCTGCCTACTAATGGCTGCACAAATATATAAATGGTACAGTAAAAAGATATTGACACTGGATTGACACATCAGTAGTTGCATGGTAGAGTATGAACAATTAAATTGATTTTTGTGCCCCGTACGGTCTAATATTCCTGCTGGGTCTCTAGAAGATTAGTAGAAACTCACCTTTTAGCCAAAATGGAGTGTCTGTAACCATGGAAGGTGGAGAGAGAGGCATTGAGCTGAAAAACCAATACACAAATGTATCACATAAACCCCAACTCCATGTTAAATACATCACTTCATCATGTTCAACCAATTACCACTCTATTTCCATAATGGTTGCTATATAACATTAGCTACATTGATTTGGCTGTGTGGGTGTAAGGTGAGAGGTCAGGTGTAAAATGCAGCATATTGTTGCGTACCAGCTGTAGGATCTCTCTGTGGAGCTCATGCAGACTTGAACTTCTAAGTTGCATGGAGTTGTTGACGGTGAAGTTGCCCAAAAATGTCTTCACTGCAGGGTAAAGCCAAAGCAAATCAAGTGAGGGTAGTACAGAGTTATCACAGAAATATCTTTATATATTCTGGATATTTTAGTGTGGACAACTGACCACCTACCTTGCATACAACTGCGGCCATCCTCCAGGTCAAAGCCCAGGGCACACTCACAGCTGAAAGAGCCACCTGTGTTGACGCACACTGAACCCTGGGGGCACGGACTATTCACACACTCATCCACATCTACAGAAAAACACAATGCCTAATCAATCCATATTCATTTTTGTCACTAACCCTGATGGAAACATGTATTACATTACTAATATAAATATTGTGGCATTTTTGTTTAAAAAATTGAGGAACAAATTTCATTTATAATGTAACATTGTATTGCATGATATATTCTGTGTTAATATACATTTGTCAGAAAACCTCTATCTATATTAAGTCTAGTTCAACTGTTATTTGAAAAGTGGTAAACTGGTAAAACTGGTACTAGCATTAATAAAGCCTTTAATTTGATATTACAGCATTAGGGATCCAAAAGTCAATTCCTGTTCCTGTTTGTCACTGCCCTCTTAAGTTACACCATTAAAGATCCCCTATTATGGATTTTTGAAAATGACCTTTCATGTAGCGTGTAACATAGCTCTAAGTTAATGAAAACCTCCTGCAAAGTTTTAAATCTGAAAGTGCCCCGTATATAAAGTTAATGTCTCTCAAAGGTAAGAGTCGCCTAAAATGAATCGTTTTTCAAACAAATCTTAAGCCGTTTCATTGTGACGTCACAACAAGACATTAGCATGTTGCCCGCCCACTTATTGCGTGCACAGACACCAGGGAAAAATGTAACACTGCAGCTGATTCCTGTGGACTTGATACATCATGTTGAGAAGACGCTGTGCTGTACAATGTGAAGGTAAAGTCAGTTGTTTTCACTGCCCAAGGACGAGCATGTGAAGAATCAGTGGTTTAAGTTCATCTTTACAACGATACCACAGCAGTATAGCCCGAACCTTGTGCTGTGTTCCCGTCATTTTACTGACGAGTGTCGACTGCTTCTTCAACCTAAATGCGTTCAACGATGGATTCGTAAGCCGGTTGTTATTGAAGGATGGGTCAGTACCCAGTTTATTTGGACCAGCTTCTTCCTCCTCTGAATCACAACCTGTAAGTATGATTAATAATTGTTGCTGTTATGTTCTCTGTAGCATGCACAATACACATTTAGTTGTGTGTGTTGTGTACGCTCCGCGCAGCTTGTAGGTCTCCGGCTAACAGCAATATGTGTTTGCTCGCAATTTTTCTAGAAGTGTGTCAATTTTTTGTCGTTGTTATTACTTGGAGTTATGGTAAAGAATAGAGCAATACGTTGGTGTACAACTGCAGTGCTTTATCAATACGTTTCTGTGTCGGGCTAACACATATACCATGACTGTTTGGGTGTTTACCACCAAGCTGTGGGCTAGGTTGGCTAACATAAATATAAAACAACTTATTTCCTCTCTGAGTCTTTATTTTTTTAGAACAGAGCGGAGCACCATCATTATTATAATACAATGTAAGTGATGCAAGCACTGTATACTGTACCCCGTGTTAACCAGCAGAAGTATTTTGTCTGTAAACACCGCTAGTAACAATCACCGTTAGTAACACAAGTACTTGTCAACAATGGCCCAATTTAGTTGTTAGTGTACATTAAATTGGGCTTCTTACCTTCAGTGCAGAAGGGTCCTGTCCATGTAGGCAGACACTGACAGTGGTAACTTCCCTCAGCTGATCTAACACAGCGGCCTCCATTTGCACAGATTTTAGGCCCACACACATGACCTACAGAGGAGATTGTTCACAAACAATGTATATTATGAATTAAATATTGTATATATACTGAATTGTGCAATATGTTTTTCTAACATTAAGATTTTTTTACTTTTTCTGAAGAGGAGTGGAGCTTGTACGTGCAAAAATCATCGTCACTATGCTAATGTGGTTGTCAGTGTTGCTATGTGGTTGCTAAGCTATTCTGAGTATGTTTTAGCACCATGCTATATGGTAACTAGAGTGTTGCTTACTAGTCAAACGACCGACCCAAGTCTCTCTTTCACTGTAAGTCTATAGGACTTCTTTGTCAATTTTACCGCATGCTAAGCGAAGAGTTTAGGGATAATCCACGCAAAAGTGAAAATTCTGTCATTTACTCAACCTCATGTCATTCCAAAACTGTATGAATTTCTTTCTTCTTTGGAACATGAAAGAAGATATTTTGAGAAATGTTGCAGTGTTTTTTTTTTATAAGTCTTTGGCCTCCAATGTTCTTTTAAATATCTTCTTTTTTGTCCCACAGAAGAAAGTAAGTCATACAGGTTTGGTACTTCAAGAGGATGAGCAAATAAAGACAGAATGTTCATTATTGGGTGAACTATGCTTTTAAGTCTGATAATTTAGAAAAAAATAATAATAATAGCACACCTCTCCTTGATTTAATGTATCATTAACGTCCGTTACACAAACAATGTGTGATAAATTACGCATATTTGGATATATATCAGCCAATATTGTAGATTCAATTGTGCATGCTCATTTCTCCTCTTTTTCATCTAACTTTCATCCAATGCTCTCTTAAAAGTTAATCTTTTAAATACACTAATAATTTATTAAAACTGTTAAATATAATCTCTAGCAAATATCCATTTTTCACCCAGTACACATAATGATGTGATGCCTAAATTCACTTGAAGCATTCAGTTTTAGTTTTTAGTGTTTTTTTTTTTATTTTTTTAATTATTATAATTTAAAATAACTCTTTTCTATTTAAAAAATTTTTTAAATACAATTTATATGTTATGGCAAAGCTGGATTTTTTAGCAGCCATTACTCCGGACTTCAATATTAAATGATTTTATTATAAATTATTTGTTTTGAAAATGAATAGAAAGTTTAAAATAACATTTATTTGAGATAGATTGAAACATTATAAATGTCTTTGCTGATCAATTTAATGCATCCTTGCTGAATTAAAGTATTATATATATATATATATAAGCACTCACCCCAAACTTTTGAACGGTACTGTATATAAACTTTATATCGAACATTTATCGGTCATGGGACAGAATTGTATTATCTGTGCAACAAGCACCATTAATATTACCAACAAAAATTGTGATTTGAATGTTGCTGTTCATCAGTGTATAAATACCAAAAGTCAAACATACCTGTTGATGCTGTTGACCTAAAAGGCATCTGCATGGTTGTGGTTCCCATTTCTGTGGTGCTTCTATCTGTGTGATTCCTGGTGGTTACCGCCACAGTGGTCCTGGTCGGGGTGCTTTTGCTATAAGGTGTTGTTGCACGTCCACCATGTGCAGTTGTGTTCCCTGGCGTGGCTGTGCTAGTTTCTATAAGCAAGGTGGTAACGTCAGCAGAATCAGATGTGCTGGGTGCCTGTGGTACACCAGTAGCGGAGGTGGGTGGGCGCTGGGCTGTGGAGGCTGTCGTCCGCAGCACCTGAACGATATCAGTGGTAACAATGGTAGTGTGGTCTGATTGTGCTTGCGGTGTGGTGCTTGGTTGGAGCTGACGAGTGGTGACGGCAGGAGGCATGGTAGTGAATGTGTTGGTAGAACTGTAGGCGGTAGATGCCTTGTTAGTGGCTTCCTCTGTAACCTGTGTCCTCTGAGTTGCTGGTGCTGTAGATGTTGGCACCAGTTTCGTGCTTGTCTGATCATCGATACTAGAGACGAAGGGCGGTTGGCTAGTAAGGAACTTGAAAACCGAGTCAACTGTGGTGGCTACATCTTCAAGCACTGGGGGTGCAGTAGTCAGGCCCTGAATGGTTGTCTCCTCCACTGTATGGTTTGGAGACCCTTCGAATTCCTCACGGCCAGTGGAGCTGACAGATCCGGTTGAAAATTCAGTGGAAGCACCAGTATCCAATGAATAAGTCACTGTGGAATCACGGCTCTGTTGGGATGTGCTAGTGGCATTGGTGTGTTCGCCAGAGGTAAAGGGAGGGATAGATGAAACAGAGTCATCGGTTTCTGTATAAGACGTCCCACTGCTCACCAATGTGACATCTGTTTGCTCTTCATCTCTAGTGATCACTGTGAGAGGGGGTGTTGAATTTGGATTGTCATTATCAGACACCTGCTCAAAGGTCTGGCCTGTGACACTAGGTTGTCTTGTCTGTGACTCAGTGCCTTGGGACAATGTTGACCGCTCGGTCTCCAAAGAGTGGCCTTGAGTTGCATTGGTGGCATTATGCTCTTCAAAAGTGGGCTCAGTCTTATCAGACACTGTAGATACATCTTCTACTGTTTCCTTGCCTTGGGTGGATCCTGATGTCATCTGCTCCCAGGTCCCAGCAACAGAGGAGTTGGAGTCTTCCGTGTACGCAGAGGTGCTGTTGGAGGTCACAGAGAGCAGTGTGCGTTCTCCGGCTCGGTTGGTGGTGGAAGTGTAGGTGAAATCAGTGCGAGAGAAAGAGTTGGTGGTGTCCACATCTCTCAGATTCGTTACAGAAACATCTTGCACTGTTCGGGCCTCTGTCACTGGTTGGTGGCTGGTGGTGCTGTGTGACGCTACTGATGAACCCTCCCATTGGGCTGTGGCATTATGGGTTAGCTCTTTGTCAGATCGCAGATGTTCAGTGGACTCATCTGAAACCATCCTAGTTGTCCAGTCCGCTGCATTTGTAGAGATGAGTAAAGGTTTTTCTGAATGTCATAGTTTGAAAAAAATAAAGAACAATAAATTATTGGAAACTATGCATTTAAAACTATCAAAACGGTTAATAATAATGAAATTCAGGATGGGGAAATATGAGAAGCATGGCCACTAGGGTGCGCTTCATGTGGTGTGAGCCTTGGGAAACTTTATGAACTATGCGAGATGTTTTCAGAAGTGACTGCGGATGTAATGATTTGGGGTGGAGAACAATTGGCAACCAAGCTCGTCTAACCTAACAAAAGATTGAGCCCTAAATATGGAGGGGATCTGACCCATTGGGACCTGCTGTTTCCTTCCTTCAGCTGACCTAGCAAAGTCTATATTACAGTGTTGTCACTGCCTGCATGGAGTTCATACACAGGCAAAACTATAATCAATTGAAACGCTGACTGGATGAGGATGCGTCTTGGAGCACACTTATTTAAAAAGGGTGGTTCAAAAACTTATTTGGTAGCATTACCTTTATGTTCAACATATCAGCCCTAGATACTCTAATATAAATTGTCACGTTCATTTAGATTTGATCTTTTAAAATATGTAAATTATTTGAATAAAGTACAGTAAGACATACTTATTGCTTTGTTTCTTAGTAGAAAATGGCATCATGGCTCAGTCGTGCATGGCTACAAAATAAAATCACATACAACGTTTTACACTTCTGGTTTGTAGAAACCCATTTGAATCTAAATGGGCTATTTTAAAATGAATGTTTCCACAAAATGTACATCTGTTGAAGACTGAGATGGATTCAAAGTTGATTGTAGTGTGGTTTTTGGGTCATGTCTCATTCTAAAAATTGACTTGCTGAAAATGTCTCTTTCAGCTTGCATTACAGACATCTCGACATAAGATCTTTCAACTTGCATTATGTTCAGGGATATCCAGTCAGCTCTAACTGATGGGGATAAAGACAGGCCAAAGAACAAGCTGTTTTACAGAACATAGATTAAAATGATCTGGACAATATTGCATGAGATCTAAAAAGGGAGTGAAATACAGTGGGGTGGGTGGTTATGCAGACCGATGCAAAATAAGAAAGATTGTGTTCAATCACAGTTGTAAAAGTCTGGATATTTTTGGCTTGCAAACAAAATACATATTTCTCAATTCACATTTTATACTTCCCTTTATTTTTTTAAATAGGTGTTTTAAAAGAAGCTCATTCTTCTCAGAACATTTCCTAATTATGCATGTGAAAATAAAGCTGAATAATGTGCCACATCACTGATATCCCAGCTGGATCCAATGGCACATGAATGATTATTAACAGAAATGATGGTAGCAAATCTGATGGTAGTCTTTAATGTCATCTGAGGTTATAAAGCTAAAGTACTGTTAAATCCATATGGGGTTTTTAAAGGGTAATTCTGAAACTGATACCTAGAAATCTGAGTGGCCTATAGCCAATATAATGCTAATGCATAATGATAGCAAAAACTTTTTTTTAAATAATCTTAATATATTTACTCAAAATTGACTACAAAATGTTTGTGGAGTGTACTATATCAGAGACAATTCAATGTGTTTATTTCTATTTACTTAATTGCACATTTGATGCCAAAATGACATGGAACGGAAATATTTAATTAATTAATATCACAAAAAATAATACAAATAAAAAAATAAAATCACAAACAAACTGCAGACTGAATTCATCTGAGTTCATTGGCTCAAGAAAGTGGAACAGTTTATGAACCAGGATGTTCATGAGCCAAGGAGGTCATTCATTAAAAGAGATGCTCTTCCAAAAACTGAGGAAACAGAGTGTAAGTAATCTCATTAGTTTGACTTCATACTTGACAATATGCTTCAGCAGCATAATAAAAAGTTATTTTTACTACTGGGCTATTGCTACTTCAATAATAATAATAATAATAATAATAATAATAAAAATACTACATTGCATTGATATATTAATCATTTATTGTATAAATATAAAATCTAAGATATTTTAATGGTTTTCCTGTGTTTTACACAATTTAAACAGTCTTTATCACATAAGCAACTTTTGAGTGGGATCTTTGTAATCATGCAATCAAACTGCAAAAGGTTTGTTTCAACACAATACTGCTGTAAGTTACACCACAAAATAAACTTCTTAGTCTTATCTACTTTACACTGACTGTAGACTGAGGCTGTTGCAGAACCTAGTGAGCTGCCTATCTAGACAACACTTTTGGGCATCCACAGGCACGTGAAGTCTCACCCGCTCGCGTTCCAGGGATGGACACACTGGCGGGAATGTCCGTCATCTCCCCCGGTCCACTCGATAGATCCACAGCTGTAGCAGTGGCCTCTCTCCCCGGCCAGGAGGACGTTTGTTTTAAACCAGTTTTTCGGGTAAAAAAAGTTTCGGTACTCAATGGGTTATCGGTCTCCGTGTCTGTAGAGAAAGTTTCGGCAATCACAGTATTTAGGACAAGCATAAAGACCGTGAAAACCACACGGTGACGGCTTCTCGCGACACACGTTTCCATCATAATGAATTCTTAATAAATAAAACGCCAAAGTGGTCCGGGTCACCATCGGAAAGTGAGTCCGTTTAACAGTTTCCCATTAGTAAATTCCTTATGATAGTTTTAAAGTTGGGGATGAAGGCTTAGAAGGGTTTTATTTCAGGCAGCGAGAGTGAGAAACCGGAGCATTGGGTGACTCCTCCCCTCGGGCAGGCGATAGCGGTTTCCACCCCATTCCTCTGGATGAACACACTCACACAAATGTGCTCAAGTCGGTTCAGTCAGATATGCCATTCAGATGATGCCACAACAGGTGGGATTCGTCTTTTCCCCCATTAAATCTAAATAAAAACCCAGTTAGCATTAACACTATACAAAATAATATGGCTCCCCACTTTTACACATTTCTATGCATTAAGACATTGAAAATCAGTGTTACAGCAGTGACAATGCAACCTGACATTGTTTTTAAAGTGTTAGATTTTTTATTTTTATTTTTATTTTTTTACCAAGAAAAATATAGCATTTTATTTATCTAAGTTTTTTTTTTTTGGAAGTTCAAAATTAACTTTGGAAAATTGGAGCATGCACATTCCAGTTTGGGAGGGTGGACATGGTGCTTCTATGTGTCTTTTGAAGTCAAACAAAAATAAAAGACAAAATTTACTTTAGTAATATAATCTGAAATGTAAATGCCCATGGTGCACATTAAGCTTTGATTGCACATTCCCAATTTTGAAACAAACATTAGCTTCCTTCAGATTTTCCAGGAAAATAAAACGTACAAGTCTTCCAAGTACTACCTGACAAATGCAGTAAAAAAAAAAAAAAAAATTATTTCAAGTCCTGCTCAGTTCAGTGATCAGTCAAGATTATTTAGTCCCATGTGTCCACCGTTTCAGTCCAGCTGGTTAGCAGGGCACAGTTGTTGCATGCTCAGTTGGACTGAGGATGGACCATCTTGTCTGTGGTGGTGATAAAGGAGGAGTGATGGTAACGATCACGGAGGGCAAAGTCTGCATTTTCCTCTGTCAGCTGCCTCGTCTCCATGCCAACAGCTGACAAAGAGGGTGTCACCACAATCTGGTCCTGAAGGGCCTCATCTCGCCTAAGAAGAGAAGCCAATGATTGGTGAAGTGATGTTTTGATGTTTTTGATGTTCAGTTTTGTGTATAACCATAGTTCTAATTGCATCACCCACAATGAAATCTGACACATACCCACATAACAGTAATTTGTATAAAAGAGCTTCATTCAATTTCATTAATTCAGTAATTTGCCAATTTTGATTGAGGAACTAACCAAGATAAAGCATAGCATCATTACTCAGAAGACATTTAAACATTTTCCAAAGACCAAGAACACAATAGCTCTGAATTTATCTTGTTGTAACACCTACTCTTAGTGTCAGCTTCAGATGTCATCCATGGGCCGCCAACATTTAAAAAAAATTATTCACTGACCATGTGATGCATATTGCAAACAAAAAACAACAACCCAAAAGTAATGAGTGGTTGGCTCCTAGCAACTTCCAGAAATAAGGAATTTTTACAATTCCATATGGAATTGTGCATATGAACACTTAAGGAAGAATTAATAGCTGGGTTTGCCAAAGTTTTCCAAAACATTGGCCTTAAATTGTAACATATTTGAAATATTCTACATTTTATTGGAGGTACCTAGTATCAAGTTAACAAGATATCCATACGCAAAACTGTACATTATGATTGGTGTTCTGAGGTATGTCTGTGAAATAATCAGTACTTACAGTATTTCTGTTGGATGGACTTAAATTATGATCTCTATACACATTTTCTATTTCCTAGTTTTCAGTTTTTCTATAGAAGCATTGGTGGAAATGCCAAGCCAATATTGTGGTATTTTCTGTATCCAGTAAACCTGCCCTTAAAACATTATGAAAAAACAGGTTGATCAAACTTTTCCTTCTTTTCCTTTTCTTTTCCTGTCTAAAAGTGGGTGGTACTTGATCACACAAAGCTGAAATAAGGACCACACTTTATGTTGAAAATCAAGATTATGTAACAGGACTATGTAACATCATACCTCCCCAAATTATACAGCAAGGTCTTGAGCCACCTGAAGAAACTGAAGCGAGCTGCTGCACCTGTGGGCAGAGATTGTAACTGTATATTTTCCTGACAAGAAAAATAAAGTCACCATAAAATCAAAATATTGCAGTGTTGAATACAAATGACTTATCCGTGCACATCATTATTTTTTTCATGTGCCCTCATAATCTTTAATCAAAATATTTATCTTCTCTGATGACAGGTTTACTGGTGCAAAAGCTGGACAACCTGTCACTCACATGAGATCACAGCAATAGCAAATTACAACGATATAATTCCAAATGGACAAAATGCCTTTTAAGCGGTTTCTCTTATTAGACCTAAATGCACATATTTGGCTGAAATAAGCAGTTTGTAGCAGCCAAAATGTTTAGACAACTTGCAGTTTATTATGAGCAAGTAGGGTTACTTCTCAGATTTTCTAATGATAAAATCAAATAAAAGTTATGAACAATTACCTGTTGGCAAACCTGGGCTTGTTGTTCCAATGTAGAGAAAGAGGATAAGGGCGACTGTAATGTTAATCAAGGCGTACATCCACTGGATGACAAACATTATCATAAAAGAGCACAATGCCTAAAAAAAATAGATAAAAAAACATCTTGAAAATGATTTGAATATTTATAGATTTCAAAAATTGCTTTCAGTAAGCACTGGATATTTTTTTGCCAAACTTACACCAGTTAACGAAACCCAGTGATTGCAAAATCTGGCATAGACCGAACCTTGGATTGATCTGATTTCTGATCCTTCAAGATTTGTTTCTGAACCTGTGAATAAAAGGTATTTAAGGTGTAATACAGATTTTGATCACTATATTGAGGAGTTATGTAAGGTTTTGTAGAGAGTTACTTACTATTCCTCTCTATCTGCTCTCTTGGGAGCTGTTCAAGTTCAACTGGGCCAGAATTAGGCAAAGACTGTTTCCTCTTGGCTCCTGCTGTAAGGTCAGACTCCATAAGTCCTATCTGGCTACTGGCATCATCATCTAATCCAACAGCTTGTTCTGGCTCCATCTCATCTTTTCCTTTATCTAATGGTCCATTGCTGTTCAAGTCCAACCCAAAACTGTTCATCAGCGTTTCTTTAGCTGGAATCTTTGACTTCCTGCCCCGGGCCTTGAAGGCAGGAATAGACACTCTCTGTTCTTCAGCGGTGTCTATGCTGGGCAATGGAAATATTTGGTCCATGTCTTTGGTGAACTCCAGCAGTGTGCCATTCACAGAGTCACTGATGGCTCCACTGCTGCCATAATGGGGGTGAGTGCTGGACATGAGTGACCTTCTGGAGCTCGACTTCCTGATCAGTGTCTTCCTTTGCTGGACCTGCAGCTCATAGGTTTTCACCACACAGAAATAGCAATAATCAATTATGCTGTAGGTTAGCATGAAGTTGATGGTGACAATGGGAGCCAGTTCATTGACCTGGCCAATGAAGATGAAGGCCATGGAGAGCAAGCTGGTCAGACAGATGGCAGCCACAGGCGTCTTATTGGGCCCTCGCTGTAATACAAAACAAAATGGGAGAAAGGTAAATCTATGGCTGTTCCAAAACCTAGAGAGCTATGTTAAATAAGTCTACTGCATACATAGGCAGCTACCTTCTAACTTCATATGCAAAAAGCATATGAAACTCAATTGAGTACAATAGATGTTGGTGTAAACATGCTGCTAAGCTAAGAATGCAATACTGTAATAAAAATACAAACATATTTTGAGTAAAAATACATTATATTGCCAAAAGTTTTGGGACGCCTGCCTTTACATGCACATGAACTTTAATGACATCCCATTCTTAATCCGTAGGGTTTAATATGGAGTTGGCCCACCCTTTGCAGCTATAACAGCTTCAACTCTTCTGCGAAGGCTTTCCACAAGGTTTAGGAGTGTGTTTATGGGAGTTTTTGACCATACTTCTAGAAGCGCATTAGTGAGGTCAGGTACTGATGTTGGACGAGAAGGCCTGGCTCGCAGTCTCCACTCTAATTCATCCCAAAGGTGTTCTATTGGGTTGAGATCAGGATGTAGGCCAGTCAAGTTCCTTCACACCAAAGTCGCTCATCCATGTCTTTATGGACCTTGCTTTGTGCACTGATGCGCAGTCATGTTGGAACAGGAAGGGGCCATCCTCAAACTGTTCCCACAAAGTTGGGAGCATGAAATTGTGCAAAATGTCTTGGTATGCTGAAGCATTAAGAGTTCCTTTCACTGGAACTAAGAGGCCACGCCCAACCCCTGAAAAATCAACCCCACACCATAATCCCCCCTCCACCAAACTTTACACTTGGCACAATGCAGTCCGGCAAGTACCGTTCACCTGGCAACTGCCAAACCCAGACTTGTCCATCGGATTGCCAGACAGAGAAGCGTGATTCGTCACTCCAGAGAACACGTCTCCACTGCTCTAGAGTCCAGTGGCGGCGTGCTTTACACTCCGACGCTTTGCATTGTACTGGTGAAGTAAGGCTTGGATGCAGCTGCTCAGCCATGGAAACCCATTCTATAAAGCTCTCTACACACTGTTCTTGAGCTAATCTATAGGCCACATGAAGTTTGGAGGTCTGTAGCAATTGACTCTGCAGAAATTTGGCGACTTCTGCGCACGGTGCGCCTCAGCTTGTGCTGACCCCGCTCTGTGACTTTACGTGGCCTACCACTTCGTGGCTGAGTTGCTGTTGTTCCCAATTGCTTCCACTTTGTTATAATACCACTAACAGTTGACCGTAGAATATTTAGTAGTGAGGAAATTTCACGAATGGACTTATTGCACAGGTGGCAACCTATCACGGTACCACGCTTGAATTCATTGAGCGCCTAAGAGTGACCCATTCTTTCACAAATGTTTGTAGAAGCAGTCTGCATGCCTAGGTGCTTGATTTTATACACCTGTGGCCATGGAAGTGATTGAAACACCTGAATTCAATGATTTGGAGGGGTGTCCCAATACTTTTGGCAATATAGTGCATCTTTTATATTGAATGATTTGTATGTCCGCCATTTTTAAGTTTTTTCCTGTACTTGTCACAATGTATTTTGGGCTTAGATAGGAGCCTAGTCATGCAGCCTACCTTTAGCAACAGCCATTGGGAACATTTCTATATTACCTTAAAATTCCATCTACATAAGTAGTATCAATCTACAGAATGTATCAGTCTAATAACTAGTGTTTAGAAGAGAGTATGTGGATATTAAAAAACACATTTATTCTTTTATGTAGTGTAAAGCAAATAGAGTCAGTGACCTTTGTTGAAAAATTATATTTTATGATTAAAACATCACATCTAATTCATATTATTATTTTGTTTTTTTTGTTCATAATTAAAGCTTTTATAAAAAAATTTGCAAGGTTGCATTATGGGTTTGGCTCCATTACTTTCATTTCTTTCACACTCTTCAGGTTATGTAATAAGTGAGTGGAAGCATCCAGTTAAAACATCCCAAAAAAAGGCATCATGTCACCTCAGACCAGTCATTACCCAGATCCCATAAGTCTCTGGGATCAGGGCGCTACTGCTACTGGCTGGCACAGCTCCAGATCCACCAGGGTTGGTCTTCTCTGTGCTTCCTGCGTTTGTTCTGGGACTTTGATTCAGGGCTAGATGTCTCGGGCGAGCTTGTAGCCCATAGAGAAGGGTCAGACAGAGCTCATGTGAGGGAAAGGGTGTGCTGTGCTTTTTGAAAGCCACAATTGTTACAATTCATTCCTTCGCATTTTTTGGAGCGCATTCAGGCACACTATAATTAGGAACTTATCCTGTCTATGGAGCTGCTCAATGAGCGTGAAAAAGTAAACAATTCATTAAAATGGCATGAAAAACAAATGTTTAATTTTGCTCATTATTCAAAGTGCATAGTTAATCTGTTTGAGCATTTATTAGTATCTGAAAGAACATTTCTGCTTTTCAATTGCTTTATATTCACGGAGCAGATTTAACCTTGATTAGCATCCAAATAAGAATAATATACTAAATGAACCAGTTTAGCATAAAACCACACTGATTCACATTCCTCATGCTGAAAAAAAGCCACATTATAACCACATTAATATGGTTATCATCTCCCTACAAGCACCCACCCCTTTTCCAAGAAATCCAAGAGCTGGGATGACTCTCTCCTGAGCGATACACTGGAGGATCCTGGGTGCACCGTACAGGCCGCCCATGCAGGAGGCGAGTGAGGAGATGTAGAGGCCCAGCAAAAACAGGAAACCAACCAAGGAGACCTGGGAAAAAAACAAACACAGAGGGGAAGAGAGTGTAGAGGGCTCCACCCTGCTCTGTTCCGCTTGGCCAGACTGAAAAGTGCTTATAATGTGTTGAAAGTAAATCAAATAAACCATGTGTAATCTGACAGAACCCATAATGAGAGAGTGGGCAATTACAAATAATACAGTATGATTATGTGTATAAAATCCCAACTTTTGTAACACAATAATGTAAATGTACAAATGCACCTTTTTGTAGATTTAATATAAGATTTTATATGCATTGTATTGTATGTAATGATAATTCTGGTAGAGTGTTAACCCCAACACCACAGCCCACATTAAGGAACAGCTGTGGGTCAGCCACAACCACGCTTCAGGCTTACACATTCAAGAACTATGTAGCTTAGTTCAGCAGCCCACCGTAATCTATGTTGACTGGCAGCTGTGTGGCTATCAGGCCAAACAACAGGGTATGTGCAAGGTCAGTGCGCAACTGGCCTTCCTTCTCATTTAAACACGTACACCAGCTGTAGCATTCAGAATGACCTCAAATGCCTCTGTTAAGAGCGGGAATGACATTAGCATGACAATAAATGCAAATACAACATTTTATCTGCGAATAATGTGTTATTCTCAAGTCTCACATTCAGCTGAGCCAATGAGTCTTAATAGTGGAAAAACACATGGAAGATGGCCATCCTTTGAAGCCTGCAATAACATCAGATTACCTTTTCCGCTATTAAGAAATCATAGCGCAGTGCCTCTCTGGTGCAAATGGCTCCCAGTAAGAACACAAAGACGAGATACAGGAACCACCTGCAGATTCCCACAATACACAAGAGTCAGGGTTTAATTCCTTCTATTTATAGAGAAATTATCTAACAAGAACTACCATGATTTTCACCTAAAATATTAAGCAGCACAAATGTTTTTAACATTGATAATCTTGAGCAGCAAATCAGCATATTAGAATGATTTTTGAAGGATCATGTGACACTGAAGACCGCAGTAATGGCTGCTGCTTTGCCATCACAGGAATAAATTACATTTTAAAATATATTCAAATAGAAACATTAGTTTGATTTGTAATAAATAGGGCTGGGTATTGACAAGTTTCACAATTCGATTTGATTTTGATTCGCAAGCTTTCAATTCGATTCAATATTGATTATTGTGGTACAATACATGGCAAATTTTCAAGAAAAAAAATCTCAACTAATGCTGTAAACTATGGGAGTCAGATGATACTACATTACTATAATATTGAAGGTTAAAATTAACTGATTTATATACAAACAATTCATTTATGCAATTAGATAATCATATTTCTACTCCAATCCATTTTTTGAAATATAAACATTTAAATGGTGGCTGTCATAAAAACTTGACGGATTTATTCAAACATGCATTAAATATTGAAAAACATTATTATAATGAATATGTAATATGGTAATGTAATTTTTTATACTCTATATTTTAAAGGCACAATATGTAAGATTTTAGATTACAATCGAGAAATCAATATGTTTACCCAGCACTAGTAATAATATTTCACAATTACTGTTTTTATTGTATTTTTGATCAATTAAAAGCAGCCTTGATGAGCACTTCTTTAAAAAAATTAATCTTACCAACCCAAACGTATACGTCACGTCACAGTATCACACACTATTTATGCAGTGCATAAAGGCTCATTGTGATTCTGTTTCTCATATTTTCATTCTGGAGCCTGCTCTAAACTATGTGTACAGTCAATACAATAGAGGCTAAAGATAAACAAAGGAAGAATTTAAAATGATTATTTCTGTGGCTGACGGACACATACGAGGTGCAGACTGCGGCGAGAGTTCCCACGGGGATGTTGTGCTCGGGCCTCTGGAGATCTGAGCTCATGTTGAATCCCGCCATCACACCTACACACACACACACACACACAGAGGGTTACTGTGAAAACAAGACAAGGGGCCATTCAAAATGGACAACAGATAGATGTACATATCAGAGCTCACATGAAACACCTTCCTGACTTCTAACAGGGGCGAAAAGGAAACTTTGATCACGACTGAACAATTCATTTGAGCAACACAGGAGGCAGAGGCAGGATTGCATTGTGTGTGGCAAAACAAGACGAGAATGGAATGGGAAATATGGGTTACTTACATTTCTTAAGATCATTATTTATCTCATTTCTATTTTTATATTGTCCGTTTTTATTTTTGTTGGCTTTTTTGCCTCTGAAAATAGGAAAGTAATAAGCGTCATGAAAGTGTTGGAAACACAACATAATGCAGACTGAATTCAAAATTCGTGTTTTTCACACAATATAAATGTTGTATATGTATATATATATATATATATATATATATATATATATATATATATATATATATATATATATATATATATATATATATATATATATATATATATATATATATATATATATATATATATATATATATAGCTGCCTTTTTTAGGAGGAGGGTTTTAATCCCCTTTCCCAGACCACCTTTTCAAGCAGACTTTGGGTGTGGTTTGCTGGCGCCCTAAAAAAAACATCCAGTGACACCACGCAGGCTCAGACTGAAACTTCATTAGGCAACAAAATGTGTTAACTATGAGATTAAAATTTTCTAATATGAAAAAGAGATTTCTGGAAAGTCTGCATCCTAAATCAAACGTACAGCTGCAAGTATTTGAGGCTACTCAAGTAATTTATACCGGCTTAAACTTCACTAATTGCAAAAATAAATTATCATATCAGCATAGTTTCGTTTAATCAGTGGTTGTTATATCACAGTTTTGCTTTTCTTGTTTACTTGTGTAAAGTCACCTGTCGCCGCAGGAAAGAAAACCCCAAACACGGTGAAGAAAGTCTCGCCAGCTGTGTAGTCTGGAAGGGTGTTCTTACGCAGAAGTTCCTCCGAATAGCCAATGAATCCATGCTCTGCAATAAACATATTCAGCGCATAACAATGTTAGGAAAGACTGTTTATTACAACCTTTAGCCTAAAGCATAACTGAGTGCTTAATGGAAAAGGTCTGCACTGACACAATGATAAGAATCAGATTCATCTCTGAAATGCCTGAAATTGTCTTCACTGAGTATATATGACAGACATTACACACACAAATTATTTCCTGTAAATTAGAATCTTTGTTTTGAGAACCAGAAGGAAATATTTTGGCCTTTTTGAAAAATCAGACCCATCAGTCTAAATATTTCATAACATTAAAACAAATTTCAAAGAACTCAACCTTCCTGAAGAATTCATGTTTCCGCATCTGCTTAAAACACAAGCTTATATCATGTGGTGACGACATTTACAAGAAAGCATTCCCCTGTGCAAGACCACAAACTGTAATCCCTGACATACAATATTGATTTATCACAGATACAATAACCCATTTCACCCTGAAATCAAAGTGGTTTCATGGGGTACTGTGGGACAGACATCTGGTTTGAAATATTACAGTTTAAACTCCATAGCCATGCACAGGCAGAGCCCCAGGTGTCTGCGGCTGACCGTCACCACCCTTTATGTAACAACCCAGGGGGACAGACGCCCCGCCAAGATGCGTGCAAACCAAGGGCTGGCCTTTTTTCTTGGGAATGCATGCCAAGTTCAATAGTTCTGCACTGAGGATGATGGAGGGAATGCTGGACTAAGCTCTGGGCGTGTTCACAGGCAAACAAAACAATCCAAGAACAGGCGCCGCAGAACATTTACGTAAACAGTACTGAGAGATATCACCATTCTGCTGAACCGTCACACAAGAATGGTATTTTCACTCAGGGTGGCAGTTATTAAAGTCTGGATAGCACTGCCGCTGTATATTTCAGATGGTTTGTATACTTGTGTACAATTACTTGCATTCCATACCATACCGTACAGTACATACGATATAGTAAATACCACAGATAGGTGCACTTAATAGGTTAGCTCACCACCCCAAAAATATCCTGTCATCATTTACTCACCACCATGTCATTCCAAATCAGTATGACCTTCTTTTTGGATTTAACTCAAAAGTAGATGTTCAAAAGTTGAATGTTCAAGTTGATGTATTCCATATTTAAAAAAAAGCTTCAAAAAGGGCAAAAACAGCACCATAAATGTAGTCCATAGGATTCATTGGCTATATTCCAGGACTTCTAAAGTTTTGGAACAGGCTAAAATACAAGTAATATTTCACTGATAATCTTTCCCTTTGCTCCAGCTCTCACATCTCATTTTTTGGATATTTAATGAAGATACAGCAGAGGGATTTTTCAGCAAATAATGCAAAGAATTTAGTTTTTTTGTTTCTTAAACAAAGCTAGCATATGGCTTTAGAACAATGGTTTTCAACGTTTTTAGCCCCCCACTGTCCACAACAGTATTCAAAGGCAACATGATTTTTACAGTTGTTAGTGATTTACAGGACAAGGATTAAATATAAGTTTTTTTTAAATATAACTAATAATAATAATTGAAAATAATTTAAATTAATTTACATTCATTTTCCATGTCTAGAAATCAGACTTCACACCTCATATATACAGTACAAGTCCATTGGAACTTGGTTCTTGAAAGAAAATAAAAATGTTGCTCATGGGGTGAATTAAAATAATAAAAAAATCTCAATTTTTAATGCTAGTTTTGTCTTATTTTAAATCATTTAAGTCATCTTGAGGCCTATTGGTGGGCCCCAGCCCCCTGTTTTAAAGCCACTGCGATTATAGTGAACATGTCATATAGACTATTTTTAGGAAACTTGGTGCATTCCTTTTGGAGCTTTGCAGTACAAACAAACAAACAACAACAAAAAAAGAATGCTCGGGCATTATACAAAACATCTATTTATGTGTTCAAGTAACAAAATAAAGTCATACTAGTTTGGAACAAGAGTGAGTAAATGTTGAACATCTTAATTTGGGCCGGAACTATACTTTAATCTCTTTTTTAAAATGAAAAATAATTTAATTAATAGATGACCTATGGACAAACATCAATAGGGATGCACAAGACAAAACACATTGCAACCTAGTCTAAGTGTCTAGCCTAAGAAGTTGGTAATTAGATTGTCAATTAGAGAGTCAAAAGCTTACAATAGAGTACAGGAGAAAGAAAGATGGCATTGGGTTGGGGAAGGGGGCAGGTGTCACCTCTGCAGAGACAAGGCACTCATCCAGAGAGAGAGATCTACAGGGCCCTAGCTATGCAAGAGCATGAGCCATTTCCCTCTTGGTTATCTTGTGATGGGAAAGAATGTGTTCTCTTGGATTAATGACATGTTTATCCAAAAGGAAGTCACCACCCTTTCAGAAGCCCTGCCTGTTCCTACCCTTCACAGTTTCTTGGCTAAAAGAAGAGAGAGAGCTAGAAAGAGTGTAAGACACAATAGAGATGATCAGGAGAAAGAGAGAGGAAGTGCATAAAGAAAGTTTAGGTATACAGATATAAAGTACCCCAATTAACACGCAAGTAGGACAAAAACAACACATCCTACTTCGCCCAAATCATATGAATTATCTTGACATAATTACCTTCATTTATGAACTTTGCTAAAGCTATGTTAAGCTGTTTTTGGAATAGCAAGTGCAAGAATAAAAGCTTTGACGTAGTTTAGTTTGCATCTCTTGAACTAAACAACCTTCAGTTATAATACCATTCAAAAGTTTGGGGTCAGTTTTAAATGAATACTTTTATTCAACAAGATTGCATTAAATTGTTTAAAAGTGACAGTAAACACTGCAAAAAAAGTTATTTTGAACTTTCTATTCATCAAGAAATCCTGAAATATGAATATGTAATATGTAAGAATATGTAAAATTTAGCTTTGCCATACAGTATTAATAGCATTTTAACATATATTAAAATAGAAAACAGTTTTAAATTGTAATAATACCTAAAAGTATTACATTTTTACTGTAGTTTTGATTAAATAAATGCAGGCTTGGTTAGCATAAGATACTTAAAAAAAACAGTAGTACATGTAACAGTTTGGTGTCAAACCCCCCAAAAATGAAATAGCATATATTGTGTATGAACTCATGCATGAAAAGAAATGCAATGCCAGAGATAAAAACATACTTCTACATATATTGTATTTGTTACTTCAATGAGCTCATTGTTTCTGCCTTAATACATTGTTAGCTAACTGCGTGATTTGTATTTATACACATTTTATTTTACACACCTCTGATAACAGATCACTCTAAATTGTAACGTAGACACATGCATATTCTGTAAAGCTGCTTTGAAATTATATGTATTGTGCAAAGCGCTATACAAATAAATGTGAATTGGATAAGAGCAGGGGCGTTACTGTTGTCCTCCCTGCCACCTTTCTAAGCATTTTGATTGCAGTTTGGATATTAATAGTGAGAGTCCTTCTGATCTGAAGATTTGGAAGAGGAAGTGATGATGTGGACGCTGCTAGAGAAGAACTCGGATCTGCTTCCTGCCTGCTCTTTTGTCTCAGGCCAAAAATGTGGGTGAGCCCGGTCAACACCCTTAACCCAAAGCTATGAGCGCATGTCAGTTTCCTGTCCAACTCTGGGTGCTTAAATAGTGTCTTTGAGTTTAGAGCTGAGGAAAACAGAGATTTTACAAAACACAAAAATCATACCTTCATAAAACTAATTATGCGAGTGAAAATCAAGCCACTTCTGAGGAGATAAGTTAAAGGATTCAGTTCTTGCAGAATAACATTTTTTTCATATGAAATCTAATCGTTATATTCCAGCAATATCTTCCCACCAACAGAATTTGCAACAATAACAGTCTAAAAGTCTACAGTAGGAAAGCTCTTCTTACAGCTCCTCTTGTGTGGTAACAGGCAGGAGGAAAGGGACAGAACTAAGAGGTGCTCTCATTTTTTTAATCTAGCACAAATGTGTTCACCGCAATGGTATGAACACTCTAGAGGATTGTGCTCACATTTTCTTCATCTTTTCCAGCAATAACATTTTCAAATTATTTGACAAAACATTGGAGTAGGTAGCACAATTATGAAATCATCACTCTTCTCCCCTTCTGGCTATATGAGCCTAGGCACACTGGTGCCCAGTGGTAGATTGGGTGTATAATTCAAACATATCCTTGACCAAGAATTATTCCACAACCAAGATATGTGCTCAGCCTCTAAGTTTTCTTCAGCCTTTCAGTCCTTAAAGGAATAGTTCACCACCTAAAAAAACGATGTGACCTCCTTCTTTATCCTTCAAATATCCTAGTTATTCTTTTCAAAAGTGAATGAGGATTGGGACTTTCAGGCTCCAAAACATCAAAAAGCACCATAAATGTATCATTAATGATGTACAGTTAAATGTACAGTTAACAGTTTTCTGAAATCATACAATAGCTTTGTGTCAGTAAAAATAAATAATCAAAAAATCATGGAAAATCATGAACAAAGAGAGTTATATCTGCACTTTTTCTTCCAGTTTTATTCACAAATCAACTGATCTAGTTATTGAGTTTACTCACTTAATTACCAGCTCACTGGAGGGGGAAGTGTCAATCTGTTCCTCACAAAAAACTACCAAATGACTTAAAGGGTTATTCATATCATGTACTCGCTCATGTCGTTCCAAACCCCTAAGACCTTCGTTCATCTTCAAAATACAAATTAAGGTATTTTGATGAAATCTGAGAGCTTTCTGTCCCTCTATTGACAGCTACTCAACTACCACTGATGCTTCAAAAAGTTCATAAAGAGATCGTAAAACTAATCCATATGAATCAAGCTGTTTCATCCAAATTTTCTAAAGAGATTTTCTAAACATGATCGGATGAACAGATTTAATTTAGGCTTTTATACATGATAAACATTTTATAAACATTCATCAATGCACACATCAGATATGGTAAACGGAAACTCAAGCATGCTTGCGTGACGTGAGAGATTCATTGTCATGTGTTACACAGCACATCAGCTTCCGCAAGAACCAATGAGGTTTGTTCTAGCGTGTCAAGCAAGTACGGTTGAGTTTCTGTTTCTGTTCGCTGATCAGTGCATTTTTCATTTTTGGTTGAACTAACCCTTTAAGTCTTGCAATATAGTGAACTACTTTGATGATATTTTCATGGTGGTTTTGTGATCTTATTAAAGCACCAGTCTTCATTCACTTTCATTATATAAAAAGAGTGGCCATGCCATGATATACTCCAAAATTTTTCCTTTTGTGTTCCACAAAAGAAAGAAAATCTTACAACTTAGGAAAGACAAAATGTCAAATTTTAGGGTGAAATATCCCTTTAAATTGCCATGGAATACGGACATGCTGGGATCTCTATATCATGGTTATGAAGCTTTCCTTGTGCTGACCACCTGGCCTTGACTACGTGATTAACAGCATTATCAAACTGTAAACACATCTGCACAGCAGCTCCTTTTTCCTGCCAGTGGCAGGTAACCCGCCCATGCGGCGCCCGGCCTAAACCGTGCAACCCCCTGGAGTCATGCCAATGGTGAGGTCACTTTATAACCACAAAGCTTAATTGGAAAAACCTGGAGGAACCAGCACCTCCTTTTCCCACTGCCAGTGCACACTGCAGCCCAAGTCCAGTTTCTAAAAGAGATCAGAGCAAGACGACAGCCGCAGAAGCAGCAGTTAAGGTGTAATGCCTCATTTTCAGTCCATTACACCCCAACGTGTCTGACTTTCTTTGTAGAGAGAGAGAGAGTGAGTGAGAACACCATCTTTCTGAGAGTCTTGCCTCCTCTCTGGACAGGAAGTCAGTAATCAAGAGAACAGGAAGAGTTGGGATGGATTTCCTGCAAACCCAGTGTGAAAGTACATACTGACCTCGTCTGAAGTGGGCAGTCAAAAAAAAAAAAAAAAAAATTACAATGGACTAAGAATGCCTGCATACGTGTCCTTAGAGCAAGTGACTATTAGATATCTCGTAAATGTCTGCAGAATGAACAATTGCTATTATAAACCTACTGTATATTAAACTGAACTTACAACTAAGTATAACCCCAAGATTAAAAATTAAGAGACCACTTAACATTGATTTCTTAATGTTAAGTGGTCTCTTATTTTTTTCCAGAGCTGTATAGTTTTGCCTTGTAAGGTCCAGGTCCAAGATGATGACAATATATAATGGGAAAACAAATCATTTCACCTTTCTTGTTCCTTCAACTTCTATATTATGATTGGTGTTTGAGTTTTATTATGGAGTTTATTTTAGGAAGAGATCCTGCACTCCCTAGCCTTGTGCACCCCTTCCAGCATATGCAGGGCTGTTGGAGGTCTAACTAGCTAACTGCTTATACTGTCAATGCCAGATCACAACCTGGAATTGGGATGCAAAATCTTGCACTGGTTTGTCAATTGTCAAGCGTAAATGGTTTTATGGAAACTATGAACCTGATAAATAATAAATACATGTATATTGCTATTATTATAATACAAACATCAAAGTATATTTTTAAAAACACACAAATAGCATTGTTTGGGTCTTGGGACAATGCCACATTTATGTTACCCTGACACCTACTGGACAGTTGTTGCAAGGACATGCAAATTCATAATTTGAGTTCTGTTTGATCAACTAATACAAATATTGGCTGAGGTAGTGTATCACTACTAATTACCATATTGAATAAGAAAGAGCTTTGAGGTGAGAACATAAGCAATATCTACAATCACATATAATATTTAAATAAAATTAAATACACTATTGTTCAAAAGCTTGAGCTCGATTTTTTTTTATGTTTTTATAAAAGTTTTGTAAAACAGTACTATTGTGTAATATTACAAATTTAAATATAAAATATATTTAAAAATGTAATTTATTCCTGTGATGAATTTTCTGCATCATTACTCCAGTCTTCAGTGTCACATGATCCTTCAGAAACCATTCTAATATGCTGATTTGCTGCTCAAGAACCATTTCTTTTTACTGTAAATGTTAAAAACAGTTGTGCTGCTTAATATTTTGTGGGGAAAGAAGTTTCTATTTAAAATAGAAATGTATTGAAACCATCTAAAATTCATCATTGTCACTTTCGATCAATTTAATACATTGCTGAATATAGATAATCATGATGAATCAATAGATGAATATTGATTTCTTTCAAAAAAAAAAAAAAACTTACTGACCTCAAACTTTTGAACAGTAGTGTATATATTCTGTCACTTGCGAGCTGCATTCAACTACCCCAATACATGCATATTATGCACATAAAACGTGTGAAACAAGAGAATAAGAGAAATAAGAGAAATGTATGCTGGTGAAAGAAAAAAAATGTTTAGGACACTCCAAATTTAGTCCAGCATAGCTTGAACTTGTATATCCTTGTCTGGCAGGTTTGCCAGGAAATGTGCAAAGAAAGAAATGTCAATATCAGAAAGGCAGGCACTATTTAGTAGAGTCTGTGAAAACAACACAAGGCAAGAATCTCTTCCTAAAGCACTACTTTATTAAATGGGAACCTGTGGTATAATCACAAATGCCTGTTCAAATGATATCGGTTTTATTTAGCATTTTAAAATATACTGTACATTTATTTCATTTTGCTGAATATAAACTGATTTGTTTATTGCCGGTTTTCTTATACTCAATGGTGTATATTTGGTGTTGGTTAAACACAAAACCTAGCTATACCTTAAGATATATAGCAGGTGTTAAACTCAGTACTCCTGGTTTCTCTTATTGCAAATGGCCTCTAATGTCATTGGCATTCACAATAGCTTACCTGGATCTAGATGACTAAATGTCCCGATGACAAAATCCAGAGTGGACATAGCTAAAATCCCCAGCAGAACCAATTGAAGGCGTATAATCCATTTCACTCCAGCCAGGTTAATCCCAAGCAGGCCAACCAGAACGGCCACAGAGATGCCCCTCACTGCCCACATGCTCTGTAAGCTCAGCACCTGTGCTATGGACTCTGCGAAACCGGTGATGTACATCGCTCCAGCCACACACTGCCAACAAGACACATGATTGTCACCCAAACTTAAAAACAGTGAACTGACCACCCACTGTATATGCAATATAATTAATGTATGTAGGCATGAGCTGCTCACCTGTCCAAACACATACAAGAGTCCCACAGTTCCTCCAACCCTCCCTCCGAGCACAGTGGAGATCATGGAGTAGACCCCACCGTTACCCACGCTGCAACACTCACACACACCGATACCTGACATCACCGTAACCACAGCGACCAATACCACCATGGACACCAGAAGCATGCCCAGCAACACACCTGTGTTACCCTAAAGAAGATCATATAGGAAAAGACAAGTAACATTTCTATTGGATGACCATTTAATTGCAGCAAAAATATGAGACATGTTACTAAAGACTGGAATATCCTTTAAAAATAGATTCTATGATACACATATACACAACAACAATCTCGAAATCTGTAATAAAACATAACTTACCACAAGCCAGCCAGTCCGTAAAAAGAGCACCACCCCAAAAATGTTGATCATGCAGGTAGTGAAGACTCCATCCCAGGTGCCGAAAAGAACAGGTTCCCAGACGAAGAGCTGCACCTTCCACCAAGGTTGAGCATTACTCTGTGAACCCTACACAAACCAGTGTCACTCAAATCTAAATAAGTCACCATTAATGCCAGTTCCACCACCCAGTGTAAAAAATAGTAGGTCCCAAACTTATGGTTTTCCATTTATAGCAAAACTAAATTTTTTATGGAAAAACGTACAGATTGGACATTACCTGTGCGTCTTCATGGAATAATTCTTGAATTTGAGGAGTCATGCTCACTCTTTGGCAAAGATTACAGTAGCTGGATCTGAAGAAAGTAAAGACTTTAGTAGGATATATATACAAAGGCTATTTAACAACATTTGCCAGCTAGGCGATGGCCACGTAGCTGAGATACATTTAAACTTTAGCAGTCTGTTAATAAGTGACACCTTGGGAGCTATTAATAATCGACAGGCAATTCATATTCAGCATTTGAACAACATTTAAATACTTTATGATAAATGCAAACAAAGTATCTGAAGTTTACGTAACTAACTTGTGTAGTACTGACTGTGTTTTACTATAGCTATCCAGTGAAACGGCGCGTTATAAAGTCTATAAGAAACGCCAGCAACTAACGGCCCTAAATAAAAGTATAAAATTATGTTTTGTGACATTGTTGAATTGTAATTTCCTTGGTTAATCATGAAGACAATAGCGCACACATACCTGCAATGGTGCAATGCTCCCGGATGCAACAGCAGGTGGAGAATGTGAGAGAGGCACGAGCACACCTGAGAAGTTGGGTGGTCTAACTCATTTCCGTGAATCGGTTCTTTTGAACAGTTTCGTTTAGATTCCACTATTCTTTTACGCAAACCTCCGCAAACAACATTATTCCAATATGTTTTATTATTAAAAGTTTAGTTTTTTGGATATCAAAGTAATTTACTAAATTGTGCCTCATTAGTTAAAATCTCGGTTTAGCCTGCTGGAAAATTGTTGACAAGAGAATCAGTAGGGCCGTTTCAGATTCATTCAAAATACTGTCGTTTTATGAAGTGGTTCAATTGATTCACAGAAAAGTTACGACTCAAAAGACACGCATATGGCATCATATGTAAACATCGGTAAACTTAATGTCTGGAAGATTATATCAGGTAATAAAGATATCACAGGTTTCTGAAAATTCCAGTTAACTAGTTAAATGTATTTAGCATGTTTTAGCATAGTAATTTAAAATCGCTTGATTATTTGATTGATTCCTCATTTAACATAAATGTCTAATTATTTAATATAGGCTTATGCCAGTAAAGTTGTATTTGAGTAACCTATACAGCTGTCTGTGTGCCGCTGTTATTAATGGAAACGCTACGTGTGCAATAAACTTCATTAAACAAATATGTGTTCTATCAGCGCCACCTCAGGTGTGTGTGTGTGTGTGCTGTCAGTGTACCTCACTGTTCTTCGACTGCTCTAATGGAGCAGGCTTTTCCATATTTACAACATTTACTGTGATCATTTATATAACCAGCAAATTTACATATCATATAAAGTCATAGCCTACTAAAATCACTACTCTTAATTTTGGCCATGTATCAACCCTACATAAATTATTTAAAACCATTTTAACCCCAGCCTACAGTTTGAATCTTTAACAGGAGGACATGTTCTAGAAGTCATGGAACCGTCATAATGCAACATATATATATATATATATATATTTACTTTAAAATTGACATGGACATTTTCTTGGCTGGTTACATGAGAGTAGCAGTAGCTAGTGCTTTAAAACCCAAGCAATTACATTTTTAAATTATTCTTCTAGTGTTAATTGAGGGTCAGCTGGTCTGGTTATTTTAAATTAGATTTATTTGCTTTAAACTATTGTTTATATATGTCAACTGTGATTGCTGAATGTCTGTGTGAGTATGCTGCAAACTTACTTTCCCTACTGGGATAAATAAACTGACTACTACTGCTTATACTAAGAGGGCTCTGATGAGCGATGTGGATCAGGATGCAAGGAAATAGCACTCAACAAATTTATGTATTTGGAAATTTAATATTACACAACAAGAGGCACGCAATCAAAAACATCCAATCAGAACTTTTTCTCCATGTCTTAGGCAAAGTACTGCATTAAAGTATATTCTATGGAAATAATTCGGCTACAATAAAATGGATACATATAGAAATATAACCAGTGTACAAAGACAGAGGACATGCACGCCCCAATAAAATAAAATGTCTAAAACTATTTAGAAGAGCTCTCTTACTAAATAAAACCATTCAGTTTTCCATTCAAATTAAACGTGAAAGAAAACAATGATCCACCATCAGTAACACCATGAAATTTTGATGCTCAAATTACCCAATCAATTAAGAACAACAGTCGTGTGTCTAGATACGGATATGAACTTTTACCAAAAGCAATCAAGCTTACAAAAAACATCACACAATTTACTAAAAGAAAATAAAGCATTAAGTTCTTCCCTCAAATTATCATTTCATTTTCGTCGATTTCTGGAGCATCTGTAGCAGTAATTATTGATTAAATATTTATAATGCAGGTATCACATGATGATATTGAAATGATAAATAACATCCTAAAAATCCTCTGAGGGTGTATGAGATCCATACAAGGTCTTTTAATCAGTTTGCAATCGTTAAAACTGCACTCAGAGGCAATTCATAGAGAGGACAGTACATTTGTAATTTTACAAACAAGAACACAAACATGATTTTGTCACAAAAGTTGTGCTGAGAGTCATCAGGGACCACAGGAATGAGTAAACCAAAATGGCAGCAAACATTCTTAAATCATGTTGCACTCTCTCTATATACTACACTCCAAGAAATGTGCACAGCAAAATGCACAACTTAAAATACACAACCTATTTACAACATGTAAAAATAAAGGAATGTTTAGGCACATAAAATAAACCGTAATCAAAAGCACAGTAAATCTCTTTGACACCCAGAACATGCTGACTATGAAAAAACACACGCATAGGACTTAATGGGCCTCATTCACAAAACATGAGCAGAACGAATCTGTGTAAATTGTTCATACAACCATTCAACAATTTACATAAGATGTTTTGTTTTTACAAAGAAATGATTAACAAAGAAAACCGATGAGTCTACAGCTTGGCATGATACTACTATTATAAATCATAAACCTAAGATGAATCAAGATACAGTTATGGGGCAAGCACATAATTTCCATAAACAATCTGAGAAAAGAGAAACAAAGCTTTTAATTTACATGATTAGTTAAGCTAACAGAGAAATGTGCAATAAATGTTATGTGTACATATACATATTAGTTCAACTGTACTAAACATTACACTTTATTTTTTGTTCTATATTAATCTAATAAGTAACAGTGAGTAATGCAAAGACATATTTGCTAATGGATGGGTGTTTTGAGACAAAGAAAAAGCATAAAAATATGATCTCAGACCATACATTCTTAAATCATCTTTCTTGATTTCACTCAACACTGTACATTATGTAGAGGGAAGGTGGGAATTGAAAAGTGCTTAAAAAAAAAAAAAAAGGCCCATGAGCTCAACGTGGTATTTAATGGGTAATATTAATCAGATTATGAGTGCATCTGGAAACTCAAGAATATAGACTGTGAACAAATAAAAATCAAAGTGATGAAATGCACTTACCATTGAGTCAAGAACAATGATAACAAATGAAAAAGTGCATACCTGTTAGTGCTGTTGCCCTGGACAATTGCAACTGCATCCACAAAATGTGGGATATGGAAAACAAAACTTCTACAGATGCCTTGTTCCCCATGTGCACCTCAAATCTGATTGGCAAGACAGTCTCTAAGAGTTCTATCTATCGTTTTGATCCAATAACCTTAGGAGAAATGTGCAAAAAATATTTAATGATTATATAATTCCGTTATATAGATTTATGGGCTATGTCCATACAAACTCAGTATGACAATTCCTGCAGATTGCTCTAAACAAAATAGACTGTTTCTTGGAAAGAAACTTTCAGGGAGCAGTGAATGCAAAAAATATATATATTAAAAAAACATTTCAACAATTAAATGCACAAAAAGATTAAATACATTTAGCTTACAGCGACAGGGGCAAAAACATTTTTACTTGTAATTAATGTAATAGTATATTAATCACAAAGAGGAACAAACCCAGAGGTAAGTCTCTTACTCAAGTCTAGGGCATCAAAGTAAGGTCCTTTCAGTACCTCTGTTACAAAACTAATTAAATACAAAACAAACTGATTGTAATGCTAGGTTAGGGTAGTTTCTATGGACCTGTATCATTAGGTCAGTCCATTTAGCCTGTTGTTCCAGCACAAGAGGCCAAATTGGAATTGATCTTTGTAAAATCTTCTCTTAGGGAAGCCACATTAACCCCATAATTTAGACTACTACAACAGCAATGCAGTAGTAGCTTGAATGTTTGATTTTAGAACGCACAGGCTAACTAATTTGGCAAGCCAAAGTGCATTCTTGAGCACTACATATGTATAGTCATGGCCAAAAGTTTTGGCAGGGACATACATTTTGTGTTTCGCAAAGTTTCATGGTTTTCTAGATTATTGTGCAGAGTGATCAGGTGCATTTTAAAATGATTGGAAAAGCTTCATTGGCCAAAAAAAAAAAAAGAACCTTAATCCAAAATTCCCTGTTTTTTGGCCCTGGCCATGACCAACTAACATCATTTCACTAATCGAATCAGCACATGGGAAAGTGTGACCAAAAACTAGTGAGGTAAAAATCGCTCTATCATACTGTTTGGATTATAAGAGCAGACTGATTGTTATAAAAGGAGGAAAATCATTGCTTTCAATTATTGTGTTCTTGTGTTAGCAATGGTTACCTCCAAAGAAATACGTGCAGCCATCAACATTTTGCATCGAAATGGACTTGCGTGCAAAGAAATTGCTGCAAAGAACATTGCACCTGAAAGAACCACTTACCGGAACATCAAGACCTTCAAGGTGAGAGGTTCAACTTCAGTTAAGGCTGCTTCAGGATGTCCCAGAGTGTCTAGCAAGCATCATGATAGTCTCCTAAGGACTCAGCTACAAATTGTGTCACCCCCAGTGCAGAGCTTGCTCAGTATTGGCAACAGGTGCGTGTGAGGTCATCTGCATGCACAGTGAGGCGAAGACTTTAGGACATCGACCTGGTGTCAAGAAGGGAAGCCAATTCTCTCCAAGAAACCCAATAATAGACTGAAATTCTGCAGGCAGTACAAGGATTGGACCGCTGAAGATGGGTCTAAAGTTTTCTCTGGTGAAGCCACCTTCTAACTGTTTGGGACATCTGGAAAACAGTCCGGAGAAGAAAAGGTAAACACTACCATGAGTCCCGTGTCAGTGAAGCATCCAGAGGCCATCCATGTGTGGGTTATCTTTTCATCGGAGTGGGCTCTCTCAAAATTATGGCCAGAAACACTGGTATCAAAACATCCTGCAAGAGCAACTTCTCCCAACGACCAAGGAGCAATTTGGTGATGATCTGTGCATTTTCTTGCATGGTGGAGCACATTGTCACAAGGTAAGAGTGATAATGAAGTGGCTCGGAGATCACTACATTGAAACTTTGGGTCTGTGGCCAGGCAACTCCTCAGATCTTAATCCCATAGAGAACCTGTGGTCAATCCTCAAAAGGCGAGTGGACAAGCAAAAGCCCACATTGTGATCAACTCTGAGCACTAATAAGGCAAGAATGGATCGTCATCGGTCAGGATTTGGCTAGAGCGAACTGCAGAGGTTATGAAGAAGGGTCATCACTGGAAATATTTAGTCTTTGCATATATTGAAAGTTTTTACCAATTAAAGCCTTTAAAATGTATGATTTGCTTTTCCAGTAAACCATAGAAAATTGAAAAAAGAATCTACAAATACTGAAGCAGCAAACTTTGCGAAACAAAAAAATGTCACTGCCAAATCATTTGGCCGTGGCTGTAATACACAAATAATGCAATGACACAAAAAGTATTCCATAGTCTCCATTTGAAGTGCTGATAATGAAATTTAACATGTTTATCACTCTACTCCTTTAATTCTCACATGCGTGATTGCTTAAAGATGGAAAAACATAAGTATTTGCACAGAGATCACATTGCCTTTACTGACAGAACTATAAAGTGCCTTTAAAATGCTTCAAATCATTAAAAGCTCTTGTTTAGCCAAAGGTTTGGCTGCTTGTAGCATCCGGAGATGAAGTTAGTTGAGTTCTTGTTTCGTTAACAAGAGAGAACTCTGGAAAGTCTGTTCCTCCATGACCTCTCAAGCTAACTTGTCCACTGGCAATGCTAAACTGTGAGGATATTCCAGATCGTGAGCTCGGGAATTGAGATCGAAAGTTCTGGTCGAAAGTAGCAATCTGAAATGTCTGACTGATGCTTTGCGCGTCTGTCTTTTTGGGAGAGGTTACTTGGTCGAGGAAGTCCTCCGTCGGTGAAACTGAGGAAGGGTTTGTCTCGTCACCTGAAAAGGAAAAGGAGTGTTGGGAATCTACTAAAAGGCTAAAGTTAGGTTTCTCCAAGGTGGATCTCAATGGAGAGTTCATGCCTGGTCTGAACCGAGATGGGGAGGCAAACTGCTTCTCTGTGGAAAACAAAGGCTGGCCAGCGAGACTGGCACTGTCATTTACAAATGTAAGACTCTGGTTGTTCAGGTAGGTGTCGTTCTGACTGGTCCTTTCCAGTGCTTGCTGAAGAAACTTGGAATACTCCTGCAGAAGGCTGGCCTTCTCGGCTGGAGGCGCTTGTGAGCTGGTTCCCAAAGCCTCGTTGGGGCTGCTCTCATCGGAAGAGTTGATCGAGATGCTGGATGTGACCTCTGTGTCCGCCACACTAAAGGAAATCTCTGCTTGGCCGTTGGCCTTATTGGAGTAGTGATCGAGAAGCGTCTGCAGGACCTCGTCTGGAAGGACATTCTTCTCGTTATTGGACTTGATCTCCACGTTCAGCGTCTGGGTCTCAGAGAGGATTGTGGCAGGAACGGTCTCATCAATGACACTCGCTACAGCTGCCTGAGTGACGGAGGGCTGCGACACGATGCTGCTCACGTTAAGCGCATAGTCTCGACTAGTGTTAGCTGTGGCCGCCTGGAGGTATCGTTTCTTCTTAAGAAACTGCATGGCATCATCATAGTTTGTGCTGCTCCCGGTTGGTTTTGCTTGTCCTGCTTGTAGGGCATCAACCGACTCCATGTCAGGATTGGTCTCGACATCTAATAGGCCTTTGTTATCCACAATCTCAAATGTGTATCTCGTTACTTTGCTCTCTTCAAATGAGGACAAGGGAGAGAGACTCTGGGATGGTTCTAAAGCCTGCTGTTTCAAACCTCTCCTGCTGGCGATTTTTTTCAGCACTAGTTTCGGAGGACTAATTATCTCATCATTAGACTCCTCCCCTGCAAGATGCCTGGTACCAGGCGGGGAATCAGGGAGCTCAACTGAATAATCTGTAACTACATACTCGTCCTTCACCTTGGTGGCTACAGCATAAAGAGGAAGACACTCACTTTTAGCGAGTCGGTCTTCTGTCTTCTCGTTACCAGCTTCATCCACTTTGTCGACAGTGGGACTTGTGAGCAAGACCCGATTTTTATCAGAGCTCTTCTGACGTTTCTTCTTAGGAAGGGTACATTCCTTGACAGGAAAAGAGAAGCTCAAACTCTCTGGTGTGCGAAGAGGGCCATCTTTGGCAGCTGCTTTCAGCACCTTCCTGTCCTTATTCTCATGGCACATTCGTCTGTGCTTCAGTACTCTGTCAGTTCTGGAGAAAAACTGTTAGGAAAATATATATATCATTATGTTTCAATATGTACAATGCATACTAACATTTTTATTGGCCAGTATCGAATCTGATTTGCTTTGGACTGCCATTACCTGATGGCAGTAGTCACACTGGTAAGGCTTCTCACCACTGTGTGTCCTCTTATGTCTCTCCATGTGGTATTTCTGAATAAATTTCATCCCACACTCATCACAGCGAAATGGTTTTTCTCCTAAAAGGGAGACATGACAGGCTATTGTGAACAATATAAAAGAACAATTTAGTCAAGTCAAGTAGGTCTTATTTTTCCCTGTCAATGTATGCCTAGACTTGTTTTCTCAGTGTATAAAGATGTACCACAAAACAGGGACTTGCAATGGACCACATTTATAAATAGATAATTGACTCTAAAGATTTCACTGTACATGTCTAACAATCCCCTGAAGATAAATATAAATGACACTTCTTTTTTGCCACTGGTGTAATGTTATGAATCCCTTTCTGATTACCTGTGTGGATCTTCTCATGTCTCTGAAGCAAGTACTTCTGAATAAAGCGCATGTCACATTGATTGCACTGGAAAGGCTTTTCACCTGCAAAAAAAGTATATTTTTGTTCACCATTTTGTTCTTTTATATGTCAATTATTACCACAGCACCAGCAGCACATTACACCACTTACCTGTGTGAATGAAGACATGTCTTTGTAAATGGTAGTTTGTCCGAAAAACAGCATTGCAGTGCTCACAGACATGAGTTTTTGGGTTCTGGTGCCCAAGGGAGCCATCTTCATTGATTGTGAGAATCTATCAAGATGGAATACAGTTCAAATCTACTTTATCTTTCAAGCCTGCGCTCGTTAGGAGTGTCATGATTTTGTATGTCCATAACACTGTTTGGCTAACAAGTACCATAACAAAAATTAACATTAGCCTTTAAATAATTTTTGCACTACTGTTTTGTACTGTAAAGTATCCCTCACTTAAAGTACTAATAGCATATTGTTTCTTTATCAGTTACATCTCAGATGCATTATATTAAACCTTTGCAGGCGAGCGCTGCTTTCTCTTCTTCTTTTTGTGACAGTCGGATGGGTCTCTCCCTGGTTTCTTCTCCTTTTTATTCAGAATCAGTGAGTCTGGTACTTTCATCTCCTGCTTTATATTGACCTAATAAAAAGCAGCAACAACAAAAAAACATTAATTTAATTTAATTAATTTATTGAATTTCAGTTCAATACTCTTAAAAATTAGAGAGAGAGAGAGAGAGAGAGAGAGAGATAGAGAGATAGAGAGATAGATAGATAGATAGATAGATAATCAGCTTGAACGACTGTACACTTACTGGCATATTGAGTGTATAATGTAACTTATGGGAGATTCGCTGTGAGAAAGCTGGTTCATCCTGTCCATCATTTTTCACTGTCTCCTCATGCACCATCAGGTCATCATGGGATATCAGATCATGTGAGGTCAGGCCTCCACCTGCTAGGTCTTCGTCATCATCATCATCATTGTCGTCGTCATCATCCTCTGCCAAAAGGGGATGATTAGCCAAGCTCCGTTCTCCAAGTGTCATATCCAAACTGCCTCTTCTTCCTCTTCCATCCACCCTTGAGGGTCCCAAACCTCTGGATGAGTGGTGAAGACCCACAGGGCCACATTTCATAAGCATCCCCTCCAGCTTGTCATCAATGTTCATCGCTGAACGCTGAGCAGTTGAGCTGAAGCTACAGGAAGAGCAACATAGGGATTCCTATCAGCAGTCAACAGAGTTGTGTTCACAGCACTTCCCCTCCGTTGACCTGACTGAAAGAAAAAACAAGCTTGAGTTAAGGGGAAAAAACTCACGTGCCCTTTTTGACAAGCAGTAGCAATGTTCTCCAGCATGATTTGAGAAAATATGACCTTTTCAAAATTCTAAAACTTTATTTCCAGGTTTAAATGGAAAATATATATATATATATATATACACATTTTCATCGCCTGCTAGGCAGAGAAGAAATGATAATAAACCCAATCTGACTTGACATGTCATGAACAGTCATTGTCAGAATTGCTACTAGAGCATAAACTAATTTAATAAGGAAGCATTCTTGCCTTTTTTATGTCAGATAAAACATATTTGTATTTGTATAAAGCACTATTTAAATAAATGTGACTTAACACTAATCATCCAACTAAACATCCTATAATTGATCAGCATAAACAATAGCATAACTATTTTCTGTTTCAAACATCATAAACGCACCAAGGCTTTTCATACTAGATTCTGAGTAAAGCAAAATGTCATACTTAATTTTGAAAGAAGGTTAGAACCGTGCTGAATCCTGCTGTACTTTTCTAATAAATGTTATTGACCTCATAAATAATATGCACAGTAATAATATGCCTATTTACAAACATACCTAAACAAGATTAATTGCTAACCCAGTAAAAATATGAACAGTGTGAATCAGTATGATCAGAACATGATGACCTTCAAATGATTATTCTCTTAATCTTCAGAAATATATTAATGAGCTGTTCTAAAAGATGTTCTAATTTTTCACAATATATATCTTTGCAAAGCTTCTTTAAAGAGAATTGTCTCTTAATACACCCAGTGAGTAGGGCTGCGAATTTGTAATCGTGATTACAATTACGGATGCCACAATTATGTAATCGTTCAAAGGCACAATTACAAAAAAAAAGAAAGAAAAGAAAAAAGAAAAAGGTCCACTTACATTATTCTGTGTACTTGAGATGAGGGTTTTTTAGTTTTAGTATAACATTATAATACCATGCATATTTTTACCTTTTTCATTGAAAGAAGAGACCAAACCAATGTATATTTGACATTTGAGACTTAATGCTATAGAAAAGCAATAAACGTTTTTCGGGAAGAGTGTTATTTTGATATAACAATATGGCATGCGGTCGCTTCAAACAATGGTATAAAGCATTTCAAAACATAATTCAATGTAAATTGTGATAAATCGTAATTAATAATCGCCAAGGGAATAATCGACAATTATGATTTTTGACATAATCGTGCAGCCCTACCAGTGAGCAAGTCAAACTTGACTGTAGCAAAGCGAAAACTGCATTACATGTTTAGGCGAAGAAGGAAAAAACAGAATAGTAGACTATATGCATCTGACATTGTCAATCAACAACCTAGACTAAATATAATCCACACAGGAACTGGATCAACGTATGATTTAAATGCTTTAATGACGTATGATTTAAATGATTAACAAAACGAGTTTAAGCTTTGTGCATTCAAACTTGTACTGATGTGTATAAACTACAAAATAAACTGAAAGTACATGAGTGTGTTTACAGTGTGACACTCAAGCACAACACGGGCTGCCTTGTTGGTACTGTCATATATACAGCTGCTCATTTAATTCGACGTGAGGTTAATAAGACTGCTTACTTTTAATAATGGCTGTAATGCATTTTAATATATTACTGAAGAGTTTAAAATCGGCCTGATCTCCATCTCTATGCTGCCATTTCATCACGCACACAGAGACCGGAATGCAAACATTTTCACGGCTGATTGTCACGCAGAGCCTCGCGGATGAAGAGTATACGTACCACATGTGTTGTCAGTAAAGCGCTGGCGGCGGGTTCGAGCCGCTCATGACGTGTTTGTCAAACTTTACTGCGATGCTGCGGCTAGCATGCGAGGCTAGCGAGCTACATTCCATCTGCAGCTGCGCAGCGGTGCATTGTGGGATCGCAGCGAGCCCGCTCAGTCAGTGGCAGGTCGGGTTTGCTCAATATATTTAAAGCAATGTAATACACATGTAGCTAATAATAAAGGTTTATATAAAAATATAAATGTATTTATTTATAATAATATATACCAATATTTCTCTCGCCCTGTCTATAACTGTTAACTCTTCTGTACTCGACTGAGAATTTGTACTAAACAAGCACTAAAAAAACCTTCCTGAAATTGCAACTGTACAGACATAAAATGTATTCCTCTATTTCATTTGTAACATCTGTTAAAATTCATATTCACTTTATTTTAGGCCTATACACACCGCATTTTATAGCATAATTATCTCTGTTCGTATTGTAAATTTGTTTTAATGACTTCATATAAGATCAGTTTGGATGATTTGTAGTGGTTTTTGACAAAACAGTGACACTGAAGGTGTCTGACTTGAAGGTTAAAAAAGCCGGGGTCCTTCGACTGAAAAAAAGTAGAGAACCACTGTCCTTATCAACTTGAAGAGGTTATTAAAAATGTTAATTTGTGGTATTGACTCAATTTGATTACAAGACACTTAGGATAAAGACAGATAGTGTTCACTTGTTTGGCTTGTGTAAAACAGATGCCAAACCGTCTTGCAAATTCAAACAAAACTAAACATCTGACAATGTTACTTGTCTTCAGACAAGTTGTTCATATCTAGGCTATAACACACCACTAGATGGAAGTATTACAGCCCAGAAACAAATGGGAGAAGGATATTCCTCCTGAGAAAATGGCTGAGGCAGCATGATTACTGCAATTTTGTCAGTTAAAAAAAAAACATCTTCAGCAGTACACTCTGCTGACATCTTAAGCTAAAGGTAATGTTTTTAAAAAAATATATATTTGTTACAATACTTTCTCCCATCTCAATTTAGTGCACAGAGACAACTAACATTCATAGGCCGACAGACAACTTTGTATGTTTAGTTGTATGTTTAATCATATTTGGTTAAATAATAATTCCCTGATTTACATAGGCATCATCATATAAAGAGTACTTTAATTACCACTCAAACTCATTTCATATAGACTGAAATGTGATCAAAAGTAGCTACACGTAAAAACCCAAATTATCTCTCCTGAACTCTCAGACTATTATAAAGATGCATACCAGTTACATTTTAAATTTAAAGGGAACAAATGACAAGACCGCAAAATTATGACACTCACAACATATGAAAACACAATCCAAATGATAATGGTATTTTTTTATTTTATTATTATTACTACCATTAGTGTTACACATCAATTATTTTAACAGTATATACAAAAAGGTTATCTCTGCCCCACTATAAACCAAAAAATTAACCGAATGACCAGTTACACATGCAGCTCTAAAATGGGGAAATTATTATATCCTGCCTTTCCTGTGACCTCCGTATTCCTTCAGCCAGATTTATATCAAAACACTGACCCACCCATTCATCATAACAGATGACAAATATGGCATTCATAGTGGACAAAGAAAATATGCAGAGTAAAGTTTTGAATAAGGGATAAACAGCATATTAATATTTCTCAGATGAAATGAACCATATAAAAAGGGAGGTGGTCAGTGGTTATAAACAGTTTATTTTTATGGCTGAATGTGCAGAGTGACAGACCAGCATATTATGAATTTATGCGACTTTGTTTGCTGTATGGGCGTTAGGGTAAATTTAGTTTGCATGTGAATAAGACCAATTTTTCTTTTCATAGGAAATCTGACTCTTGGTGTCCTCCACGCCAGGTGATAAAGATCATTTTGCATGTTCCACAGAAACTGGACACGTTCCAGATGTGGGAGAAAACCATTATGGGGAGGGGTGTGGGGTATGATAAAAATGGAACTGCTGGATTCGCTGAGAATTGTTTTCCTCCCAAAACCCACCCTCGTATTTTGCCTTGACATTTTTAATCTGTGCTTTTCTGTTTTATGATGAACTAAAGTAGTAAAAAGATACATGGAAAGTATAAAAAGGAATGATTTTAGCAAATATATTGACATCAAAAAGCATAAACATAGTCAAAAAAGGAAAAAAAATTATAAAGAAATCATTCCATAGATTAAGATGAATCAATCTTAATTAAGTTGTTCTTCTGTTTCGGTCTGAAGTGTTAAGCCATTAATTGCATGTAACCTTCACAAACTCTTTTGTAGGTCAAAATAGTGCAGTCACAAAATAACCAGATCTAAAATCTGGCTGGTGAACATGGAAATAAATAAAACAGCACCCCATTCATTCATTATTTGGACTGAAACTGAAACTAGTGTATGTCAATATTATTCAATACCTTTTTACACCAGGACATCTGGTGCAAGAGGCTGACAAAAGTTTAGGATTGAGAGGAAGACTTTAGTCCCCAAGGTCAGTCTCTAGGAGTGTGTGCTTCTCTGGATTGACATCTCCAAGGCCTCCTGGTGTTCTGGTTGTCATGGCTGGAACCCTCACATCTTACTGAAGCACTCTTTAGCGTTGTTCCACACTTGAATTCCCTTAAAACAAAACATGCTTGTGTTTTAATGCAACTACGCTACTTCTCCCTAATAAATAGTCTGATCAGTATAGAGACAGGGGTTTTGCTTGTTTCGCAATAACAAAATCATATTTTATTTTGTTGGCATGGACCATACTTACCTTTTTGCACATGCTGATCTGCATGATGGCATAGCTGATGAGAGCCTCTCTGAGATCATGGTCTTTCTGCTCTTTGAACCTTTCAATGTCCACCCATGCACTTTTCACATGCTCGCTACAAAAAAAGACAAAGCTGTTTTGAAACATTCTGGCCATGAAATGGAATGAAGCTTGACATGAGTTGCTATATCCTCAAATCAACATATTTTTAAGATTGACTCAGTTGTATAATTAGCCTGGTTTTGGGTTCACCTCACTCTGATCGGAAAAGTTTCACAGAGGCTGCAAAAATATGAGCATTTGGAGCATATCTGTGTATTTCATATTTTTTGTGCTGCCACATAAAATGAGAAGCTGTTCATAATGCAGCTCATAAATCCCCAATTTAAATAATATTTTCTGACAACATTTACTGCTTTTCGTCATCAAAAGAATGTCGTGGCCTAAGGGTTAGAGGGTCAGACTGGTAACACGAAGGTTACGGGTTCAATACCGGCAGGAAATGACTGTGGTGCCCTTGAGCAAGACACCTAAACCCCAAATGATCCCCGGGCACCACAGCACAAATGCCTGCCCACTGCTCCGGGTGTGTGTGTCCACAGTTTGCAGTGTGTGTGTGTGTTCACTACTCACGGCTCATATGTGTCTGGATGGGTTAAACGCAGAGGACAAATTCTGAGTATGGGTTACCATACTTAGCCTTCATATGTCCCTTTTTTTTAAATGTATATAAAGTGAACTACATTCAATCACAATTAAAAACTATGATTAGTATCAATTCGCTCACAAGATCTGAAGACAGCAACAGAAAATACTGAATCTGTGTTGTTCCATGATCAGAGTGTTTAATTCAGTAATGTGGTAATAGAGCACTGCTTACTCGCATTCTACATTTCTTTCTTTGACCAGTTCCTCTCCTTCTTCAATCTGTGTCTCCAGCATTTTCAGCTTGGCCTCTCTCTGCTCTGGGGTCTCTTGTCCAAACAGTTTACTGGTCATCCCCTTCAGAGAGAAGGTCCTTACAGTCTACACAGGAAAAGAAAAGTCAATGACACCCATTGGCCGGAGTAAGCCATGCTCTTCCTGCCATGTTTATTTGCAGAAAGCTGAAATATGGACATTTTTTCCTCCCATTTTTTTTGGCCCAAGTGGGCCTAGTAATTAGCCATATCAGCCAATCGGGTCAGAATGTGTCGTTGGCTTTTTGTGCAGCTCAAATGTTTACATGTTAAATGTGCCAATGAGGTAATTCTCACTGGGCTCTATTCACCCAAACGGCAAGGCGCTCAATTTTAATTGCATAAAACTGTTAAAAACACTCACTAATAGTCAAACCCCAACAATTCTTAAGCAGGGGTGGCCTACAGGCCCTTTTTACTGCAAAGGACCTGTAGGCCAAAAGTAAATGCTGCATTATATACAACTACTTTATATGTAAAAACTTTTATCCTATACTAAACATTAAGACTTGCTGGAAAGTCCCTCATTCCAGAAGCAAGAAGGGTGATGTGGAGTTCTGTCTCTGTGATTGAATGGACACTGACCCCAGTGGCGAGCTCCTCCCGCTGCTGTTTCTTAGAGGTCAGATCCTGGACGGCCATCTCCAGTTCATACTGTGTCAGTTCATGCTTCCTACACACTGCCCTGTGTGAACACACATTAACCACAAAATATACAAAATCAACCATAAAAGCAGATCATCTCCTTGTTCCTTATGGAAATTGTTGAACTGAAAGCCTAGGTGACCTGCAGCGTGATCGCTTTCAGAAAAACCAGGCACTGATGGGGGTTTGTGTAAACAGTGTACGAAAAGTTGCATGTGTGTAACTTTATCAGCCAGTGGAGGCTATCAGCTCCCAAGAGTTTAGGGAAGGGTGCAGTGTGAACAAAATGTACATTTCTAATCAACCTCTCTGTTACAACAGCTTGTGTTTAGTATACTTCAGTTCACGTTTAAAGGGGTCCTATTATGCTTTTTTACATTTTCAGCTTTCCTTTGTGTAATGTTGCTTTCTGAGCATGAAAAAGATCTGCAAAGTTACAAAGCCTAAAGTCCACTCCAAAGTGAGTTATTCTCTTTATCAGTAAGCACTGTTTCTGAACTGTTTGAAACTCCTTGATTGTAGTCTTGAGTTTTCTTCCAGGAATGTTCAAGTCACAATATCCCTAATTTAAATAATTCCTGCCCAAGGCATACACAATAAAAAGGGGTGAGGCCTGATTGAGTTGCGTTATGGTATTATGTATGTATTATTATGGTAAGGGCTGTGATATTTCCAAAACATGCCGGAAGCGATTGACCACAACACACTGTTCCAGTCAACCAAATCAGAGAATATTGCGCTTTTTGGAAGGAGGGGCTTCAAAAAGATGGGAGTTAAACCGAGTGTTACTGAAAGACTGGGAAAAGAGGTGCTGCAACAATGTAAAATATGTGGCAATTTTCTTTTTGAACATTTAAATATATAAAACCTATATTATAGTAGACCCCCAAAACAAAATCAAGACTTTGAAAAAGGGCATAATAGGTCCTCTTTAAAGAAGTTGGCAATAAACTATTACAATTCTCATTTTGGGTGAACTCTCTCATTAACATAAGGACATTTAGACAATGCAAAATTAATACTGTACCTTAATGCATCTGCGTAGAAAAGGTACTCCTTCAGTTGGTCAGCATAATGCTCCTCTTCCTCTAGAATATCATCTACAGAAGCAGCATACCTGTGACATACAAAAATGTCCAATAAAATACAGTGCATCCGGGAAGTATTCACAGCACTTCGCTTTTTCCACATTTTGTTATGTTACAGCCTTATTCCAAAATGGATTAAATTCACAATAACAAAATTTTCCTCAAAATTCTACAAACAATACCCCATAATGACAATGTGAAATAAGTTTGTTTGAAATCTTTGCAAATGTATTAAAAAGAAAAAAAAAAGAAAAAAGAAATCACATGTACACAAGTATTCACAGCCTTTGCTCAATACTTTGTTGAAGCACCTTTGGCACCAATTACAGCCTCAAATCTTTTTGAGTATGATGCTACAAGTTGGCACACCTATTTTTGGGCAGTTTCCCCCATTCTTCTTTGCAGGACCTCTCAAGCTCCATTAGGTTGGATGGGGAGCGTCGGCGCACAGCCATTTTCAGATCTCTCCAGAGATGTTCAATTGGGTTCAAGTCTGGGCTCTGGCTGGGCCACTCAAGGACATTCACAGAGTTGTCCCATAGCCACTTCTTTGTTATATTGGCTGTGTGCTTAGGGTCGTTGTCCGGTTGGAAGATGAACCTACGCCGCAGTCTGGAGTCCAGAGCACTCTGGAGCAGGTTTTCATCAAGGATGTCTCTGTACATTGCTGCATTCATCTTTCCCTTGATCCTGACTAGTCTCCCAGTTCCTGCCGCTGAAAAACATCCCCACAGCATGATGCTGCCACTACCATGCTTCACTGTAGGGATGGTATTGACCAGGTGATGAAAGGGCCTGGTTTCATTCAGACATGATGCTTGCCATTCAGGCCAAAGAGTTCAATCCTTGTTTCATCAGACCAGAGAATTTTTATTTCTCATGGTCTGAGAGTCCTTCAGGTGCCTTTTGGCAAACTCCAGGAGGGCTGTCATGTGCCTTTTACTGAGGAGTGGCTTCCGTCTGGCCACTCTACCATACAGGCCTGATTGGTGGAGTGCTGCAGAGATGGTTGTTCTTCCGGAAGGTTCTCCTCTCTCCACAGAGAAACGCTGGAGCTCTTTCAGAGTGACCATCGGGTTCTTGGTCACCTCTCTGACTAAGGCCCTTCTCCCCCGATCGTTCAATTTGGAAGGGTGGCCAGCTCTAGGAAGAGTCCTGGTGGTTCCAAACTTATTCCATTTACAGATGATGGAGGCCACTGTGCTCATTGTGACCTTCAATGTTGCAGACATGTTTCTGTACCCTTCCCCAGATCTGTGCCTCGATACAATTCTGTCTCGGAAGTCTACAGACAATTCCTTGGACTTAATGGCTTAGTTTGTGCTCTGACATGCACTGTTAACTGTGGATGTAACACTGCAATTAAATGTTTGAGTCAAGAACCATCTGTATTATAATATTAGTTGTTTTGAGTGTTTTGTTTTTAACTCAGTATTATGAAGTGTTTTTGCACTGATGCCAGGTTTGATTTTTTGTTATAAATAATCTTATATTTTAGTTTATTTCCATTAATTCCAACTAAAAAGATAAAATAAATCAAACAAGATTATGTACTTTTGATTTAGAGTAACTGAATTACCCCAAATAGGCATCACGGAGTTATTTAATAAACCACTTTCTGTTGAGTTTCAAGAAAATATTTTTATATATACTGTGACCATGATATAATATTTTGGTCACACCCCCCACAACCTAAAGCACAAACTAACATTTTGGTAAAACTACATGTATTATCCTCGCTAAATAAGACGAAGAGCCTGTGGAACTAATGCCAAATCCGCAGCAGAGACAGTTTGGGGTATTTTGAGGAATTTTTGGGAATAGGTGAGCAACATGACCCATAAAACAGTCTGACAGCTGCCAAATGTTGGCTGATGATGGACAGAGTCTTTCAGTCCTGAGAAAGACAAGCAGCACATTGGGCTCTGACCTTTGACCTTTCTGCCAAGAACAGCAATCTGGAATCCATCAGAACACACAGCAATACAAAACCAGCATGGAAACGAAAGGGACTGGTTAAAGACTCACTAAGGACATTACTGCGAAAGAGTCCCTTTTACAACATCATCATCATAACATTGAAAAAAAAAAAAAAATACCGCTAAATGTTTTGGCCATGGCTCCTGGAGATTCACAGCGTGGTCTGCCAGCAAAATCATAACCCGAGCCTCCCAAGGGCTCATCTTACTGGCTACTTGTTATGGGGGGGTCGTGAATGGAAATATGAGAGGATTCAAATCAATCTGGCAAATGTGTTTTACAGCTCAGTACCAGAAGCACACACATGTAGAATCACAGGAAAGTCCTGGTGTGTATCATACAGCACCTTCATATTTCAGGTCCCTCAATGAGCTCTTGGAGGGTAACGGGATCGTCCCAGGTAGGACAAATACAATCAAAACCAGCTGCAATAAAATCTTGCACTAATCCTATAAAGGTACATGAGAATGGCTCATAAAGCAGCCTTCGTCTGTGTTGTGTGCACTGTGAACTCACGCGTCCATGTGATGGCCGGCGCTCTGCAGCCCATCTCCCATCTCTTTCTCAATGGCACTCCACTCGCTGTCCAAAACAAACAAAGACTCACATTGAACCACTGCAGCTGACCGCAGCTACACAATCAAAACCCAAAAGATTTAGCCCAAAAATGCTTCTCACAAAAACAGTTCACAGAGCACATTATAAAACATGCCTGGCTCTTTCAAAATGAGGGTACATTATTGTGATTGTAACATTATGATATAAAACCTGGTCTATTCATCACACAAAATGATTGTATAGAGAAGACATGAAGTATAGTGCACATCATATATTAAATACTTTTATGATGTCATTTTTTTTGTCCTTTTGGACCTTGACAGCCTCGGATCGTTATGTGCAGACTACATTTACATGCACATAAAATTGAGTAATTACAGAATTGGGTCATATTAAGGAAAATTATTAAGTTAAATTATTATTGCCAAATTTACAAATGTACACCACCGTTCAAAAGTTTTGTAAGTTTTTTTATGTTTGGAATGGAGACTCTTATTCTCACCAAGGCTACATTTACTTGAGCAAGATACAGTAATAATAGTAATATTCTGATTACTGTTGGAAAAAAAAGTTTTTATATTTTTTTAAATGTAATTTATTCCTATGACGGCAAAGCTGAAATTTCAGCATCCATTACTCTAGTCTTCAGTGTCACATATTCCTTCAGAAATCATTCTAATTTGCTGATTTGCTTCTCAAGAAACATTTCTTATTATTTATCAATGTTGAACAGTTGCTGCTTAATATTTTTGTGGAAACAGCTATATATATTTTTTTAGGATTCTTTGATGAATAGAAATTTAAAAAGAACAGCACTTATTTGAAATAGAATGTTTTGTAAAAACTTAAAAGCTTTTACTTTCACCTTTGATCAAGTCAATCCTTGCTTAAAAAAGGTAGTGTACATAGGATTGTTTCAATAGCTGTCAGGAACCTAAACCATCTTTTTCAGATAATGACATGCAAGTAAACATGGTCATTACATGGAAAAAAGGAGTGTTCTGCAGAAGATCTCTGCAGAAAAAATTTAAGCAATATGGGTTTTGAGATGACATAAGTAAAGAATTCATACTATTTCCTTTAAAAGAAAACATTACCTAAAGACTCTTCCATAATTTCCATGCACTTTGTAGACTCCATACAGGCGATCAGCTGCTCTCTAAAATAAAAATAAAAATGTTGGACAATTTTTGTTAGTAAATGAATAGCCTAATTAGAGAAAAATTATAATAAAAAAAAATAAAAAAACAAACAGTAAGTTCTTTAGATTTACTATATGATTCTAATGCAACCAAATATTAAATTAAGATTTATACTTTAGAAAAAAATTAAACAGGTTGCCTAAAATAGTTTTTCTTTAGTAAAAAAGGGTGGTTGCTCAAAAGCACTAAAAGAGTTGGTAATGAAATCATTTAGAATAGCTTTCCTTACCATTCTCATCCCTAAAAAAATGTATATATACTTTTGTTGGACTGAAAGGACTTTTTCTAATAGATTGAGCTGCATATTCGGCTGTGTTGACTTTGTTTACACTCACCGCCCGAACTCTCAGCAGCTGCGAAATAACAGACTGCAGCTCATCACCATAGTGTTTCATTTCTGCAAACCTCCTGTGAAACACACACACACACACACAAGTTTCAGCGTTAACAAACAGCACAGTCATATCTTTATGCATTTCATGACACTGCGTAACACGGTTTGCAAAAATGACTTACTTGTCTGGGTTCTTTACTCTGAATGTGGCATTTAAAGCCTTTAATCTTGAATCGGCCTGTAAGAAAGACACAGGCCAAATGTTGACAGACAGATTCATGTTTGGGTTTTGTTTGTTCAGATGGTGTAAAGCAGGATTACAGACACTCCTTACAACAATCTTTTTAAACGACTGAGATCAGATAAACACTGCAATATAGCAATAATATACACTAACATAAAATACTGCTGCTCTTTCGTGTTTGATCCAGAACGGTCCTACAGACTTCCTGCGCCTGTTTACATAAACTACAGCATACTGATAACAGATTCCTCACCGCAGTAGCAATTCAGTCACTTCACACAATTTTTATTTGAAATCAACACATATTTAGTCAGCTTCATATCACCATATGAATATTGACCTATGATGAGAAGTGATATTTAAACAACAGAGTAGTGTCTAGAAGTTTAAAGAGAGAAAGAACCCAATGAACTGGAAAGTGCTGATATACCTTCGCCTGAAATCCTGTCTCAAACACGGTTTCCTTCCAACCATTTTCCTGTGGGGCAGAGAAAGGATGCAATTTCTGACACTGACAGAGGACATTATCAGCATGAAATGCCAGTTGAAACATTTTTTTTTTTTCAAACAACAGCAAAAGTGGCATACGGAAACTAGGGCTGTCAATTTAACAAAGTTATGTAATTAGTTCAATTATTAAAACATTGCTGTGGATGGTAGGACAGGGGTAAGCTTACATTACGGTTCAAAAGTTTGGGGTCAGTAAGAAATTAATACTTTTAATTAGAAAGTACAAATTAAAATGATCAAAAGATCCAGTAAAGACTTTTATATTGTTACAAAAATATTCTATTTCAAATAAATGCTGTTCTTTTAAACTTTCTATTCATCAAAGAATCCTGAAGAAAATGTATCACGTGATAACTAATGTTTCTTTAGCAGCAAATCAGCATATTAGAATGATTTCTGAAGGATCATGTGATTCTGAAGGATCATGTGATACTGAAGGCTGGCATAATGATGCTGAAAATTCAGCGTTGCATCACAGGAATAAATTACATTTTAAAATATTTTAAAACAGAAAACAGTTATTTTAAATTGTAATAATACTTCACAATACATATTTTTGCTCAAATAAAGAGCGGTAGTGTATGTTCAATAATATAAAAAATATATAATATACTTTTAAATTCACTTCTTATACTCTCAATACTTAATTTGATTGCCATGAAAATTGAGTCTTTTTCATAAAACATTTTTCATTGGTATTGTATATGTGGCTACCATGTAATTAATTCATTTCTATTTCTACTAGGCTGTCAATTTTAACTTTTTATTTTAAAACAATTGACAGCCTAGCAGAAATAGAAATGAATTAATTACAAATTTACAAAAACATTTAATTACGAATTAGTGAGAGCTCGCTACCTCGGTGAGGAATGAATAGAAGATCTTGTCACTGGACAAGACTGGGTGCGAGGCCACTCGAAGCAGGAAGTTCTCTAGTCCAACCCTACGCCTCTCCACGAAGTCAGGGTCCATGTTGTCTGCTGACAGCTTGTGCCAAACAAATTCAGCCTATTGTACAAAGCATGAAGTTACAGTATATGAAGGCAAATTGTATTTACAAGCAGCAGTAACCAAAGCATCTTGTTTGCATACCCGTTTTTCAGGCAACGGTGGAACCACCACAAATGGATAGGTAACTAACAAATAGTTTCGAAGGAGCTCAAACTCGCTGTAACGCCTCCAGAGAGAATCTGGGACAGGATTGGTTCCTTCTGATGCAGCATCCACAGGCCTAAAAACACAGAATAAAGATTGTCAGAAGTGGAATGAAACACTTTTAAATAGCCTTTCAATAAAAAAATAGGGTTAGGTTTGGTATAAACCTTGATATATACATCTCTTCAAAAATATTAAAAACACTTATGTCATGAAATGTGGGGTTGGTTAACAGCTTAAGATAATATCTAAATAAAATTAATGAAATAAACACAGTGGAGATCTATGAGGTTTCAAGCTGTGGTTCTAGTTTATGAAAGCAGTCATTTTAAGGGCCTTTTCAAACACATGCCAAAGGTTTAACAGTGCTGTGTAATCTTGCTGAATTCCCAGTGCATGAAGACATGAGTGCTGCTAATTTAGGAGCAGAAATCCACTAAATCACACTGCCATGTAGGAGCATGTATATGAACTCTCCTGCGTTATTTAAACATCTCTGCAGTGTCAGTACTCGTATTGTGCAATAATTAGGCATGCTACAACTTTTTGAATTTTCCATTTGTTCCTTTTTATTGGACGATATATAAACTCAAAAAGGTGGCCAATATGTCAAAATCTCCAGTAAAATTCTATTTTTTAAAGAAATTAATACTTCTATTCAGCAAGGATGCATTAAATTGATCAAGTAACAGTAAAGACATACAGTGGGGCAAAAAAGTATTTAGTCAGCCACCAATTGTGCAAGTTCTCCCACTTAAAAAGATGAGAGAGGCCTGTAATTTTCATCATAGGTACACTTCAACTATGAGAGACAGAATGAGAAAATATCCAGAAAATCACATTGTCTGATTTTTTAAGAATTTATTTGCAAATTATGGTGGAAAATAAGTATTTGGTCACCTACAAAAAAAGCAAGATTTCTGGCTCTCACAGACCTGTAACAACTTCTTTAAGAGGCTCCTCTGTCCTCCACTCGTTACCTGTATTAATGGCACCTGTTTGAACTCGTTATCAGTATAAAAGACACCTGTCCACAACCTCAAACAATCAGACTCCAAACTCCACTACGGCCAAGACCAAAGAGCTGTCAAAGGACACCAGAAACAAAATTGTAGACCTGCACCAGGCTGGGAAGACTGAATCTGCAATAGGTAAGCAGCTTGGTGTGAAGAAATCAACTGTGGGAGCAATTATTAGAAAATGGAAGACATACAAGACCACTGATAATCTCCCTCGATCTGGGGCTCCACGCAAGATCTCACCCCGTGGGGTCAAAATGATCACAAGAACAGTGAGCAAAAATCCCAGAACCACACGGGGGGACCTAGTGAATGACCTGCAGAGAGCTGGGACCAAAGTAACAAAGGCTACCATCAGTAACACACTACGCCGCCAGGGACTCAAATCCTGCAGTGCCAGACGTGTCCCCCTGCTTAAGCCAGTATATGTCTGGGCCCGTCTGAAGTTTGCTAGAAAGCATTTGGATGATCCAGAAGAGGATTGGGAGAATGTCATATGGTCAGATGAAACCAAAATGGAACTTTTTGGTAAAAACTCAACTCGTTTTTGGAGGAAAAAGAATGCTGAGTTGCATCCAAAGAACACCAGACCTACTGTGAAGCATGGGGGTGGAAACATCATGCTTTGGGGCTTTTTTTCTGCAAAGGGACCAGGACGACTGATCCGTGTAAAGGAAAGAATGAATGGGGCCATATATTGTGAGGTGAGTAAAAACCTCCTTCCATCAGCAAGGGCATTGAAGATGAAACGTGGCTGGGTCTTTCAGCATGACAATGATCCCAAACACACCGCCCAGGCAACAAAGGAGTGGCTTCGTAAGAAGCATTTCAAGGTCCTGGAGTGGCCTAGCCAGTCTCCAGATCTCAACCCCATAGAAAATCTTTGGAGGGAGTTGAAAATCCGTGTTGCCCAGCAACAGCCCCAAAACATCACTGCTCTAGAGGAGATCTGCATGGAGGAATGGGCCAAACTACCAGCAACGGTGTGTAAAAACCTTGTGGAGACTTACAGAAAACGTTTGACCTCTGTCATTGCCAACAAAGGGCATATAACAAAGTATTGAGATGAACTTTTGTTATTGACCAAATACTTATTTTCCACCATAATTTGCAAATAAATTCTTTAAAAATCAGAAAATGATTTTCTGGATTTTTTTTCTCATTCTGTCTCTCATAGTTCAAGTGTACCTATGATGAAAATTACAGGCCTCTCTCATCTTTTTAAGCAGGAGAACTTGCACAATTGGTGGCTGACTAAATACTTTTTTTGCCCCACTGTACAATGTTAATACAAAATATTTGTATTTCAAATAAATGCTGTTCTTTTGAACTTTATTGATCTATTCTGAAAAACTGTATCAGTTTCCACAATAATATTAAGCAGCACAACTGTTTCAACATTGATAACAGTAAGAAATGATTCTTGAGCACCAAATCAGCATATTAGAATTATTTCTGAAGAATCATGTGACACTAAAGACCGCTTTGCCTTCACAGGAAAATAAATTGATTGTAAAAACATATTAGCTATATTACTGTATTTGATCAAATAAATGCAGCCTTTTGTGAGGATAAGAGACTTCTTTCAAAAACATAATCATACTGACCCAATCTTTTGAATTGCAGTGAACACAAAAGCTCAACTCAAATACACTTATTTTACACATTATTTACCATGTAAACAATTCAATTCCATGATATTTTTTGATCCTTGGAGCCCTGAATAATACAAATGGAAAAATGCAAAAAAACTAAGAGATACAGAGAAATATAAGGGGGGAAACACTAAAGAAAAACGGGTAGACTTTGAAATAAGATCTTAACTTCCCAAGGGCTCCAGGGAAGAAATGAGAGCACATAATGTGCTCCACGCTAATAATCCATGATGAAATCAAAGCGCAAGGAAGGTGCGGATTGGCTGACAGGCATTCTCCACTCAGACTCTACAACTTTCCCCAAGATCAGTGGCACCAAACTGCTCTCTAAAGCCCACTGTTTGCGTGTGCAGTATGCCTTCCACATGGTCCTTACAAAAACGTGCTGCCTTTTATGGAAACAAGCAACAATACAGCACTGTTTAGTTATCTCCATGTATAAAGAATCAATATAGGCAAGAATGTTATGCTAATGCAAGCATCACAATTACTACTGTGTAAGATTAGGGATTTGAACAAACCCTTAACCTTGAGCATGTAACTCATCACGTACTGTCTGTGCTACAGATATGGATGATACCTCAAATTATGCGGCCTGTTGAGCCGAGGTATGCTTTTACATTTCCAAGCAATCAAACTTGTGATTTTCCTTGCGGGACAAAAAAAAAATAGACCCTGAAGGAGGGAATTGAGCCACATCTTTGCAACGACCCAGAACACATAGCAACATGCTGAAAACTGTAGCTCAAACTGTAGAGCATGCTGCTAGAAACATAAAGGCCATGGGATCGATTCCCAAGGGATGCATGAACTGGTAAAAATATTCAAGGCATTGTAAGTCGCTGCCACTGCCAAATGCATAAATTTAAATGTAAAAACTAATCAGAGCACCTTATGGTCAACAGAGCTGTATTTATTTGAGCAAAAATAAACAGTAAAAACAGTACTATTGTGATACATATAAAATGACATATAAAATAACATATAAAAATGTTTTCTGTTTTAATGCAATTTTTCCCTGTGATGGCGAAGCTTGAATTTTCAGCGTCATTACTCCAGTCTTCAGTGTCACATCCTTCAGAAATCATTCTAATATAATGATTTGGTGCTCAAGAAACAGCATGGCAAATCCCTGGCAACGATCCACAACTGCAACATTTTGTATGAACAAGCTCCATTCTCATTTAAAAAAAAAAAAATCTAGTTCTGGATAGTTTTCCACTTTTTAGACGGTACCAAAAAACATGTTTGAAAACGTCTTGGTTGCAGACAGTGATTTTATGAGTTCAACCACTAAGTATTGTTTTCGAATCATGTGATAATATGTTATTGCACTCTGGCCAGCATGTGTGTTTGGCCCTGCTGGAAACACAGACAAAGCACATCTGCCTGAAGCGCTGACTCATCAACCTCTCCAGAATGACATGTCCCACTTTCCAACACAAAGCTTGGCGGGGTGATGGGGTCAGAGTAAGAGGTGAAAGTTACATTTCTGCTGCATATCACTTCCTGTCCAGTGGGATACTTCTGTTTTGTTTTATTTGATGTAGAAAGAACATGTTAAAGTGACAGACCCAGGCACAGGAAGAAGAGGTCTAGTGTAAACATTTAAGTAAAGAGAGGAAATCCGATGGTCTCTACCAGCCTGGCTTCCACAGTTTCTGAGCTGGTTTAGTGTGCAGTGACTCTTTGATGTTTTGCATTTTACCATGCTAGTACAGCGTGAGCATAGTTCAGTCAGAAAGTCAATGTGTAAACCTACCTTATCTACAGCTGGTTATTCATATTCAAAAACCAAATGCATATTAGAATCAAAACTTCTGAACTTCTGCAAATTCAGGCACATTGTTTACATATCTCTAAACTGCATCCAAAACCCTGACTTTATCATATCAAGAAAGGAACACATCAATACTTGTGACATGGTAGTGTTTACATGGCTACTAGCCTCCTTTAAAGAACAAGTATTTAGTTAATACTTGTGTATAGTATTGGCTCAACCACAGAATAAATGGTATTTTTCTGTAACACTTTTATGGAATTAAAAACAGAAACAGTCATTCACTGCCATTATAAAGCTTGGAAGAGCCAGGACATTTTTTTAAATAACTCTGATTGTATTCATCTGAAAGAAGAATGTCATATACATATACCTAGAATGACTTGAGGGTGAGTAAATCATGGGCTAATTTTCATTTTTGGGTGAACTACGCCTTTAATGCATACTTGCAATCAATTGTAAGAAAGGGACAGAGTTTATGTGGATAAAATTATTGGAGAAGTCACAAAAAAGAACTCTATAATTTCACTGGAAGATCAAGTTATGAGATTGAGATTAAAAATAACAAGGGCATTAAATAATAAAATGCAAATAAAACATATGCCTGAATTAATTGTTTACGCTAAGATCTATAACATGAATTTAGAAAATAGATTTAATGATGAGTCGTAGCACTGTGAAAGTGAAGTGATTTACCGTGTCTCTATAAGATACACTGTATAAGTCTCTTGCATGTTGACAGCATTCTTGCCAGTCCTCTTCTCCGCTTCAGCCACACTGATCTCCATCCTCTTCAGAAGATTTGTCCCTTTTTCAACCATCTGTAAAATTTGGTCGAGAAATTCATAGTGTTTAAAGGAGTTCACTTTAAAATGAAAAATTCCCAATTAATTACTCACCCTCAAGCCATCCTAGGTGTATATAACTTCTTTCTGATGAACACAATCGGAGTTACATTAATAAATATTCTGATGCTTCCACACTTTATAATAGCAGTGACGAGGTCCATTGAGTTTGAAGCTCAAAAAAGCACATCCATCCATAATAAACGTACTCCACACAGCAAACTATCTAGCTTCTGCCAGGCCGCCTTCCGTATTCAATTTACGAAAAAAGCGTAACTGGTGAGACGTCGGATGTAACGTAAGGGATTTGAACTGCGAGAGGCATTACACCTAAGTTGAATATGGAAGGCAGTCTGGCGGAAGCTAGATATTTTACTTTATAAAGTTTTAAATATGGATATTTTTCTTACAAAACCCCATCAATTTGCTTCAGATGGCCTTTATTAAACCCCTGGAGCCATGTGGAGTATGATGGATGGATGTGCATTTTTTGAGCTTCAAACTCAGGACCCCATCACTGCCATTATAAAGTTTGGAAGCGTCAGGATATTTATTAATATTCAACTCCGATTGTGTTCATCAGAAAGAAGAAAGTCATATAAACCTAGGATGGCTTGAGGATGAGTAAATCATGGGGTAATTTTCATTTTAAAGTTAACTACTCCTTTAATATGCATATCACACCATTACAGTATCCTTATATTTTCAATGCAAAAAAATGGTTGAGGACCCTTAAGAAAAGCACTGGTATTTTCTAGGAGCAGAATTCTCTCATGTGTTGACATATTTCCTGATTAAACAGGAAGTTTAGACATATCCAAGCACTCATCACTTTTTAAAAAAATCTGTTCAGAAGTATTCACATGTTTGGGTTACCAAACATTTATGTTAAGAACATTGTAGTGATAATTTGAGTACTTTCTTTAGTCTAAAATTAAGTCTTTTAAAATGTCCCATTTAAAAAAAATAAAGATAATGGATACATTTTGTCCCATATTTCAAGCATCAACCCATAAAGAAATTCAAGTATGAAGCAGTAAACAAGATCCAACGCCATGATATAACGCCAATCTACTGACTTGAGCATGAAACAAGGATGCGGACTGACACATCAGATGACTGTGAGATACTGGGTGTTTACAAACTACGTGGCAAAGGCTCTTCATTGACAGCATAAAGTAAAGCAGCTTTCACCTTGTGCGGATTTACATAATTATTATTTACATAATTCATAAACACTGTAATAAAAAAAGTGCAACAACATACATGTATCTCTTGTAATGTTTCCGCAGAACCTGCTGATATGTTTAGCTATATTGATATGGCCATTCATGAGCCAAAGCAAAACACTGCTGTCCCGCACACATCACGCGCTCGCTCACGCAAATTCTACAAAACAGCACACATTATCGGCCACCCCGCATAAAAAAGATTCTGCTACAGGCTTTACCGTGTTCTTTAAGTTGTTTTCCGACTCCGAAGGAGTCAGATCTGTGTTTCCAATCACCGCTATATCCTCGCTTCCTGAATCCGCCATGGTTTGCCCGTTTCGCGCTTGCGCGTTGGCCACTTTCACTGTTTCACTGGGAGTCTGTGCGCGTGCACGCGTGCGTGACATACAGTTACTCATTAAAATGGAATAAATGTTCCATAAAATGTATTCTTTTGTTGAAATTATTAAGATTAATTTAAAAACTGATGAAAGGATGTACGGACAAATGTATACAAAAGCAAAATAAAACTTTATTAAGATTTCAGCGGATTCCACTTTACCTGAGAAAACCATTCTTCTTCGCTAACTGTGTTCAAAAGCAGACGCGGACAGTAGTTAAGTATTTTTTACTCTGGTTAAGTAGGCCTACATTTTTCAAGTATCTGTAGCCTACTTTACCAGAGTGTTTTTCTTTGGAAAACTTTTACTACATTCTAAAGCATAATATTGTAGGCTACTTTTTACTGCACTACGATATTGAATGTCATTTAATACTTAATTACACAAAAAATCTAGTACTTTCTTACTTTTACTCAAGTAAAAGTAGTTTTACTTGAGTACAAGAAAGTAGCCTACTAGATTTGTAATGTAATTAATATTAAATGATATTCAATATGAAACGTATAGTGCAGTAGTACTACAATATTATGCTTTAGAATGTAGTGAAGTAAACGTTTTCCAAAGAAAAACACTCTGATAAAGTACATATACTCGAGTAAAGTAAAAATACTTCACTACTTTCCACCTCTGTTCAAAAGTCTGTCATTTTCACATTAAAATTATATTTGAACATATTTACATTTAGCTGTAGCGTCACAACAAAAAGGCGGAATGTGTCAGTTTTGTATGACTTAACTTTAGCCTGCAGCACGTTTACATTAGACCTAATATTATTATTATAAGAAAGCAAGAAAGAAACTTAACACAACTTTATTAAAACATTAACTTTTTTCAGATTCCAGATTTCTTATCTGACCATAGACCTAGGCCTAGTCCGTTAACAAAAATCACCTATATTAATACAATAAAATACATACATACACATTTATACTTCATTTACTTATATGTACACACCTCTTTAACATTTTAAAACCAACATATCATTTTCCAAAACCTCACACAAAACTCCTCCCACAGACCATATTTCAAAAAAACATCATTAATCGATTCAAAATATGTGTATTCAGTTTCAATTCTTGCAGTCACCATTTCTTTAAAAGCATTATATGCATCTACTGTACCTTTACCCAATAACTTAAATTTTCGAGTCATAGCCATAGCCTACCAACAAAAAATTTGATATGCATATTTTTCTTCTCTTATGACATTTCTATTTGGGACCACTAATAAAATACTGATTAGAAAAATCTTCACTTAAACCTTCAACATAATTCTTAAAAACAACAAAAAGACTACCTAACCTTACACAACAAATAAACAAATGGTAAAAAAAGAAAGAAAGAACTTAAATTGCTGATAGATTGCAGTAAGATTTGTGCTTTTCACTACAAGCTGGACTATAGTTCATTGTTCCCTCTGTATATTGTGAATCGTGCATTGATAAATGTGAGTTCCTGGGCGGATCCGCTCTCACTCACATCTGGATTAAAAACATCTGGATCCGCCTACACGGAACTCAGTCACACACACACACACACAATCCTGAACTCTCTTACAGATGAGCTTATCTGCGTCTTTGACACGAGCAGATAAAGAAAATAACGGAATCGCTTCGACAGTTTGGGATCTTCGGATTGTGAGATATTATGGGTCGCGGAGGCTGCAGTTTGTGGGCTCAAACATCTGTTCTTCTGTGTTTCTGTCGTGAGTAGATCTTCACTTCTCTCGATCTGCTTTCATTGTCTGGAGGCTCCACGCATCAGAGCTTTGTCTTTGAGTTTGTGTGCAAAACGTCTTTTGACACTGACGAGAATATCCAATATTTAACACTACAGAAACAAAATCACACAACTATAAATAGATAGCCTATGGATTGCCATAAACTGGTTTAAATATCTTGGTTAAAAGTTGATTTACTCAGAAAAAATACACAATGCTTGAGGTGACAATTAATTCCATGAAAAGCAGTTATTTTGGTTTTCTGAGATACTGCAAATGCAGTAAATCATTGCATATTAAAGTTCAAGTTGATTTAGCCTACTTGAATAATAGGCTACAGTTTTATAGTTTGATTGAATTGTTGAAGCATCATCCATAGTGGTTTTGCCTCCTGATTGCCACACATTTCTTATAAAGGTTTGATACATTAGTGCTATAAAGAAATCAATGAATATATGTAGATTTTTAAGCAAGATTTTTTTTTTATTGAATTAATTAGAATCTAATAATTGTATAATCAATCTAGTATTCTGGAATACATATTAATATTAAAAATGAATACCTTGTTATGATCCTTAATCAAATTAAAACATTAAATTTAACCATATCTATATTGTAAATAAAAAAAAAGCTAGAACGTATGCCCCTGAGGTGACGAAGAGGTCCAAAATATATAACTACATGTCCGTTATATTTCCTGTTTTTTTTTTTTTTTAAAGAAAAATTTCCATCTAAGAGTCACAGTACAGTATAAAAAGCAGTTTGACATCAATGAAAGTCTTTTTTCAGTAAGATGGAAAAGTAGCCTATACTATACTAAGCCTATACTAAGAGATCTGCATACATGATTGTGTAGTGAAACTGTACGCCCAAAAATGCTCTTAATTAAAAACATAATCTCTACATTGGGCATAAAAGATACATGCACTGTGACCGCATGAAAACAACACAATGCTAGAAAAGTTCCAACAGGGAAACCAAATCTTGAGAATCCAAATGATCTTAGGGGCCTCCTTAAACGGTTTGGGTGTGTAGAGAAGTAGCTCCACTTACAACAATTATGAAATATTACCATGTGGGGGGAGAGAAGAAAACTATCACTTCTCGTTCTCACTTATCATATCCCATCTGTTGACTGAAACGACTGAACAAATCTGGGAAATATGGAAAGGCCGCTAGTGTCAGTGTGTGCAAATGTGACCTCACAGAGAGACTGTACATAAAAATACAAAGACATCCATCTAGATCCCTTGAAGCTTCTCTGCTTTGTCATCACGATTGCCCACAATGGCAATACTGTAATGACTTAAACAGAGGGTGCAATGCTGACAGGGCCTAACCCAACCCCAGTGACCTCTCAGTGGACACAGACTTTCTTTTTCTCCTTTGTTTTCCTTGAGTCCAAGAAGTTGTTCTTTAGTGGGCATGGGTTTGCATGGTACACGTGGAGGAGAGGCATCTTGTTTTGAATGATGATAAATGGTTGATTCTTATTACTTGGCATGAGATAACAGAACACTTCACTGACAATGCTGAGAGATTACGTCTCTTATCAGTGAGTAATGGGGACAGACCCTTCACCCTCCTTAACACTGAAACAGCACTCATGGAGTGTGTGTGGGAGCCACAGTCAACATTAAAACAGCAACTTCTGAAGACATCTGTTTGTCATGAATGCGACAGTTATGCCAGTGCTGCTTTCACTGTACTGTTATTCATTTAATATCAGGAAATGCTTTCAGGGATCAAGCTGAGTTTAAAAGGAATTGGAAAAACTTGGAAATCTGCCACCCAGTGGGATAGTTTGATTACTGCATACTGGGGCCCCTGAAAATGCTTTATCGCATGCAAAGGTATAGGGGAGGGATATGTTCATTTTAAACAGCAGATCTACTGTTTTATTATTTAAAACATATTTTTGTGAAATAAATATATATCTATATAAGTATATAATATATTATAATTTCTGAAATGATCTCTTCATCACGGCACCTGTTAGTGGGTGGGATATATTAGGCAGCAAGTGAACATTTTGTCCTCAAAGTTAATGTGTTAGAAGCAGGAAAAATGGGCAAGTGTAAGGATTTGAGCGAGTTTGATAGGGGCCAAATTGTGATGGCTAGACGACTGGGTCAGAGCATCTCCAAAACTGCAGCTCTTGTGGGGTGTTCCCGGTCTGCAGTATCTATCAAAAGGGGTCAAAGGAAGGAACAGTGGTGAACCAGCGACAGGGTCATGGGCGGCCAAGGCTCAGTGATGCATGTGGGGAGCAAAGGCTAGTCCGTGTGGTCCGATCAAACAGACGAGCTACTGTAGCTCAAATTGCTCAAGAATTTAATGCTGATTCTGATAGAAAGGTGTCAGAATACACAGTGTATCACAGTTTGTTGTGTATGGGGCTGCATAGCCGCAGATCACTCAGGGTGTCCATGCTGACCCCTGTCCACTGCCGAAAGGGCAAACAGTGGGCATGTGAGCATCAGAACTGAGTTTTCTTTTACATCAAGTGGATGGCCGGGTGCGTCGCTTACCTGGGAACACATGGCACAAGGATGCACTATGGGAAGAAGGTGTGATGAGAGAGAGTGAGAGAGAGAGTTTACTTGACTTGAAATATATAGGCTACAGGGTTTTGAAATATCATTTTGCTATTTACCATTTTACTAATACCCGTATAAGTTTATTATAGAAAGCTGCTATACACACACACACACATTATATTAATGTATTGCATATTACGCATATTCATTATCATACTTATGAAATTACAAAAAGGGAACAAGAAGGGAAACTTGCTTGAGTGCAAACTAAATAATTGCAGGCCAGCATCTTTTGTAAGCACGCAGCCATTGGTTTTCCCACAAGCACTGAGGGGTTGAGCTTCAAACTTGGCCAGTATGAGCGCTTCTGGCTTCAATTTATTTCTGGAGCAGTTGCTGCAGAGTTTAATTACTTTAAAGTTTATAGAAGGGGGGCTTTTGTGCTTAGCCTTAAGTTTTTTTCTTCAGTTTTTCTCTTTTTCTCTGTTGTCTCTTTCTCCCTTCATGTCCCTCACTCTTTTATGCAAGAGCTCTCCCTCTCTCTCTCTGTTGTATATTTTGATGGCTGGCATCAGCAGACATCTGGAAGTCTGTGTTAAATATCTCTGCTCTTTCTTTTAATACTGTTTACTGTAAGGTCGCTGCACTCGGCTCCCACCCCTCATCTGCTTTTAATAAACAATTAATATTGTCGTGATGTGGTAGTATCAGGACAGAGGAGACAGTGTGCGTGGGAAGGAATTCAGGCTTATCCCACTTAACCACAGGAACTCCTGACACTCTCATGAATACACATGCTTTCAGTGATGTGTGCACCAAACCAAATACACACACCAGGCCATATACTACATTCATCCAAATCCAATTAGAGATTTATGAACTCCAGATGGGTCACGTAGCTCAAAGATTTGCTCTTAAATGCTGTCTTGATTGCAGCTGTCATTACAGCTTTCATTCTTATAACTTTGCATTGCAACCAGTTTCATCATTGGACAGTTTAACTGCTTTTACTGTAAGCCTTAGTTATTTGTGCTTTTAGGCACAAATTTTTCCTTAAGTGTCCCAAGGCCATCATCTATTTTTTTAAAATGAATTTCTATTGAGTTTTGGCCTAATGTATTTTTAATGTATGGTCATACAATTATTATATTAACTTATTATTATATTAAATATGAAAAAAAAAAAAACGTTAACTGACATATTTCAGCTAGCTGCCAAAGCAACATTTTAAATTTTCATTTACTTTAACTTGACGTCCTAAAATAACTAAAACCGAAATAAAAATGTATAAAAACTATACAAACATATATATATATATATATATATATATATATATATATATATATATATATATACACATATATATACACATATATATATATATATATATATTTATTTAAATATATATATATTTAAAAATCAATAACTATTAAAAATTACGAAAAACCAAAACAAAATTACTAAAACAGAAATAAAAACTTATTCAAAATATTAGCAAAACTATAATAGCATCCCAATGATACATATTACTGTTCTACACACTAAAGGGTCATTAAAATGGATAGTTAACACAGTCAAATTAAAATTCATCATATAAAATGGTGGAAAACACACACACACACATATACATATATATGTTATGTATCCATGTTATTTGTCAACTACCCAAAATTTTCAATTATGAAAGAATTTGAGTTTTTTTTTTATATTGTGTAAACTCTGAAATCTTTTTTGTCTTTCTCTGTTGCAGTGTTGCAGACGCAGAGTTTCACCCTCATAAAGACCAACCTCTGTAAGTGGTGTGACCACTCGAGTCCTGTATGTGAAGACAACGTCTGCATGAGCAACTGCAGTCTGACCTCTTACTGTACTCTGGCTGAAGAAGTGTGTGTTGCAATATGGTAAGTCCACAGCTAAATTTGAAATATGCATATGTGACGTGCATAAAATTGAGTTTGATAGTATGAACCCTGTTCACTATGGCGCAATTTAATTGCTTCAAATTTCAGCATAGCCTCTGCAATACATTATAAGACACCAAGATGTAAGAGATTGGGAATCATCTCCTTAAAGGTATAGTTGAAAATGAAAAATTTGTTATCATTTACTCACCCTCAAGTTGTTCCAAATCTGTATGAGTTTCTTTCTTCTGTTTAATACAAAAGAAGATATTTTGAAGAATGTTGTTAACCAGGCGGTAGCCATTGACTTCCATACAGTAGTAGGAAAAAAATACTATGGAAGTCAATGCTACCGTCAGCTATTATATTTCAAAATAACCGACATTCTTCCAAATATCTTCTTTTGTGTTCAACAGAAGAAACTCATACAGGTTTGGAACAACTTGAGGGTGAGTAAATGATGACAGTTTTCACTTTTGGGTGAACTGTCCCTTTAATAGTTTTTAGTACTTTTAAGGAATAAACATTTTGGAGAAAATCTTGCAAATGATGAGATAACTTCAATAATTTAGTACTAAATACTACAGTTCTATAAAGCAATACAAAAAATGTGGTAACATTATTAATTTTTATACAATACTACTGACATAATGTGCATCTTTAACTACACACTGTAATATGAACAATCAGTAACAGCACGGATTTAAGTCTCACTGTCAAAGTTGTAAGCTGTACATTATGTGTTTGATTCAGTAAAAAGTACCAACCCATTCAAATATTTGGTTCAGGAGTCGGGAATTCACTGGATGTGATGCATGCTTTTGATTACCTGAAATGAACCGAATCATTTGTTCTGTACTGATCGCACTGTCTTTGCACTTCAGTTGCGGTGTTGCTGCAGTCCTATGTTACTGAATAAATTGTGATGGAAACTAGTATTTTACCATATTCTGGATGAAATATGTTCTAAAATGTTTGGTGCTGAAATGGCAGTATATTTTAATATGGTCCCATTGAATAAGGATTTAGCTGTCTTACAGCGCTTGGGATCTGTGGTCTAATATGGGTCGCTTTTCATAAGATTTCCTTTTAAGCCAGTTCCACCCTGCTCAGTCTATGAAGAAGCCAGTCGAGGTGACCTTTGAGTGACTGCAGTAGAGGCAAGCTGTGTGTAAAAAAAGAGGCTCTTCTCTGAGGGGTCAAATAAAGACTCCTCTAATGCAGAATAAACAGCAAACACATTTAGAACTCTCAGGAAAGTTTAGACTCTGGCATAAAGAACAAAGTGCACCTCTGAGCAGGGATTCCCTGGTTAATTATTCTAGATTTCATCAGAGGAACAGGAAATGTCTTTTTGAAGAATTTGCTCCCTTTTTTAACAATTAAAGTGATGTTTCTGTAATTGTTTTTTTTCTCACAGGAAGAAGGACAATGTGAGCATGAGTGTGCGGACGCTGTGTTATAACCCGAAGGATATGCTGGAGAACATAATGCTGGCAAACTACTCCTCCAAAGAGTGTTTGATGACACCTCAGCCCTCTGAAGATGGCCTGCTCTTCATCTGTGGCTGTATCGGAGATCATGAGTGCAACGACAGACTCATCTTCGACAAAGGAGCTAATGGTATGTTATGTAATTTGTGCTTCTAGGCACTAAATTATTTTCCTTGAGTGTCCCAAGGCCATCTTCTATTTTTAAAACTGTATTTATATTGAGTTTTGGACTAATGTATTTTTTAATGTATGGTCATACAGTTATTATATTAACATAATAGTGGTATGTTATGAAACATGGTACATTCAAATGAATATTCCAACACTACTAAAACTTCAGTTTTTCTGTTAAAACATTTTGCTTTGCAATCCAAAACCATGGCTCTATTCCAAAACCCAATGAGATTCCTATGTAGGCTGGATTTTCATTGGTGCATTATTATGATTATGGTGCCTTGTAAGATACCTTTGGTTACTAAGGAAGCATAATATCTTTTTATATATATTTTTTGTAAAAAAATTTTGTAATTAATCGCATCTAACATACATACATACATACATACATACATACATACATCAGGCATAACATTATGAGGTGAAGTAAATAACAATGATTATCTCTTTATCACGGCACCTGTTAGTAGGTGGGATATATTAGGCAGCAAGTGAACAAATTTTCCTCAAAGTTGATGTGTTAGAAGTAAAAAAAAATGGGCAAGCATAAGGATTTGATTAAGTTTGACAAGAACAAATTGTGATGGCTAGACGACTGGGTCAGAGCATCTCCAAAACTGCAGCTTTTGTGGGGTGTTCCCGGTCTGCAGTGGTCAGTATCTATCAAAAGTGCTCCAAGGAAGGAACAGTGGTGAACCGGCGACAGGTTCATGGGCGGCCAAGGCTCATTGATGCATGTGGGGAGCAAAGGCTGGCCCGTGTGGTCCGATCAAACAGACGAGCTACTGTAGCTCAAATTGCTCAAGAAGTTAATGCTGGTTCTGACAGAAAGGTGTCCGAATACACAGTGCATCGCAGTTTGTTGCGTATGGGGCTGCATCAGAACTGGACCACAGAGCAATGGAAAAGGGTGGCCTGGTCTGATGAAGCACATTTTCCTTCACGTGGATGGCCAGGTGTGTGTGCGTCGCTTACCTGGGGAACACATGGCACCAGGATGCACTATGGGAAGAAGGCAAGCCGGCGGAGGCAGTGTGATGCTTTGGGCAATGTTCTGCTGGGAAACCTTTGGTCCTGCCATCCATGTGGATGTTACTTTGACACGTACCACCTACCTAAGAATTGTTGCAGACCATGTACACCCTTTCATGGAAACGGTATTCCCTGGTGGCTGTGGCCTCTTTCAGCAGGATAATGCACCCTGCCACAAAGCAAAAATTATTCAGGAATGGTTTGAGGAGCACAACAAGTTTGAGGTGTTGACTTGGCCTCCAAATTCCCCAGATCTCAATCCAATGGAGCATCTGTGGGATGTGCTAAACAAACAACTCCGATCCATGGAGGCCCCACCACGCAACTTACAGGACTTAAAGGATCTGCTGCTAACATCTTGATGCCAGATACCACAGAACACCTTCAGGGGTCTAGTGCAGTCCATGCCTCGACGAGTCAGGGCTGTTTTGCCAGCAAAAGGGGGACCTAGGATATTAGGAAGGTGGTCATAATGTTATGCCTGAGCGGTGTATATATATATTATATTATATATATATACACACACACAAACACACACACACATAATATATATATATATATATATATATATATATATATATATATTTTTACAAACTATTATGTTAGATGCAATTAATCGCAATTAATCGATTTGACAGCACTAGTATTTTTGTTATGTATTTTTAAACTTAGAACATTATTCATTTCATTATTATTTTAGCAACATGTTAACAGCAAATTCTATTGAAACAATTTACGAGTCAAGCTTCAAACGCAAGTAGCATTTCAGTTAGGATGCTCCCTTAGAAGGCAGCTGCCTATATAGCAAGGCACTTTAATGGGGTTAGAAAAAGAGCCCATGTGTGCTAATGTAATCAATCCTTTTTTCCCCCCAGGATTCTCAAAGCTGAAGTCTAAAGACATCATTCCAGTAGTAGTCATAAGCTTGGTTCCACCACTTCTGGTAGCTGTCATTGCCACCATGGCTTTTTACCTGTATCGCACACGTCAGCCTGGCAAGAAACCCAAAGACTGGGGACCACGACGCACACACTACCAGTCTCTGGATCCAGCCGAGGGCCAAGTAAATGGCAGCAATTACCGTGGCAAGCTGTCATCCCTCAGCGATGACGTCAATTCAGAAATATCATCAACTTGTGCCAATAACCTAAACCACAACACAGAGCAGCTGCCTATCCAGCTGGAGGCGCTGGTGGGTAAGGGGCGCTTCGCAGAGGTGTGGCGGGCACGGCTCAGTCATAATGAGGGTGGGCAGTACGAAACAGTGGCTGTGAAGATCTTCCCGGCGGTGGAGTATTCCTCATGGTGTAACGAAAGAGCCATATTCTCTGACGCCAACTTAAAACATGAGAATGTGGTGCAGTTCCTGACAGCTGAGGAGCGGGGTGGTACTGCTGCTGCCTCCCAGAGGCAATACTGGCTCATCATGGCCTATTATAACATGGGCAACCTTCAGGACTTTCTAGCTGGCCATATCCTTACATGGACCGAGCTGTGTTCACTGGCAGGCTCTATAGCGAGAGGACTGGCACACCTGCACAGTGACACAACGCCCTGCGGCACACCAAAAGTGCCCATTGCCCATAGAGATCTGAAGAGCAGCAACATTGTGTTGAAGAACCACAGTGAGTGTGCGCTCTGTGATTTCGGATTGGCTCTGCGACTCGACCTCTCCCTCACCGTAGATGATTTTGCCAACAGTGGACAGGTAGGAAGGAGGGACAAAATATCAGCTTTGATTAAAAACCTAGTGCGCTGCCATGGTGTCTGCTCCCTACATAGGTAGTTGCATTCTAAGATGACATCCTAAAAGAAATTGTACCTCATAAGGGACTGGTTTTTCTAACACTATATATACATATTTTTTTATGTATATAAAATAGTGCATTTTTTATTATACCCAACTACTATTTATCAATACTTTATGGTACCAAATGTAGTCCACTACCATACCAAAGGCTGGAGTTCGTAAGATTTTTAGTTTTTTTTAAATGTTGTGTTTTTGTCTCTTAAACCATTGTCTCTCACCATTGCTAAAAAAAAACAAAAAAAAACAGTAATATTGTTGAATATTTTCACAAATTAATAAAAAAAAATATATTATTTGTGATGACAAAGCTACATTTTCAGCAGCCATCACTCCAGTCTTCAGTGTCACATGATCTCAGAAATCATTCTAATATGCTGATTTGTTGCTCAAGAAACATTTGTTATTATCAATGTTGAAACCATATATACTTGTGGAAACCATGATACTTTTTTTTCAAAGTTTAGAAGAACAGCATTTATTTGAATAAGCAATCTTTCGTAACATTATAAATGTCTTTATTGTTTATCATTTATCAGTTAAATGCGTCCTACTAAATTAAAGTATCACAGTTATTCCTTAAAAAAATCTGACTGAACCCAAACTTTTGAACAGTAGTGTATATTTATAATCAACATTTCTTTTGCTATACCCACCATCTCTAAACTTTTTTTTAAGAATTATTTTTGCCTTTATTAAGAAAAGTGGGAGAGGGGGACAGGATTGGGAAAGGTCCCCGAGCTAGGACTCAAACTTCGGTCACCCGAAGTGCAACCGCATTACATGTCGGAGCACTGCCCACGAGGCTATTGGCTCCGATCATCTTGGATTTTTTGAGACGATTTAGATGGCTGTACATAGGCAGCCAGCAACTACGTCTGACATAAATGGTGCCTGGGAAACAGATTTCAGTAGTTTTCTTAGAATTTGGTCAAAATGAGGAATGCTAGAAGACCACGTAGTCGCCAAGAACATGCGTATGATGCCTGCGTAGGCAGCATTCTAGTTATTGAGTCACAGTCTTCAAATGTTGCATCCGTGGTGCACACAAAGAAAACATCCATTCCAAACCGAATAATTTTTTCTAAATGTATAATCTGAGTGAGCGGAACTGCAGTGGGCATGATGATCATTTCTTCAAGCTATCCTAAAAGCTCTGTGGTTGATTTGTTAAGGTCACAGATGTAATCACATGAAACCATTGGTAATTAAATTTGGCGAGGTTGTCCAATTTAAATGACATGGTCCATGTCCTGTAGGTGGGGACGGCACGCTATATGGCCCCTGAAGTTCTGGAGTCCAGGGTGAATCTAGAGGACTTGGAGTCCTTCAAACAGATTGATATCTACTCCATGGCCCTGGTGCTGTGGGAAATGGTCTCAAGGTGTGACGTCATAGGAGGCAAGTAAAGCTCTCTATGGATATTTTCTTGAGGTTAAAAGCATACCATACGAATTAAAATATATTTGTTATAATTTCAACAGAGGTAAAGAGTTACGAACCCCCATTTGGCTCCAAGGTGTGTGAGCAACCTTGTGTAGACAGCATGAGAGACCTGGTGTTAAGAGACAGAGGACGACCAGATATTCCAGCAAGCTGGACGACACATCCAGTGAGTACACAATTCCAACTGGATGTTGATAAAACTGATAAAAACATATACATCTAATATATTGTGAAATATACATATAATGCAATATTATTAATTATAAAATACAGTAATTTGAATATATATGTATGATAGATACACAGATTGAAAATACAAAAATATATTTTTATTTTTATTGTGTGTAGAGAGAGTGTGTAGAGTGTGTAGTGAGAGAGAGCAAGAACAAACCACATTAAATTTACAAAACATTGAAATCGTTAATCAGCAGATTTGAATTATATATATACACTCACCTAAAGGATTATTAGGAACACCATACTAATACTGTGTTTGACCCCCTTTCGCCTTCAGAACTGCCTTAATTCTAAGTGGCATTGATTCAACAAGGTGCTGAAAGCATTATTTAGAAATGTTGGCCCATATTGATAGGATAGCATCTTGCAGTTGATGGAGATTTGTGGGATGCACATCCAGGGCACAAAGCTCCCGTTCCACCACATCCCAAAGATGCTCTATTGGGTTGAGATCTGGTGACTGTGGGGGCCATTTTAGTACAGTGAACTCATTGTCATGTTCAAGAAACCAATTTGAAATGATTCGAGCTTTGTGACATGGTGCATTATCCTGCTGGAAGTAGCCATCAGAGGATGGGTACATGGTGGTCATAAAGGGATGGACATGGTCAGAAACAATGCTCAGGTAGGCCGTGGCATTCAAACGATGCCCAATTGGCACTAAGGGGCCTAAAGTGTGCCAAGAAAACATCCCCCACACCATTACACCACCACCACCAGCCTGCACAGTGGTAACAAGGCATGATGGATCCATGTTCTCATTCTGTTTACGCCAAATTCTGACTCTACCATCTGAATGTCTCAACAGAAATCGAGACTCATCAGACCAGGCAACATTTTTCCGGTCTTCAACTGTCCAATTTTGGTGAGCTTGTGCAAATTGTAGCCTCTTTTTCCTATTTGTAGTGGAGATGAGTGGTACCCGGTGGGGTCTTCTGCTGTTGTAGCCCATCCGCCTCAAGGTTGTGCGTGTTGTGCGTGTTGTGGCTTCACAAATGCTTTGCTGCATACCTCGGTTGTAACTAGTGGTTATTTCAGTCAAAGTTGCTCTTCTATCAGCTTGAATCAGTCGGCCCATTCTCCTCTGACCTCTAGCATCAACAAGGCATTTTCGCCCACAGGACTGCCGCATACTGGATGTTTTTCCCTTTTCACACCATTCTTTGTAAACTCTAGAAATTGTTGTGCGTGAAAATCCCAGTAACTGAGCAGATTGTGAAATACTCAGACCGGCCCGTCTGGCACCAACAACCATGCCACGCTCAAAATTGCTTAAAATCACCTTTCTTTCCCATTCTGACATTCAGTTTGGAGTTCAGGAGATTGTCTTGACCAGGACCACACCCCTAAATGCATTGAAGCAACTGCCATGTGATTGGTTGATTAGATAATTGCATTAATGAGAAATTGAACAGGTGTTCCTAATAATCCTTTAGGTGAGTGTATATATGTATAGGCTATATACAGGCTTCTTAGAAGGTGTTACTGACATTTCTATTCATAATCGCAAATTTTTGCCTGGTGTTTTAGGGCATGCAGCTCTTGTGTGCAACTATAACAGAGTGCTGGGATCAAGACCCGGAGGCTCGTCTGACGGCACACTGCGTGGTGGAGCGCTTTAACACTCTGGCACAGGAAGAGCTGGAGATCTCCATCTGCACCCACACACCCATATTGCCATCTACAGAAGACCAAACCCCATCCCTCCCCTCCCTTCCTCCCTGCACAGACCACAGCACTGGCATCTGTCCGCATGTTACAGCTGACACGCAGATCTCCGTTCCCTCCAGGCAACCGAGTCAAATGTGACCTGCCTGGAAAAATCTGACTTATTCTTGTAATGCATATTGATTCATTATGTGGAGCTGGTCTCCATTTTTCTTTAAACACTAATCTAAACCGAAGGACAAAAGAGGGTTTCCGTCCTAAAATATCCTTATTTTCTTGTATAATGTTGTAAAGGCTGTAGTCGAGATGAGATTTTCTCAAGGCTGCTTTGTGCCAGCAACTACAAAAAAACAAACAAAAAAAGCTATTGCAGGTGGAGAGAAGCTGAGGGTACGTGGCAGAGAGCTGAAAAGTGCGGCATTCTTACTAAAATGTTTTCCCAAAAATGTTTACCACACATCATTTTCTGATTTAAAGTTTTCCATTGCCCTTTCTGACTCACTCAATTATGAAATCCACATGATTTTCCCATAAACTCGGTTTTGGGGGACTTCAATTTGATTAACCGCAGACCTGCAGCTGAAATTACGTCTCAAAAAGACGATACACCCGCAATGTAACTTCTGTTTTTAGGCATAAAAAGACAATTTCATTTTATTGCTCACACAGGGTTGTATTCCTTTAAACAAATTTTAGAATAGCTACAAAATGTGATTTGAACGAGTTTCTTTGCACTGACCCTTTTTTAACCACTGACCTGATTACTTTAATTAAATGACAACTACATGAAGGCTTTTTATCTGGGATTATCTATGTCCTACTTCAGAAGTTAAGGAACATCCTGTTCATTCTAAACTTTGATGATAATCAATTAGCTTATCCTAATTAAAAGAAAAAAGGAACTTTTAAAAGATTCCTCAGACTCGCTTCTGATGGCTTCAGGATTCAATAAGCTAATGATTTGTTACGCCAATGAGCTCGGGTCACAGACAAAGAGAAAAGCATGATACTGACTTGTCTAGTTTCTAAACAGCCTGCATTTACACTCCAGCTAAACTTTTTTTAAGCAATCTGAGGTTCACCCAAATTCTACAGAGCTACTTTGAGGGACAGGGAAAATTCATACCAGATTGCACACTGGAAAAAGAACTGATGGAGATAAATACTTTCTGTGCGAATGTCAACATGAACATATGGCAACCTGTTATGCTTTTTCCATTACTAAAGATGAAGCAAACAGAGATGTGTTGAGTCATTTTGCCCATTCCTAGTGTGAACTGGCTTCACAGCTGTACAGTAATCACTACATAAAATGTATATGCAAAACGTGTCCATGGACTTTTTAACCAGCATTTTTGGGGTTACATTTTTACACTACGGATCAAAAGTCTGGGGTCAGTGAGATATTTTAATGTTTTTAAAATAACCTCTTATGCTCTCCGAGGATGCATTAATTTGATCAGTACAGTAAAAACAGTAATATTGTGAAATATCTTTAGTCACATGATCCTTGAGAAATAATTTTAATGTGCTGATTTGGTGAGCAAGAAGAAACATTCTTATTATTATCAATGTTGAAAACTGTGGTGCTGCTTAATATTTTTGTGGAAACCGGGACACTTTTTTTTTCAGGATTCTTAGATGAATAAAATGTCCAAAGAACAACATTTATTTGAATATTTGAATATAAAAACCACGTTTGATAAATGTAATGCATCCTTACTGAATAAAAGTATTAATTTATTTCAAAAAAATTAATTCTGACCCCAAACCTTGGAATGCTAGTGTACATTAATACATTATTAAAGGGAAACTGTATATTTTAGGTGCAGTACATTTTTCACCATTTGTAATCATTGTTTTGTATGGAAACCTGTTTATGCCTCTAAAAAAATGGTAATTGTGAGAAAGTTAAAAATATTAAAGGGTCACATTGTGAGATATTAAGTCACACTGTGACATGATGAGTCAAAATTGCATATAAAGTCGCAATCACAAGAAATAAAGTTGCAATTATGAGAATTAAGATTGCATTGACAAACAAAATATATTTTGAAGTTGCAATTGTGAAATATTAAGTCATATTATGAAAAATAAAGTCACAATTGTGAGAAATGTGTCACAATTACCTTTATAATTTAATTGAAACAAGGTCATATACCTGCATAAATAACTATAAAAGAATGAGCAAAATCCATTTAGCATGTCACACATTTTAACTACCTCTTCCTTTATATGCGAGTTATTGTGAGATATTTGCATCTCCTCTTGATACCACACGGACACAGTCATTAAGTCAAATTAAAAAAAAAAAGTTCATTAATAGCTGAAATCCTCCAATATATTAACCCTTTTATTTTTTCAATCATATTTTCTGAGGCTACAGGGAGTGTATTTAAAACATCAGTGCAGTTGATGGCTCAGCAGAAGGACTTGAGTGGAGAGCACAGCTGATATACAAAACACTTTGTGGGAATTCTGTATTTTGCAGACAGGAAAATGACAGAAGATAATATATACAAAGGCTGTGGCTTCAGTCTTACTCTGTTTTAATGAGAAAGCTGACGGCTGTGAGGTGGAACGGGAGGAAGACTAACACAAATAAGGCACCACAAGTTTCTCAGCGCAACCAATGCCAGGGCTGAAGCAGAGATTATATGAGAGACGTAACACTTCAGCCAGCACCGTCACTGCAACTGTCCTCAGCTGGCAGATCAAACGATGAAGCGTTTGAACACAAAGTTTTGAAGAACTATGAAACCTCAAATTTCACATGATTAAAGCAAAAAAAAAAAACTCTTACTAATATGATCAGCTGACTAAAACCTGAACCTTCTGCAAGGAACATGCTATAAATGCATCTGATTGTGCTTAAAGGAACAGTTTGCTCAAAAATGAAAATTCTGGCTTCATTTACTCACCATCATGTCATTCCAAAGCCAGTATTATTTACTGATTTTCCATGAAATACAAAATGAGTAGTCAGGCAGAATGTCCAAGCTTCTATTTTCCATACAAGCAAAGTGATTTGTGACTTATACTGTACATCATAGATCCCAAAGAAACAACATAAAAGTGCTCCATAATACTTGTATACAACTACACAAGTCTTCTGAACCTGGTTCAGTGGTCTTAGCTGGTCTTCCACTCCCAAAAAACCCTCTAAAACCAGGTTGGTGTTTTGCTGACCAGGTTTGAGACAAACTAAGACCAGCAAAACAGGCTGGTTTTAGGTGTGTGTGTGGGGGTGTTTTAGCAGGGCCAACCAAAGTCTAAGCTGTTAAAGTTAACAGAGCAAATTATATTTAATGATATCAGTTAAGTTTAAATTTCAGTCAGTTCCTCTCACAACTCATATGACTTTAGAAGACTTGTAATATAGCGCACAAGTCATATGGACTACATAGAACAACATGAGGGTGAGTAATGTCGTTCCAAACCTGTAGGTCTTTTCTTGCTTCTGCTGAACATAAAAGTAGATATTTTAAAGAACGTTCATTGATGTTCATTGTATAGATTTTTTAAATATCTTTGTGTTCCAAAAAAGAAAGAAAGTCTTGCAGATTTTAAATGACATGAGGGTGAGTAAATGAGGACAGAACTTACATTTTGGGGTGAACTATCCCTTTAAAATCTCTGAAACCAAAGCCAACGTAACTGTTCACTGAACATCAAGTAGAAACAGAAGAGCAGGCCTCTACCCGAACGCTTCGATCTGGCCCAGATTTTGTGTATAGCACCTGCAAGCTTCATTTATCAGAGCAAGAATGAGGAAAAAACAGCATAATACGAAAGCCAAGCCAACAGTTTCTCTAATCAAGACTCCAGCTGTGTCTGGCTCTGCAATAACAACTCACATCTTCGCCAGTTATTGACACAGCTGTCCTCTTGAACTCCACCTTCTTGAATGAGCTCCCTTAATCCTGCATTTAATTTGATATATAAATCATGATAATTCATAAACGATTTTAAAAGAATCAGAAAACTTTGACTGTACTGTGGTCAAATACAGTATACCACAGTATGGTCAGATTAAGAAGTTCACCTCAAACACAATCCTACATTAAGAACCGTCACACTGTACTCAGCCCTCGTTACATACGACACTTGTTAAGGCAACATCAACAAAGAATATCTGTGTGCAGATTTGGAGAAATCATTCACCGTGTAGTTCTACAAAAATCTTACCATCGAGGGATGCAAAATATGAACATCAGTGTGCAAACCCGCAAGTCCACAAAGCATTACAAACACTCAAATTGAAGTTATGTTTCAGGAATCATACAAAGGAGAGTGTATGTCTTCATCTGTGAGAGAGGGAACACTGGACCAGAGGTTTACTATAACAGGAGGCTGTACAGTGCCTGAACTCAGCTCTTAAAAGGTCAGAGGTCATGGATTTTGTGGAGGGGGAACCGGGGAAGAGCTACGAGTTGCCGTTTTCCACAGTGGTTGGTAATACACCCAGCCTTCACCCTGAGAAAAAAAAAAAAAAAAAAGGGGAATTGAAGAACTGTGGTTCCCTCGACAAAAACACAATAGGATTTTTCTATTGGCATTTGGATTAATGCAGAAAATAAGCTCTGTGACCAACAAAAGTGTATGATTCTTACAAGTATTGTTCATCAAGATAATCTTCACAAATGAACACAGCTGTTTTGAAGCCTAAATACAATCAGCAGAAGTAAAAAGCTAAAGTTAGGCTATAAACCAACCACTAAGATCAACCACCAACAACTCTTTCTCTCTTTATTTAAAAAATATTCCAGTTGGAAAACTTGAGTTAGAAGAGTTTGCAAAAGCATGAGTATAAACTATAAAAGCAGACTTCACTAGATGAGTTTTCCTGTTCAGCATGACGACATTTAATGATGTTTATTATTGTATATTATGATGCTCAATTAGTAATAATCGTTCTTGGTCAAACTTTAGATTAGGATCCAATTCTCACTAATAACTAACTATTTACTGTGACTTTTGCCTCAAACTCCTAATTACTGCTTATTAATCGTTAGTAAGGTAGTTGTTAAGTTTAGGTACTGGGGTACGATTAAGGGATGTAGAATATGGTCATGCAGAATAAGGCATTAATATGTGCTTTATAAGTACTAACAGTCCATATCCTAGTTAGGTGCATGCTAATAAGCAACTAGTTAATAGTGAGAATTGAACCCTAAACTAAAGTGTTACCTGGTTCTTATTTTCATCAATGTTATAAACGGTTTTTGCTGCTTAATATTTTTGTAGAAACCGTACATTTTTCTCAGAATTCTTTGATAAATGCAAAGTTTAAAAGAACAGCATTTATTTGAACTATTAACTATCTGATGTAGAAATTATTATATGGTTTTAAAAAATAAGATGTAGATGAGTTCTTACTTTGCGCTCAAAGTATTTGGTCCTCCATGCTGTCTGTGTCTCTGCACGATGCCTCTCCTCTTTCCTCTGCCTTTCCTCCAGGAAACGCTTGTGTTCCGTGGCTTTATCCATATCCCGTTCCTTCAGAGACTCGGTCACATGTTGCCACAGTCTCCTACAGAAGAGTCACAGGTTAAAGATGGAGCCCTCGCACCACATTAAACCTTTTTCAGACTGAAACCTCAGATAAGACAGGATAAAATTATGATTTTCACTTACAGGAATATTTGATCCAAAAAAGAATCTGTTTTTTACTCTCTATTACATTAGATTACTTATTATTTTCATAATTAACCTTGTAGTTTAGTGTGCTGTTCATTTTGCTTCTTAAAAGCATGACATCACATTAACACTGTTAGGTGGATTGAAAACAAATAATTTGTATACATAATTTTGAATACAATTTTTTGCATAAACTGATTAACTGGTGTTACCTGGACTCGTAGGCTCCTTGCAGCTCATTGGGCCGTACTCTTTTTCTGGTGACAGGGAGCTTGGTAACATCCAAGACATGTGTCTCCCCGCTGGTGTAGATAAACTCCAGCGCGCCATTCCACTCGCCCTGCACGCGGCACACCACAGAGTTGGTGGAGTTGTGTTTGACCTCCGCGTTCACTCTGAGGAACAAAGCACAGGCTTCTGTTACAGTCCACTGGCTCAGCTTTCTGATTAAAGCACTCACTCACACCATGAAGAAGAACCCAATTTTACTTAAGTCGGCGTGAAACGACAATTCATCCCATCTATTTTCTAAATGCATGTTATTAATCAGCCTCCATCCAATCAACAACCGATGGATAGAACAAAGTCCCTACCCTACATTTTCTTATTTTTCTATGAACTGTTTTACTCAGATGTACGTCACAGTACAGAAGACAAGATCTGTCATTACTTCTGTTCCATTGCGACTTTAAGATAAGATAATTTATTGTACTACTGTAAAAAAAAAAAACCTAACTTGCAGAACACAACCATGTGAAACTATTGTTACATTTATTTTTTACAAATTCCATGATCATTTCTGTCTGATTGTTTTGTGAACCTGTCACAAAGTGATAGAGCAGTGCAAACTATATTTGACTGTTAGCTAATTTTCCTATGTGTATACATAATTTTGTTAATTTTACATGAGATAAAGAGATTTCCTTACATAAATTTTAATCATGAAAGATACATTTTGTTTTTGACACACTATATTGCCAAAAGTTTTGGGACGCCTGCCTTTACATGCACATGAACTTTAATGACATCCCATTCTTAATATGTAGGGTTTAATATGGAGTTGGCCCTTTTTAGCTATAACAGCTTCAACTCTTCTGGGAAGGCTTTCCACAAGGTTTAGGAGTGTGTGTATATGGGAATTTTTGACCATTCTTCTAGAAGCGCATTTGTGAAGTCAGGCACTGATGTTGGACGACAAGGCCTAGCTTACAGTCTCCGCTCTAATTCACCCAAGGTGTTCTATCAGGTTGAGGTCAGGACTCTGTGCAGGTCAGTCAAGTTCCTCCACACCAAACTCGCTCATCCATGTCTTTATGGACCTTGCTTTGTGCACTGGTGTGCAGTCAAGTTGGAACAGAAAGGGGCCATCCTCAAACTGTTCCCACAAAGTTGGGAACATGAAATTGTCCAAAATGTCTTGGTATGCTGAAGTATTAAGAGTTCCTTTCACTGGAACTAAGGGGCAAAGCCCAACCCCTGAAAAACAACCCCACACCATAACCCCCCTCCCCCAAACTTTACACTTGACACAGTGCAGTCAGGCAAGTACCGTTCTCCTGGCAACCGCCAAACACAGACTTGTCCATCGGATTGCCAGACAGAGAAGCATGATTCGTCACTCCAGAGAACACGTGTCCACTGCTCTATAGTCCAGTGGCGGTGTGCTTTACACCACTGCATCCGACGCTTTGCATTGCACTTGGTGATGTAAGGCTTGGATGCAGCTGCTCGGCCACGGAAACCCATTCCATAAAGCTCTCTACACACTGTTCTTCAGCTAATCTGAAGGCCACATGAAGTTTGGAGGTTTGTACCTATTGATTCTGCAGAAAGTTGGCGACTTCTGCGCACGGTGCGCCTCAGCTTGCGCTGACCCCACTCTGTGATTTTACGTGGCCTACAACTTCGTGGCTAAATTGCTGTTGTTCCCAATTGCTTCCACTTTGTTATAATACCAGTTGCCCGTAGAATATTTAGTAGTGAGGAAATTTCACGAATGGACTTATTGCACAGGTGGCAACCTATCACGGTACCATGTTTGAATTCATCGAGCGCCTGAAAGCAACCCATTCTTTCACAAATGTTTGTAGAAGCAGTCTGCATGCCCAGGTGCTTGATTTTTATACACCTGTGGCCATGGAAGTGATTGGAACAGCTGAATTCAATGATTTGGAGGGGTGTCCCAATACTTGTGGCAATATAGCGTTTATACATACAATAAAAATATTGATTTACAAACACATATGTATATACTGTATATGTCAAATACCAAATGTATTTTTAATGATTCTAAGTTATATAAGGACATCATTGTACCTCATGTAAAATTAACAAAATTAATCATGTATAGGCAGTGGCATTGATTGAATACACAGAAAAATAATATTTCTCTAACAGGATCCCACAGCAAACTCACAACGTGTCAATGGGCCTGTTTACACCTGGTCACTTTATGCGAAGACCAGGTGTAAATGCGATCACACACATCTGGCTGTTGAAACCACATATGTAAATTTTACTCCTCCCAAAATGTTATAGGCTATATGACATGTTATAGCTAGATATGACAGCTATTCATCTGCAGCGATGCGTGTTGATTGCGCTAAGTATTTCTTCAGCAAGCCAACATGCAAACTGCCGCAAATGAAACTACGACTAAGTTGCAGATGCTCAAAAAACAATCATCTTCAGTAAAAGTAGACTAAATGCTCTTACCAGTGCTGATGGCGCTCTCTCTCCTATTTCGGTCTTTGATCTTGAAATTAGCTGATGATAAATAAAATGCAGCTCATATCTGTTGCTTTCGTTGATGCGAACGCTGTTAAATTTGTATATTGCGGTGGAATTGAAGATCCAACGTATATCCGCTTTGCGGAGACACATTTATTAAGTGTAAACGGAACCGTTTAAACAAATAGCTAGACAGATAGCTATCCGATCAGAAAAACACATTAAGTGACCAGGTGTAAACAGGCCCTATAAGCACAGAAAAGTGCTGCATCTCATCTTATGTGGCGTTTACATTGAAGTCTTAATGGAAAATGATTACAGATCAATAAAGTGTGTCCTACATTTTTTTTTTAATTGAATGTAGTGTTTTGGGTAACATTTTACAATAAGGTTTCATTTGTTAACATGAACTAACATTTAACAATACTTCTACAGCATTAATTCATCTTAGTTAAATTTAAGAACAAAAGTTGTATCTGTTAACATTAGTTAATGCACTGTGAACTAACATGAAGATTAATATTTTATAAACAGCTGCATTTATTTGATACAGTAAAAACAGTAATGTTGTGAAACATTATTATAGTTTAAGAAAACTGTTTTCTTAAATATTTAAAATTGAAGGATCTGAATTTTCAGCAGCCATTAATCCAGTGTCACATGAGCATATTAGAAATCATTCTAATATGCTGAATTGGTGCTCAAGAAAGGATTCTTTGATAAAATAGAAAAGACCAGCATTTACTTGAAATAGAAATCTTTTGTGACATTATAAATGTCTTTATCGTGACTCTTGATGTAATGAATAAAAGCATCACAAGTCTTACGGATTCCTTTTGAATAGTAGTGATAACTAATTACCAGTTCATCAGGGCTGCTGTATAAATTTACATTGAAAACCCTATACGGTCTCAAAGAGATGGAAAATGGAGACACGTAATGTGATCTAGTGTGATCCTGACCTGTGCAGCTTGCCCCCATAGAAAGGCTTTGTCTGGAAGGTGATGACTGCAGAGTAGCCCGTCTTGGCGCAGTTGACATTGACCTTTCCTCCCAGTTCCACCCAGGGCACAGTGAGGATAGAGCGGGCGTAAGCAGAAGGCAGACTAAAGGTATATTCTTCACCATGCTCTAATAGGTGTAGATTACCTGCGAGCACAGGAAGTTAACATTCCTAATAAATCAACAAAGGATCCATGGAAATGCTCATATTAAACTTAGTGTGAGGCAGGCGAAACGCACCTTCTCCGATCATAGAGACACCAATGGACATGCCCATGAACTTGCTTTTGGTCCACACGTGCGTGTTGACACACATCTGCCTCTCCTGACATTCTGCATAGAAGCCCGAGACAGGGGGATGATGGGAAACCTGCTCAGCCACAAAGCGAACATTGTAGCAGTCTGACGCACATGAGGTCCCCTCATTCGGGACACCTGTTGGAGGTGTTGTCGCTTTGGGTACTCTCCAAGAGCAGTGGAAGGTCTCTCCGATGATGGGGTTGTAGGGCTTCTTGGCAATGGCACCTTTGCGACCTTCATGGAAGGAAGTGAGATAATACTCCACAAATCGGACCATGCGGTCCATCGGGCTGGAGCCATCGGTGATGGCCACGAAAAGGTCCGGATGGGACATGAAGTCTGCATACATTTCCAACAGGGATCGCTTCTCCAGTATAAAAGTAGGCAGGACCACCTATACACCCAGGTGAAACACTGTTATTTCACAATGTTATTTTAATCGTATAACAGAATTAATTTAAAATTATATGATTTAAAGAGCCCCTATTATGGATTTTTGAAAATTACCTTTCATGTAGTGTGTAACATATTTCTAAGTGAATGAAAATAAGTCGACTCTGAGTCAAACGAGTGACAAGCCGTTTCGCTGTGATGTCACGACAAAACATTAGCATATTGCTCCACTTATTGCGCGCACATGCCGCACAGAGACCAGGGAAAACTCAAACACTGCAGCAGATACTGGATAGCATCATGTCGAGAAGACACTGTGCTCTACAATGTGTTTATTGTGTTTCATATTGTTTAGGTCTCTGGCTAACTGATATTATTACTGTTTAACTGAAATACTACTATAAATAAGCTGTGGGCTGCAGTATTACCTAAAACTGTGTCTATTAATGCAGATTGTCTGTCATTCTTACAGTCTGTCATTCTTACTACTTTGAGTAAAGATAAAGAAAGGATGGAGCAAGATTTGTTTTGCAAACGTTAATGTTTACATCAGCTGGGCTAATGCACACACACACAGGTTTGTTGATGGAAGCACACTTGTTAATGCTAATGGTGAGGAATTACAGTTGAAGTTCATTATGTACCTCAAACTGATTAGCATCACTGAGAAACGTCCTGCTCAAGGTTCAGGTTGAAAAATTAGTTCTTCCATTGTTTCATCATCGATTCGGACTCGCACTGGGATTGATCAACGTCATTATTGCTGTCTTTACAGTGTGTACCATCGCTGAACTTTAGGAACAGGAAGCCTCCTGAACTGAGCTGGAGTTCAGTTATGGTAATGTCAGTTTGTTTCCGAAATACACGCTGTACGCGGTAGACCAATCAGAGCAGATTAGGTTCGCGGAAAGGAGGGATTTAGAGAGACTGATTCATCCATTGAGTCGTTTGAGAATCAATGAACATTGTGGTGATATGCAATGTATATTACAAGCAAATTAAAGTGTTTTTGACCTTTGATGCATGCAAACCTGTTGTTGGAGACCTCCAAAACAAAATCTGGAAACTTTAAAATAGCATAATAGGGGAACTTTAAACTTTTATCTGAGGTTTGAGAAAGATACAGGAAGCCATTAAAGAGATGGAGCTGATTACCCTGGTGAGGTCCATGCCCAGTTTCAGCTGAGAGAGGAGGTGCAGAATGACGCTGCGCTCCTCTTCGACAGCACCCAGATCCTCCTCCTCGACTGGAGAGGAATCATCCACCTCCTGCGTGGCATCAATTTCCTCCTGCTCCTGAAACACACACCAAACTCCATGATTACATCCACTCGACCAAAAATACTGCAAGGACAGAACTAGTTTTTGGACTCCCCTCTACAGGGTTTCCACATCTTTTGACCATTAACCTTTCCATAACTTTTCAAAATTACTGGAGGCTTTTTTGTTTGTTTTATATTTCATAGAGGTAGAGGCTTAATTAATAATCTAAAATTAATTATCTTAAACTTAAATTAAAACTGACTGATAAATTTGACTAAAATAATACGGATTAAAAAAAAATCTACATTTCACAGTGTGTAATTTTTGGCAGCTGAAATATTTTAGAGCTTTAAAAAATATAGAAATTAACAATTTTGTAAGATTATAATGGCTTCTATAACTGCGCCAGAGTTGGACATTTAAAATTGGAAGGTATTACCAAGTATTCCATGAACCTTTACTCTATGATATTCTGTCCCCAAGATGTGGCTTGAGTCCTTCCTTGGATGTAAATCTCTGATTTAGCTCCCATTTTACCACGAAAATCGCATAAAAGAACATAGCTATCTCAACAGGCTCCACAATTTGAGGCATCATTTGCACATGTGGGACAAGATACATTTCGTTTGTTTAGGCTAAATCCCAAACCTTAAGTATGATCAATAGTAATATTGCTTGCCTCAGCAAAACCACTAATGGCACCTACCAAAAACAGCATCACATCATTTTTTTGTATATGACGATTGTTTTTGAGACTGAAATCTATCTGCTATGCTGCTTGAAACAGTGGATTCTAGGGTACAGTTAAGTGAAGCAAAATATTATGCAAGAATGTTTAGAAAAAAACAAAAAAAACATACAGCATAGTTAACATTTAACACCGCAGACAAGTTTACTCAGGTTAATAGGGAGCCCTGTCTACAGTTTGACAATCGGAGAGGCTCAGGTGTTTGTTTACATCAAGGTAACTGAAGCAAAGGATTACTCTTGAGACTCAAAGTCTGAGAGCCTTTTCCAAAACAACGTCAGTTGTCAGTAATTATCATCAGCATCTGCTATAAATACAATTATGCACAATTGTGTTGCTGTGATAACATGCAGAGGCCCAAACTATATTTGGAAACTTTAGACACACTTCTGTGAATGTCAAAATGCATTTGATATATTATATAACAAAATATCATTTATATATATATCATATATATATATATATATATATATATATATATATATATATATATATATATATATATATATATATATATATATATATATATATATACACACACACACACATTTCTGGTAATGAAACGTTAGTGGAAAATGTCCATAGATAAAGCTAAAGCATTTAATTCTTACAATGTTAAAACGTTATATATACACACTACCGTTGCTACTAATAAATGCTCACATTTATTTGATAAAAATACAGTAAAAACAGTAACTGTGAAATATTTTTACAATTAAAAAATATATATATATTTGAATATATTTTAAAATGTAATTTATTCCTGTGATGGCAAAGCTGAATTTTCAGCATCATTACTCCAGTCTTTAATGTCACAATCATTATAATATGCTGATTTGGTGCTCAAGAAACATTTCTTATTATTTATGTTAAAAAAAAGTTCTGTTGTTTCATTTTTTTTTCAGAATTCTTTGATGAATAGAAAGATCAAATGAACAGCATTTATTTGAAACTGATTTTTTGAAACTGAAGTTTTTTACAGTCACTTTTGTAGTAAAGTGTAAACACTCTGTCTCTATGGTGCTACCAAAACACTGCTGCTTCCTTAAGCATCCTGACCAGTCCGAAATAACAGCACTGGCTCAACCAATGGAGTGAGTTCAAGGCGGCAATATTTGTGGTCTAACCAATGGCAAACAAGCTTTAACTTGTTGAATTATACTAGTGACACTGCTCATGTTGTTTCAAACGTAATTTAACCACAGAAATAAATCAGAAAAGTCTCGTTAGTTCTGTGAAAAGCATAATTTGTTTGCGGATGCCACATGGTTTGATATTTTGTTATCTAACACAATGACATACAGTACCTAAATGCAACTTAAGTGACCAAACACATTTTTGTGAATAGAATATTTGACCAGACAAAATCCAAAACAGCCATTCTGAAATTAATCAAAAATGTGTGTAATCTAAAACAAGCTCAGATCCTCTGAAATAAATTTTCCACACTTTATTTGGACAAACACTTTAGATCCCACACTTTTCAAACTTTAAACATTTTTAGGCCAAGTGTGATCAATAAATAAAGATTTTCAAAGATTATTCAAACATGATTTGTTTGCTAATGAATCATTCAGACCCACTTGTAAAATGATTGACTTATAACAGTAAGCAAGAATGATAGAGCTTAACAGTTAACAAGCAAGTTTAGATAAAGCAATTCTTACCCCAGCGATATCACAGGAGTCCATTTCTAGAGGTTCTAGAACGGTTCCCACTGTTTTACCGTCATCTTTGGTGATGCTGGGTAGCGTCCCTCCATTCTTCAGGATGTCGGGGAGTTTTGGCTCCAGCCACTCGAGGGCAGGGCCTACAGGGCACACAAAACCTGGCTCAGGGGTGCTCATATCACCGGCCCACCAGCACAATGCCGACAGGCCAACAGCAGCCTCTAATGCCACAGGATTTCTGGGTGTTTAGCACTCTGACAACTGACACGGAGCTCTCAGTGGAAACCTGAGAACAGGGTCTCACCGTCTGCACGAGGCCCTGCCCATTGTTGACTTCTTTGCCTTTTGGCGTGGAGACTAATCTGGTGGTTTTTGCTTTGTTCCAGTCATTAGGAAGTTCAGAAAGTTCACAAGGTGCCTCACTACTTCAACAATAGTGGAAATGCAGGTGATTTTGGAACTGTGGGATGTTTACAATTTGTTTCTTTCTAGTCAGAGAGTAATAAAATATGTATGCTTCATGACTGGGTTGCATTAAAGTCAAGCACACAACAAGTCTTTGGTTTTGCAAAAATGTTAAATGTTCGTCCAAGGGTTTTTGGGCCAGAAAAGTCAACAAACATGCAGATCTGACAGGAGACATATTCATCCAAGAATTGACAACGGTATGGTAACACAATTTGGTAAGTCTGTCAACCACCACGCTTGACTGACGCAAGCAGAGCTCTGGTTACCTGCATAAGTCTATCAGTGGTGGATACAGTTCCTCATTAATTATAAAACAATATTCCACTCGCTGAGCAGGGCTTTAGGTCATGAATTCTACAGGCACAAACATGACCAGAGATTATTGGATTTGTGACCACAAACACTTGTGTTTTTTCTGTACTATGAAATAGAAAATTAACTAGCTTTTTTGCTTTTCAGCTATTGGTTATTTTGGTACACACCGACACTGTGATGTGAGCAGAAACTTGTGGCTTTGTGTATTTTGATCTTATCGCACTGACCTCGATTACCCATAAGGATCAGTGAGTCGCAGTGAATATGTGATTTAAGGTATTCAATAACTGTCTGATAGTGGATTTGGAGAAGAAGAGTATTTGTGGTTCTCTAAAAGATTCCACATTATTAATCTTTGGATTGCATTTCAACAGCCAATATATGAGTGTTACACAAACTCTACACCAGGAAAGTATTAAACAAAAAGGGAGGCTGTACTTGCTCCTTTGAACATAAATCATGACATGCCAAAAAGATGAATTTGAAAACATGACTAGACTGTTATATCAGCCAGGGCTGCTTTTCCCGAAAGCATCATAAGCCTGCTCACTGCTGATTGTATAAATTATTGGCGCCAATGATCTCTACAATCTACTTGAGCTTATAATACTTTTGGGCAACGCAGTCCAGGACAATTAATCAGTGAATATTTGGCTCTTTTAAGATTATTGTCTAATATCTGTGCCCGATTGGCCGATAAACAAAAGTGGGCAGTGACAAAATCTACCAGTAAAAAAAATCTAACAGTATTGCAAAGTGACACTGCACATTTTTATTTGTTATTATTACATTGTACTATATCGCATTATATCGGCCACTCTGCTCTCTAGATAGCAATATCGGCCATTAAAAAACCCATATCATGCCCACATTTACACATCATCAATGCTTATTTAATATTAAGAAATTAGACCCGCTCAGTCATTGTAAGGCAATAAGGATAGATAGTATAGACTAATTTGGAGCAGACGTCACAGTTACGTCACTTGCAGCTGCACGCATAGTAGTGGCAGAAAAATAGCGGTAACAAGTGGAGGAAAACGGGCAAAATACACAGAATAAGAGAAAAATGTTTTGTTGTGCCTTTGTATGTCAGAATCGGAATGCAAAAAATACGGCCTTCATTTTTAAAGAATTCCGCCGTTGAAGACACCCTTTGAAGCTAAATACAGACATTTATATTACAAGTCACAGACTGGACTGATAAAACCTGCAATGATTAGTCTACTATTAAAGCATGAATTTGATGTAAACAGTAAATCTAATATTCACATATGCAGTTCATAGGGGACATACATACATAGCAGTTACAGCATGAAATAATATTTAAACCTATTTTACATAGATGACTTTTAAACATAGCCTATAACATTTTTATCTCACAATTCTTGACTCTTTTTCTTGCATTTGCGTGTTTATATCTCCCAGTTCATACTTTATATCCCAATTCTGAGGGGGAAAAAGTCAGAATTGCAGGATATACACTCACCTAAAGGATTATTAGGAACACCTGTTCAATTTCTCATTAATGCAATTATCTAATCAACCAATCACATGGCAGTTGCTTCAATGCATTTAGGGGTGTGGTCCTGGTCAAGACAATCTCCTGAACTCCAAACTGAATGTCAGAATGGGAAAGAAAGGTGATTTAAGCAATTTTGAGCGTGGCATGGTTGTTGGTGCCAGACGGGCCGGTCTGAGTATTTCACAATCTGCTCAGTTACTGGGATTTTCACGCACAACCATTTCTAGAGTTTACAAAGAATGGTGTGAAAAGGGAAAAACATCCAGTATGCGGCAGTCCTGTGGGCGAAAATGCCTTGTTGATGCTAGAGGTCAGAGGAGAATGGGCCGACTGATTCAAGCTGATAGAAGAGCAACTTTGACTGAAATAACCACTCGTTACAACCGAGGTATGCAGCAAAGCATTTGTGAAGCCACAACACGCACAACCTTGAGGCGGATGGGCTACAACAGCAGAAGACCCCACCGGGTACCACTCATCTCCACTACAAATAGGAAAAAGAGGCTACAATTTGCACGAGCTCACCAAAATTGGACAGTTGAAGAAATGTTGCCTGGTCTGATGAGTCTCGATTTCTGTTGAGACATTCAGATGGTAGAGTCAGAATTTGGCGTAAACAGAATGAGAACATGGATCCATCATGCCTTGTTACCACTGTGCAGGCTGGTGGTGGTGGTGTAATGGTGTGGGGGATGTTTTCTTGGCACACTTTAGGCCCCTTAGTGCCAATTGGGCATCGTTTAAATGCCACGGCCTACCTGAGCATTGTTTCTGACCATGTCCATCCCTTTATGACCACCATGTACCCATCCTCTGATGGCTACTTCCAGCAGGATAATGCACCATGTCACAAAGCTCGAATCATTTCAAATTGGTTTCTTGAACATGACAATGAGTTCACTGTACTAAAATGGCCCCAACAGTCACCAGATCTCAACCCAATAGAGCATCTTTGGGATGTGGTGGAACGGGAGCTTCGTGCCCTGGATGTGCATCCCACAAATCTCCATCAACTGCAAGATGCTATCCTATCAATATGGGCCAACATTTCTAAAGAATGCTTTCAGCACCTTGTTGAATCAATGCCACGTAGAATTAAGGCAGTTCTGAAGGCGAAAGGGGGTCAAACACAGTATTAGTATGGTGTTCCTAATAATCCTTTAGGTGAGTGTAAACTTGCAATTCTGAGGAAAAACATATAACGAGATAAAACAAGTATATCTCACAATTCTGTTTAACCTTCTAAGAATTGTGAGATATAAACTTGGATTGGTGAGAAAGAAAGTCAAAATTGTGAGATATAAACTCAAAATTAACTTTTTTTATTCTTTTTTTCGTGGCTTCCACAGATTGCTACTGCAGAACTGTAATTTTCTGCCACCAGGTAGGCGCCGCCCACAAAAAAATGTCATCACTGTTTGCACACACAAAATAGGTCTATACAGTACTATTACTCCTAAATGCCAAAAAAACTAACTATAAGAGAAAACATGGGAAAATCTGCTGAACCTTGTGCAGTTTCGGACTGAGTTTTGCATATCCTTTCAAAGTACATAACGTTAAAAACAAGCGATTGAACTGCAGTCGTTTCACAATGTAATTTACAAAGTGCCTTACAAAGTGGTTGTTATTAAAGAACAGGGGGAACAGTCCTGCAGTTTGTGAGTAAAGGTTGCTCAAGTTGGTCATGCAAATTCGCTGCACTGACTAACAGAAAGCTACCTGGTTTGAAATTGAGCAGTGCTTCACGCGTCGCTACACTTTTGACAACTTTTGACATTTTTAACCCATGTAATTCTAAGGGTAAAAAAAAAGGTGAAAATGGTCATGTACACCTAAATGATGACTGTCCAAAACACTTGCTAACTTAACAAAACTAGAACTCAATATAAAAATAAAAATAAAAATAAAAGTAGGACATGCTTCCAATTTAGTGGTATAATCTTGTCAAGAAAATCAGAGAGGAATACTGTTACTGTATGACACATGGGAGCAGCATTAGTCAAGAAGAAATCCTGTGTGGGAAGCTGTGCTTATAAATAACCCTCTTACTGCCTTTTACTGGAAGAGAAATGCTTTCACTTAACATCCAAGCACTGCAGTAGCAAGAGACAAAGTATATAGTACAGGTTCAAGATTAGAAAAGGCTGACAGAGGCAAAAAGCCTGACAGAGCTAGATGTCAAGCATTATAAACCTCAGTACAAATATTTATAATTTTTTATAAATAATTTTTAACATTTTTTCCCTGCTGTCCATTCAATCATAGCACAATTTTTTTCTATTACCGATTACCACCAGGCATGTACACAAGTAATGGATATGTGACGTGGAAGTGTAAACATATGGCAGTGTTATGTATAAACATATCTACTGTTACTAGGGCTGGGCATTGACACAAATTTCACAGTTCGATTAGATTTCGATTAGATTCGATTCAACTTGATAATGATTAATTGGGGCCTATCAGGTACAGTACATGGTAAAAAAAAAGCTTTCTCTACTAATGCTGTAAACCCCAGATAATACATTACTATAATATTAAATGTTACAAATAACTATAAAGAAGCGTTTATAATAATAACATTATAATAATACATTTCAATAAAATAATTATGTTTCTACAAAATTGAATTTTTTAAGTATAAACATTTAAATAGTGGCTGTCATAAAAACATGATGGATTTATTTAAAAACACATGCAATATTGCAGAACAGGTTAAGTAAAAATACAAAAATATAAAAAAGTAAAATTACTCTATAGAGTTAATTTTTCTAGCTGTCTAACGAGTTTTGAATGGCTTTTCTGAGGTAAATGTAACATTACATGACATTGTTTACAAGCTGTTTTATTGACGTATTTCCCCAGTTAAAACACTCATCGTATGATTACGAGACATTATATTAATTTCGGTAAGATGTATGTACTGTATTTTTTAACATACCTTCATTCATGTTTATTTCGTGCTATAACTAATAGTAAAGTGGAAGAAATCAGTTCACCTGCGCTGCATACTGCCTCTTTACTTGAACTGAGGCACTTCGCGATCTATCACGCACATAAAGAGCACCAAAACGGCATTTTTTTTTATTTATATTATTCTTAGGATTTAAGAAGCAATATTGGTTCTTCTAAATGAGAATTGATTAAAATCGAGAAAACTATATATTTTTTGCCAGCCCTAACTGTTACAGCCAACACAGAGAAGAAAACCTCAAGGATCGACACAGATAAAAAAAAATATATTAAAAAAATCTCACCACTGAGAGGAACTTTCTGCCGAGCCACTTGTTGGAGCTGCAGGATATGCAAGCAGTCGCTGAGGCAGGTCATAGTGGCCAAAGATGTGGCTTTCAGCAGCAGCAGGTCTTGGTCCAAGGGAGAAGGACCCTGGGAGGAGGGCAGACCCTCAATACTCTGGATCAGGTCTCTGTGCTGGCCCTGCGCCTGGCTCATCATCTGGAGCAGGACAAAAAAAATCGGTTAACACCTCAAAAGTTATGATCAGATATTTTTTAAGTTACTAATTGACTGTGCAACTGGGCCTCTAAAAGCATCACTCATTCTTACCTCTCTGGCCTCCATCAAGTGATCAGGAAGCAGCGATTTCCTGCTGGAGTAAAGAGACGAGCCGCGCTGCAGCTGGGACAGGCCCAACAGGGCGTTTGAGTTCTGGTTGACCCTATGTTGAGATCCTGGAGAGCTGCCACTGCCCTGAGACGCCATGGAGAGACTGCGAGATTGAAGCGGTGGGTTTGTCTGTGGGATTATGGATAATTGCTGAAAGGATTAGTTTACACAAAAATTACCATCATTTTATCATCATTTACCTAATTTTGATCCAAATCTGTTTTTATTCCATGAAACACTGAAGGAAATATTTTACAAAATGCTAGACTGCTGGTGATGATTTTTACCTTAAAGCCCCACAAAGGACAAATAAAAATGGTCCTTATGATTTGTACGCTATATTAAAAGTATTCTGAGGTTTCATGTGAGAAACAGACCCTAAAAATATTATTCACCGATTATCTTTGCCTCAGCTGCATCTAACTTGCAGTCCCATATAGTCAAATACGCGGCGCAGTCACATCATTCCAGTTTGTTTGTTAGTTTTTTATTTGTCATGTCAGCTTCTTTATTTATCATCATATTGAGTTAGCAAAATAAAAAATTAGATACTAAAGATATTTAAGACACATTTTTTGGATTAACTTGATTAAATTAACTTGATTAGCTTGATTGTTATATTGTGGAAATTTTTTTATTATTTTATCATCCAGCGATATATTTAAAGTTGGATATATAGTATATCCTACTTTACCTGCATACATACAGGATACTCAAGTAAATACTTTTGCAATATATACTTTATAGTAAATCTTGGCTGTGTGATTGTTTATATCATTGTATAACTGTATTATATTGCACAGTTCTATGTATATAAAGTTGTATATATATTATATCTAACTTTATCCACATAATATATACACAGTACACTCATGTAAAGCAATATATACTATATAGCAGATCTAGCACATTATGGTGAATAACTGATGACAGAATCTTACATTTTTGCGGCACTGTAATTGAACAGATTGTCTGTCTGTTACTTAGGAAGTCACTGAGCAGTGGTAACAGTATTACAAGTGTCTGGTTGTAAGTCTCACCTTGCCCATCGCCTCCGTGTGGTGCTGTGTGCAAATCTGCAGTCGGCTGACCCAGTGCTGACGCTCCTTTGCATCTGAGGCTGAAGTTACACAGACAGGTATTAAGAATATTAAAATATATTATTGGGATCATATTATTTCAGATCAGACCAGTGATGCATGCTAGTATAAGGATCATTTTTACAAAAAAGTGTTGTTTTATTTATACTAACCAACTCTCTTCGATGAAAATATGTATAAAAAGGAAGTGAAAAAAAAAAAAAAAAAAAAAAAGTAGAAAAAGAGAAAGAGAAGTGATCATGTGACAACCTCTGAGTTTGTATTGCTCTCCGCTGATGGCGTTGACGGTGAAAGTGTGTGAATCTTCATCGCTGGGGGAAATCACTGCACCGGCTAACGGCAGTGAGCCCCGGGGCTTCTGACTCCTGAACTGCTCATTTACAAAGTATTCCAGCAGCCCTGCCTCATTGTTGAGCACAAAATATCTATAGTGAGCGAAACATAACAGCTTTAGAGAAAACTGAGAAGGTCGTGTCCTTGTTGATTAAACAGATGAGGCTCTGAGCATATAAGCAGGCCCACATGGAATCAGTGTTATTTTAGTATCACTGAGATCCTATAGTTTTTATTAATATCTTGAATTAGTTTTTATTCTTATATTTTCCATTTCCATCTTAATTTTAGTTAAAGTTTTAGTCATTTATATTAGATTTTTTGTCTATATATGTCTATATTTCAGTTTTAGTTGTATTTATTTTAGTACATCTAGTTAAACTAAATGAAAATGAGAAATGTTGCCTTGACAACAAGCTAAAATATTTTTATTTTATTTTATTTGAGTTAACATTTATTTTATTTTAAGCAACACATTTTTTAATCGTTTTAGCTTAGTTTAGTTTAGTCTAACTATAATAACCCTGCATGAAATATGTACCCTCAGATTTGACACACTTATATTATTTATAAAGGTCTACTTATTCCTCATTGATTATGTGTTTGTTATTTTGGCAATTACATTTTACCTGCAGAAGATTTTCCCACTAAATCTGCACAGATTCCATTTTGGCCTATTCATAAAAGATGGATACATCAGACTCACCGATACTGCCATCCAGTCACAAGATTGGTGTACTTCATCAAATACCCATCCACCTTTTCCATCAGATCACTTCAGTTAATAAAAAGAAAGTTAAATTCATGAAACTCAATGTTGTAAAAGCACTAGTGCCAGATATTCATACTATTACCAAAAGATCATATCACAAAATATGAACCATAAAGCTGTATAGTACAAAAACCATTCACAGGGTGTTCGAAGAGTAATATCCAAATAAATAACTATTCCAGATGATAGTATGTAATGAAAATGAAAGGAGACTTAGGGTGTCCTTTTGTGATGCATGGAATAAGGTAAGTCATATGGAACAACATAGGTAAATGAATGAAATATAGGTCAGCAGAAATATATCAGTGTCGTGTTTAAGTCCAGCTTACTCCGGAAATGGACTACTAGACAATCTCCTCCTCACATAAAAGGTATTGCATTTGCTATTTGATTTCTCGCCATTTTACATAAGTAAGCATTGTTTGTTTTAAAAGGACAATGTCTGTGTGAAGTACCTGTACTGCCAGGATTTGGAGCCCGTCCTGCAGGAACCCTGTGAGCTGCTGTGATGCTCCAACACGGCTTCAGTCTGCATGATTGGATCCTTTTTAAGATCTACAACACAGCTAACACTTCACCTGCCGCTCAAACACGGACCAACTGATTTCATATGGCGAAGCTCAAGTCAAAATGATTTGTTATGGCCGCTGTTTTAATCATCGCACTGGTTTAATGTTCTGAATTACAGAACCACTGGCATGTTTATGTCTCGTGCAGCCATGACAGAGCGTGAAGTCATTTGCGACCCACGTCATGTGACAGGAGGTGGTCTAAAAGAAAAATAATTAAACTGCACAAACGGAATTGTTTGGGTATAATTATGTTGTGCATAGTATATCCGATCATATCAATATAGTTAACACCAATGACTTTTTATAATTTTAGTGATTTTTACTTTCGAAACGCCACGAAATACAATTTTTAAATTAAAAGTCCTAGGTGGAGACCAGACGGAAGCGCTCTCTCTCGCTCTCTCTTATTTTTGTATTTTTTTTTATTGAGGATAGAACAAGTAACAAACATAGCATAACATACAATAGTCCAAAACAATGTGTGGCATTAATTGGTGTCAGGGGATCCGAAAATTATATCATATTTTAAACATGTTAATGACTTTGTGTTTTTTAACAGTCAGTCAAATTCCACTATACCTTAGCTTGGGGATGTATTTACTACATACTTTTGTTTATGTATATAACATTTTGCCAGCAGTATAAATAAATTAACAATGTATAGCTAGCTCAGCTCTCATTATTGAAACATTGCTAAGCTAAGGAACATGCTATCTGTTTCTGATGCAGAAAAATTAGTTCATGCATTAATCCTGGACCTGGCCTGTAAACCCATTTGCAATTTGGTGGTGGGGGAATTTCTCGTTAGTGGGTCCCTAGACATGAAAAATCACTGAGGTGGTTGTCTGCGATAGTGCCACGAATTACGTAATGGTCGAATCAAATAGGGCCACCATCGGATGATGATAAAAATCCATCTTCTTTGTTTCTGAATGTTTATACACATGTAATACCTCTATTTTGACTAATTATGGTATGTGGAATTTATTTCTGCCATTGATATGACCATATTGGGTGATTTTGACCTTGAAAGGGCATGGTCAAGGTTGTTTTCCTATTCTGAAGAATCTCAAACGACATGTACATGTGAACTTCCCTTATACTGTGTACTTGTACAACACTAGACAGAGTTCACAGAAAATAAGAGGACAAGGTTTAACTTTTCTTGTATTTTACCAGGAGTATCAAAAGATTTCCAAGGTTCCTAAAGTTTTCATCTCACTATTGAGCATTGCACCAATTGATCAACAGTGAGCATTAAACACGTACATGAGAAGTAAAATTTACAGTCTGCCCTTATACTGTGTATTTGTACAGCACTGGACAGAGTTCAGAGAAAAAAGAAGACAAGGTTTAACTTTTCTTGTATTTTACTAGAAGTAGTCAAATTTAAAAGACTTTCAAAGTTTCTAAAGTTTTCGTCTCACTATTGAGCATCGCACATATTGATCAACATGGAGCATTCTAAAATACCTGGCCCCAAAAGCTTGAATTTGGTTGCTTCAATGGCAGATCAGGACAATCTTAATCAAAGGTTATGTATCATCTGTCAAGAAGATAATAAATTGCCTGTAACAAGTAAAAAGACAGGACGTGAGAGAATCAAACAAGCTGCTAAAATCTACACGTGGTTACTATAGAGGATTCTATGCCAATCTTTGCAGAATGTGACTGCATAAACTACCTTCATATCATGGCTCATGGTATCTTGAACAAATCAAGGTGCTAGAGTTTACACATCCTGAGCTCTAACGGCGCTTCTCTATAGGCCAGTGGGTTGTGCAGGATCGCCCTGGGGTGCGTTTCCCAAAAGCATCGTTAGCCAGCTATGGTTGCAAGTTCCGTCGTTATCAACATAGTTCAACCAGTTGTGTTTCCCGAAACCATAGTTCCAACAAACATTCGCAAACAGCATCGCAAACTTGTGTGGTTGCAACGACAGCTCTCCACCTGTGGTTAGAAGCATAGTTTCTTGTTTGCATGACATGTGGACTTAATAAATTCTTATCTTGAGCAAAATAAGCAAGTACATAGATCTATATAGATACATAGATACAGTCTATATCTTTTTTTTCGAATACATACAAATGTAATTTATGTCTTTTAAGTTTGTCAAGAGATTTAAAGCACCTTTTTTGAAGAGTGCGCATTTGCAGACGTGCTCGAGTACGAAAGAACGAGCCTATGATTGAATCTGGAAATAAAGAAAAATAACTGAGAAAAATAAGAATTAGTCCTCAAGTGCCATGTCCATAATTTATAGCAAAAAATCTAGCATGAATTCGATCTCAAAATAATTAATTAAAAGCAGTTATTACTCCACCACCTGCGTGACATCACTAACAAACGTGGTTGAACATCAGATTTGCAAAAATATAGTTTCAGGAAACAGTCATGACTAGCTAGCTGATTTCTTCAACGATGCAACGTACCATGGTAGTTAAGCAGTAAGTTACGTCATTGTACGGGGGAAAAACACCCTTGGCTGGTTCTGTGCTGTGGGAGGTGACATGAAGGTCGAGCAGACCATTCAGTGAGTGTCAAAGGGTCCTGGAGGTCACTATGTAGTAGGAGCCACACACAATGCAAAAGCTGTAGCAGAGTTTGAGCTCTTGTTCCATGAGATTGGGATGATCACTGATGTCCTCAACTTTCTCACGAACAACCACACTTTGAAACAGACAGAATGCCATCTCCAGAATGCACTGAGCACCACTTGCCGCCTTACATTCAACCAAAATGTTTCAAAGCTGCTGGACTTTGTGCTAGAGCGGCAGAATCCATACTCAGTGACAGTCAATGTGCCTGTTCCACTGCACAATCTGCTCACCAAGCAGGCTGTTGACCAAGGTGTCGCTCCTCGCCTGTCTCCAAATTCGGAAGCATGTCTACTGCTCATACAGGCAGGAGAGGTTAGTTGAGAAGACCAAGAAAATTAGCACAACTGTATCAAAGAGAAAACTACCTCAGTTCAACGAACAACCACAGAAGACAATCAGTATGAAGGAGCAGAAGTTAGTCTCATCCAAAGACATTGCCGAGGCACATAGGAGTATGGACATTGCTAAGGAGCATGAGTATCCGGCAGATACTTTCTCATGATGTGCTTTCAGCATCTTCCCTGTTTGATGGTGACCTTCCAGTTCATGTCAACAAGTCAAAACTTGTCAGTGAGATTTAGCCTCGACTTTATCTCACCCAATGGAGTCCTGAGTCTACTTATGCCACTCATGTTGTGGTAGACTTCATGTACTGGATTGAGAAGGCTGTTGCCAGGTTGCTGGTGCATGTTGAGTGGGCTGTTCGTGTGAAGCAGTGCAAGAGAGTTGTCATAGTCTCCAATGACACAGACACCTTTGCATTGCATCTCCACTACAGCCCATACTTCCAAGAACTCGGGATGAAGGAGATCTGGCAGCAGTATGGCACTGGTGAGAGGCGGCGAATGCTTCCACTCCATGAAGCAGTCTCTCGTCTTGGAGCAGTGATTAAAGCACATATCCTGACTGGAGATAACTGTATGAGCAAGGTGGGGACTAAACATGCTGCTATGGCTTCTGACCCAGTCCAATACTTAGCCAAATTTGGAGAGGCAGACACCTTGACAGAGCAAGATGCAGCGTTGGCTGAGAAGTACTTGGTGCGTGTCTGGGCTGGGGCCAGGTCAACTACAACAGCTAAGACATTTGATGACTTCAGGGTAGAAATCTACACCAGTGGAAGTGCTGGAATTGATGCTCTCCCTCTCACAAGTAGTGGGATCAGAGGCCACCTCCAACGAGGGGCTTTACTGGTTAATATGGCATGCCACTTGCTTGCAACAGCCAAGGACCCCAAAGCAAGACTAGAGCCAACGGAACATGGATGGAAGGAGCACTTTGGCACACTCCTGCCATCAAAATGTCTGAAGCCCTTACCACCAAGTCTGCTCGCAGTTTGTAAGTGTGCAGGCAAGTGTGACAATCACAATGCATTAAGGCTGTCATGCTGCTGGAGTTTCATGCACTGTATTCTGCCATGGAAAAATGGAAAAATCATCCTGTAAAAACCCATCCCACTAACATGCATGCATACATACAGTACACTTTGAGAGAAATCAGACCATATGGTGCACTTTTAGTTAATTTGGTATGATGTAATTTGTATCACTTTTATTGCTACATAGTTTTATTTGCACCCAATTGTTTTATATTATATCATTGTACTAACATCCAATTAAAATAAAAATTCAAAGGGGATTTTTATAATTGTTATGTTTCTTCTCTTGTCTTGTTATAATTAAAACAAATCATTGTGGAAAAAAATACAATAAAAAGTGACTATAAAGAAAAAAATCTTAATCGAGTTATTGAAAAATTATGTTGACATTGACATTTCAATGACAAGATGATCCTTAATGTTAAAAACAATATTAGCAATGGATGTTAAATGTCAGATTTAGTAGAATTAGACTTATTGCATCTGGTTTTAATTCCTAATAATGGCCAAGTTATGGCCAAGGTCTTCAGAATAGGAAAATCACCTTGACCATGACCTTCTAAGGTCAAAAATCACCCAATATGGTCATAACAATATCAGAAATTAATTCCACATACCATAATAAGTCTAAATGGAGATATTACATGTGTATTCAGAAACAAAGAAGTTGGATATTCATCATCATCATCCATCAGCGGCCATATTTGATTTGACCATTACGTAATTCGTGGCACTATGGCGGACAAGCACCTCTGTGATTTTTCATGTCTAGGGACCCACTAACTCAGTTCAAGTGAGAAATTCCCCCAACACCAAATTGCGAACGGGTCTACAGACCTGGTACTGTATTACATTCATGACCTCTAGACTTGATTACTGTAATGCATTACTAGTTGGCTGTCCTGCATCCTCAATAAACAAGCTACAATTAGTCCAAAATGCAGCTGCTAGAGTTCTTACTAGGTCAAGAAAATATGATCATATAACACCAATTTTATCATCTCTACACTGGTTACCTATTAAGTTCCGTATCAGTTATAAAGTATTGCTACTGATACTAGGATAAGGCCCTAAACGGTATAGCTGCTGTTAACTGATCTTCTATCGCCTTACAATCCATCAAATTTTTTAAGATCACAAAACTCTGGGCTTCTGGTAGTACCTAGGATATTTAAGTTCACTAAAGGAGGAAGAACGTTTTCATATTTGGCTCCTAAACTCTATCAGCCTTCCTGATAATGTTCGGGGCTCAGACTCACTCTCTCAGTTTAAATCAGTTTAAATCTAGATTAAAGACTCATCTCTTTAGCCAAGCATTCATATAATGCATCTCATAACCTTCCAGTTATATCAGTGCACATGATTGTCTTTGCTTAATGCTTTGAACAGCAGCTACGCTAATTATTTTCCTGTTCTGTTTTATCTCGGGATGCCCATCCCGAGGTAACTAGAGAACCTCAGCTCCAGTCTGGATCCAGCCTCTTATGAAGACTTGAGATGACCATCACCTGTGAAGAGACAACTCCAACTCCTGCGAGGACTTCAGATGACGCAGCTCTGCATCAACATGCACCCATGATCAATTTTTATATACCCTAATCATTGTTAACATGTATTCTTATTTCACATAGCCCATTGTTTATGCTTTCATTTTTTACATTGATTAATAATACACTGTTAGCTAACTGTGTGCTTTGTATATGTACATTTCTGAAATCCATAACTTGGACAGTCTCCTCTGATAACAAACCACTTTAAATTATAATGTAAACATTTTTTTTTTGTGTGAAAAAAATCCCCTCATTTTAAAACATGTTTGGCAAATACAGTGGGTGTTTTTTTTACTTTTAGATAGACATAACTAATGTTCCCTTTAAGTTATGAAGAATGTCTACTGTAATATTCTGCATCTTGAGAACTTTTTGGCATTAACAAAAGCGCTTAATTACATGCCTATAATCATAATATAGATTAACCATAATTATTTGAATGTATTAAATGTAAAAATGTACTTCAAAGTTTTTTTTTGTGTTTTTTTTTGTTATAATTCATTTTATTGGGAAAATAAACTGTTAACAATGTAAATTATGTCTCAACAGGAGGTGACTGATTGTTGAACATCTCTTTTAATTGTGTACCATTAAAAAGAGCACTAATGTGCCATATACAATACAAAAGATGGAGAAAAACAAATTAGATATTATGTAGTATATTTTTAGTTCTGCATAGACTTGTCTTTGGTCTTACATCAGTCTCAGGCATTTTCAATTCATTTCTGTTCAACACAACATTTTCCAACCCAAAACATTCAGAAATTATTTATTAAATTAATATGTAGATAAAATGATGATAAATAACAAGAAAAATAAAGAAAACTGCATACAATGACATATCTGAAACGTTTGTTCTTGAGTACAAGTCATAGCAGAGTGTACGCCCGAACATTGGGTAATGCAACATGGTAAAATTACATTAAACTATGCTGTGATTTTTTCCAAGCTAATCTTAATTCAAATGGTGCAAGACTTATTTATTGAGCTCATGATGATTTAACTATGATGAGTTACTATGTAGAACACAATTGCTATCTATGCAGTAATAAAATTTAATTAAAAAAGTAATTTAAAAAAAATAGTAATAAGATTTTTTTGTAAAATGTATCACAGTCTTTTTGACAAATGAAATGTAAACACCAGAAAACGTATAATTAAAGTATAAATAAAATAAATTGTTCATAAATGTTGAAATGCTACTGAGCCTCAATGCTCGCAGTGATAATTACAATACCCAAGAAAAGGGACTCCTATATGAGCATAATACAAAGAAGGCTTGCATTCAATCTAAGAAAACTCAAAATTATGTCAAAACATACCATTAAAACGATATGCTCATACTGTCCTTGAGTGAATACCATGAAGGAAAAGGCATTTCAGTTGAGGTTTGATTGAGAATATAAAACTCCTCAGTTACATAATAATGAGCCCCCAAAACTAAGGCTCATTCTGTTTCGGAATATAAACTTATACATACATACAGTAAATATGAATTCATACCATAATCACACCATATTTTAGAATAGATCCTCAAAGCTTCACTATGAAATCAGGAAACTTAGTTGCTCCATATATATCACGCAATTAATATCATCATCAAACAGCATACTCAAAAAGCTAAATAAAATTCTTAACACAGGAGCTATCAGTACTACTAAAGAAACAAATGTTTAAAAATTTTTACACAACATATTCCATATGCAAAGGCTCTAAAATCAGTGTTCTATTTAAAGCTGCCATGTTTTCTCTCAGCACTGTCAAAACCATTAGTTTGAATTTAACTAATACTGTGTCCTGAAATGATTGCACACTATTACCAAATATTAAATACTAAATACTAAAAAGTTTACAAATTCGACTTTTAGGTTCGACTTTTATGAACTATTAGTGTATTTAGTTAAAAGATGACAGAGAAGTATCCACGCAAGTTCCTCATTAAACATACCGTAAAAGTAAAAGTAAAATACTAGATAATTACTTTACAGACACCTTCACTATTCCTCTAACACATAAACGGTAACAATCTAATCTCTAAACTATCAAATATACAGTGCACCTCCTTGGTATTTGTTCCCAGTTTTGTTTTTAAAATAATGGCTACATTTCAAATGCAAATTAATGTTAGTTGTAAGTGTTGGTTAAAAAAATGACAAAAGTTATAGTCATTATAAAGAATAAATAACAAAAAATTATGCATACTTCTCAGTGAAGACAAACTAATGAAACAAACAAATTATCTCATATAAATGTCTACAAAAAGCACTTTTCTCAAGGGCTTTTAACGAGTTGATTGTTAGAAAACAAAGATCTATAATCTGCAGCCTTGGCAGGACAGCCCTTTAGGACCAACACATTTCAAGGTTCACAAAGAATCAGTCTTAAATGTGCAGTAAATGATTTTGAGAAACACTGTAGAAAGTGGATCGGACCGAGCACCACAACACACTTGTAGCCAATCATCAGTAGGGGGTGTATATACTCATAATGGGGAGGGAGAGGGAGAGGGAGAGGGAGAGGGAGAGGGAGAGGGAGAGGGAGAGGGAGAGGGAGAGAGAGAGAGAGAGAGAGAGAGAGAGAGAGAGAGAGAGAGAGAGAGAGAGAGAGAGAGAGAGAGAGAGAGAGAGAGAGAGAGAGAGAGAGAGAGAGAGAGAGAGAGAGAGAGAGAGAATGGCTGAAGACATTACAAATGAGAAAAGGTCAGATGAATATCACTAGAAAAAGAAGGGTTATGATCAGGCAAGGGCTTTAAGACCTGTGTTAATATTAGAAAAGCTTTCCAGCGCTGGAGAGACCTAAGCGGGAAGGCTTGAAAACGGACACAGTGGATGCGTTGTTTCTGCTCCATACATGAGAGTAACATTGGTTTTGCTGTTTCACAAAACCAAGTTGCTGTAATGTTAACTATAACAGGACAGTTGAGTGTGAGTGTTTGTCTGGAGCTGGTGTGCTGCTGGTAACTAACAACAAACTCTTGCACAGTATGCAAGTTTCGTGGCTTATTCAAAACAAAGGCTTAGATTGATGACGCCGTAAATGAGCGTGGAATCATGGGAGTTGTAGTCTTGACTCTACACCTCCACAGCCGATGCAAAGGAATCCGACGGACTCAGGCAAAAATCATGTTCATGAATGAGCAAATGTATTAAAGTTATTAACATTACGGTGGTATGAAGCAGGACGGTAAAAACGTTAATCAAGAAAACAAGCGATTCAAACAATAAGTCTAACCATGTAACTAACATTGTTCTAGTGGTTTTTTGTATATTTTAATCTAAAAATATTACATATTGTGCCTTTAAACTCTTGTGTACTGTATGATTTTTTTTTTGTTCTTCCTTGTTGTTCGTTTTTCATCTAAGCTTTATTTTCCTTTGCTTCTGCTATGATAAAGAGACATCCACTCTTGCATCGCATGTTCATGCGTTTTGGGGGAGGAGCAATGAAGGGAGGGATGTGTTTGGGTTGATTTCTAATACCAACAGTGTTTCTCAGAAATCACATAGTGCACCTTTAATCAAAGCTGAATTTTGTATATCTGATAACTAAGTTGAAATAAAACTAAAATACACATGTACAATGAGGTCCACAAGTCTGAGACCACTAATGACAATGCATTATTTTGCCATTTAATTTAGTACAAAATGTTTTACAAAATATATAATATCAGCATAACAATTTGAGTCAAAAGTTGAATTAAAAATGTTAATAAACTTCAGAGTATCTTTTTTTCTTTAATGACAGCAGCACTCAAGCTGTACAGACATGATCAATGTCAAATTTAGATTTTTTTTTCTTCATATTTCATCATATTTTTCCTATTTCGAATTTTCTCAAAATCCTAAAATATCTACAAATAAAATATAAAAACAAATCCCAGCTTTTCAATGTAATCTCAGACTTCTGGACTTCATATTAATTAAATTAAACGCTTTTAAACCTTCTAATGTATTCATCTTCCACAATGGCAACATTCAAGTTTCTATAAATTATCAAAAAAACTATTAAATTCAGCACTTACAGTAACCTTAACAGAGATCTCACCTGCCATTCTCCATGCAAATTCACAAGCATCGTCAGTCACATGACCTGATATATGCTGATCAAAACATTATCAGCAAGTAATTTCACGGAACAACAGAGGAGCACCATGAGCTGAACACTAGAGAGAATATCTCCCATCATTCTCAGCCAGACGCCTATTTTATGACCCAAAATGCTACAGGTCCATCAGAGAGACAAAGATAACATTGATTAGCACCTGCATAACCGTGCTGCACGACCGCAGCTTCCATGACTATGGCTTCACATTGGATCTACAGCTCGCTGGCACCTGACAGCCAGACGAGGAGGAGTGCAATCAATGGCTTTTCAATCACATCTACAGTCCACACCTCTGCATAGACAGTTATCAGATCGTAGACTACACTACAGAAGTGAGGGCTGTTTTGCCCTCCACAGCAGCTAAACCTCAAGGGAAGCCTGTGGCAGCAAGGCGTCCGTATTTATCCGTTCCACCAGGACTAAATTCAGTCCCTGCCACAGAGGAGGAAGCCGATCAGCAATGGAGTAAGAGATAACAGGAGCTGCCATAAGTTCATCACCAAACAGGAAGATCTGGAACAAGGATCTGAGAGGGAAAAAAATACATTTATATTATAATATGAAATGCATTAATCTTTTTTTGCAAACATACTTTTACTTTGTTTGAACCTTGTTATGTGTACATTGGCGGTCAAAAGTTTGGAAGTCTTTTATGGTTTCCAAGGGTGCATTTATTTGATGAAAAATACAGTAAAAACAGTAATACTGTGAATTATTACTACAATTTAAAATAACTTTCATGTTTTAATACATTTATCCACCTCAGTTTTTAGAATTTCATATGCATCTTGGTGTTTACATCCAGTGTTTTTATATGATATCCCAAAATGTGCATAAAACTAGGTGGATGGAAACACAGCTAATGTGGTTATGTGAAGCATGTTAAACAGTAACTCACCTAAGCGAGCATCCTTGGTGGTGTTTAGAGGGGGTATCTCATGAGGGAGGGGGCAATCGCTGCAGAAGTCAGAGCAGGTGGGGCAGATGAGCTGCCCGCTGTAGACCCATCCATTCATTCGTATGCTCACGCTGATCACCTGACCAGTACGAACACATGGATAGGACTCGTTTTGCACCCAAACCAACAACCCTTGGGCTGTACAAGTCACCTGCACCAAAAAAATAAATAAATAATTGAAAAAATAAATAAATAAAAACCAGTTTCAGTACACATAAATCATCCTTTTTCGTTGTGGTACATAATGCTCTGGTTCAAAGTGAAAAAAAAAAAAATTGTTTTATTATTTACTCTAATATCGCTAATATTATTTACACATACCATTTGGAGAAATTAATAGTTTTATTCAGCAAGGATGAACCATTAAATTGATCAAACGTTTCATTACAAACATTTATAATGTTACAAAAGATTGCCTTTTCAAATAAATGCTGTTCTTTTGAACTTTTATTTCATCAAAGAATCCTGAAAAAAAAATGTCTCAAAAATTCTCAACTTTCCTAACATTGATAATAATAATAATAAAAATAATAATAATAATAATAATAATAATAATAAGAATGAATATGAAGAAGAATGTGAAGAAGAAATGTTTCTTGAGCACCACATCAGCATCTTAGAATGGTTTCTGAAGGATCATGTGACACTAAAGACTGGAGTAATACTGAAAATTCAGCTTTTCCATCACAGGAATACATTACATTTTAAAGCACATTAAAATTGACAACAGGTATTTTAAATGATAATAAAAATTTCACAATATTACTGTTATACTTGATCAACTAAATGCAGCATTTGTGAGCATAACAGACTTCTTTCAAAAACATTAAAAAAATATCTTACCAACCCCAAAACTTATTAACAGAATTTCATATCTAATGAGTTCACCCCTCACAACTCATATATTGTTACCTTATAGCAACCACTGCCCCAGTCTGGGTAGGTCATTAGTTTGGTGCACTGCTCCATTACGAATGCTGACTTTTGGTACAGACAAACTGATCCTGGGCCGTACTGTTCTGCCCCATAGTTTCTCCATGTGGCTAAAAAAAAAAAAACCCAATAGTCTTAACAGTTGTAGAATGGAAGAAGAGTTTACATAAAAAAAAAAACTGAAAGGATGTGAGGGAGTGGCATCTCACCAGGTTGGTTTTCCTGTATCCTGCAGTAAGAGCTGCGCTGGTATTCCCCACCCACGTGCCAACTAAACTCCTGGCTAAAGGGACAGTAGTCTGCAATCTCCACAGCCCCTCCATACGCTGATAAATCCTCCTCAGGGACACCAGGGATATGGTCAAAATACTACAGGATGGAGAGGGTTTATCACATTCAATATGATTTAATCAATCTTGTAACACTTTACAATAAGGTTTCACTTACCATGAACTAATAATTTTAAAAAAAAATAACTTCTAAAGCATTAATTAATCATTGCTAATTTCAAAATGTACTAATACATTATTAAAATCAAAAGCTGTTAATTTTTTTTAATAGACATGAACTAACAATGAATGATTGTATTTTTATTAACTGCTGACAAAGATTAATAAATACTGTAACAAATGTATT